>OY757917.1:111216363-111356363 GCA_963585895.1 Sepioteuthis lessoniana | reverse complement strand
CTTTATCTCTCTCAAATAAAATCGGAATATTTGGTTTCAAAATGAAATTTACTTTGTAAAAACAAACCCCTTAAAAATTTGCCTAGAAAATATTAATAAAAATTCAACCTGGACATAAAATCTAACAACTTATTTTGTGAAGATTTTCTGTTTGTTTGCTTTTAAATTCCTATATCAATCATGACACTACTATTTTCAGATAAAGAAACCAGAAAAATTATTTGTGATGTGATATAAAATTTTGACAAGAAACTCCAATAAACCAGGCACATTTTCCTAATTTAGCAATATTATTTGTTTAATTTTATAACATATTATTGACACTGTACTTTTTAAATAGCCAAAAATGTTTCAAGATATTGACCTATATTCTTCATTTTAAGATATTAATGAACCTAATTTTCTAATTTTTTCATTTATTATATTTCGAAATATAATTTTATAAAAGCTTGTTTTTAAATAAAACTGTATTTGATTCGAATATATATGGTTTTATATATTTACAAAGATTCTAAATTCCAAAGAATAAAAAAACAGAAAATTAGCTTGAATTTTAATTTTAATTTATCACACCTGCCATCTTTACAACGTCAGAAAAAAAGGATGAAAATGGAAAGGGGAAAATGATATGTTGCGGGATCACTCAGTAACAAACAGAATTATGAGGTCTGATCACTCAGTAACAAACAGAATTATGAGGTCTGATCACTCAGTAACAAACAGAATTATGAGGTCTGATCACTCAGTGACAAACAGAATTATGAGGTCTGATCACCCAGTGACAAACAGAATTATGAGGTCTGATCACTCAGTGACAAACAGAATTATGAGGTCTGATCACTCAGTGACAAACAGAATTATGAGGTCTGATCACTCAGTAACAAACAGAATTATGAGGTCTGATCACTCAGTAACAAACAGAATTATGAGGTCTGATCACTCAGTAACAAACAGAATTATAAGGTCTGATCACTCAGTGACAAACAGAATTATGAGGTCTGATCACTCAGTGACAAATATAAATCAAGAAAAGAGCCGTCTAAATTAATGTTAATATCTAGGAGCGGCGAAAACATGAAAAATAACTTTCATATTCAGTACTCTTTTACAAAATGCTTCTATGATCGAAAAATGTTAGCATCGAACAAGTTTTCCGTAAAAGAAGTGGATTTAAAGTTCTTGGATAAGTTTTCAAGAGAGGAAATAATCTATAATTCAGTCCCCAGGAAATTTTTAGTTATTAAACTGTTTTTAATATCAGAAATGAACTTGTCAACATAATCTCGGAATGAAGGTTGTAACACACATCAAGTTATTGTGTAACTTCAGTACTCGAAAATTGCTCAGTAGCACAAAAGATATAGTTGGGTATCACCTACCTTTTCAGCATAATGAGCTGTTCCATCTACCATATATAGCAGTAGCGGAGATCAGTCTGAGAATTAGCCTACGAGTCAGACTAGAAGAGCCGTTCCTATTGTTGAAGTATATCATTACTCTATCACTAATCCTATGTTCTTATTACTAAAAGTCTCTCTCTTGTAAATACTCTTTCCTGTAAATATAACTATTTTCCTCACTTATCGTGGTTTGTCTTATTATTACTACTACTTGTGTTCACTAACCAGAACACAACAGATATGATACTTTATGAAAGCACAATCATTTCAGGATAATTTTCTTTGGACAACTTGTTCAAATCTCGAGTACTAATTCGACCATCTCTCATGACATTTTAATGTAAAATGACCCATTTCCCCTTCGAATTCAAATTATCTAGAATTATCAATAAATTTCAAAGGATATAAATAAAAGTTTATCTGCTGTATCTAGCATGTCTTGCCGTTTCCTAAAGCCGTATTCTAAACTTGATATTCCGGCAGTCTAAACAATAGAACAGCGGAAGCAAACCACGAGGGTTGATAGCCGGAAGGACAACCGGAAAGCATAGGCTTTAGGAAATTATATATACACAGGTATACACAGACAGAATGGTCTGTCGCTGTCAGTCAGACGAGATTCAGACAGTCGATAGGATCAGAGAGAGGCCAGCGAATTCTGAGGGTTGAAGAGGTAACCCCTAGTGGATCCCGGTTGAGAACCTCTCATTAAAGAAGCAAAGTAAGGCCCGGAATATAGACTCACATGTGGTTAAGAAAGGGTTAATGTAGCAGTCATCCCCCAGTCTGAGTCCGAGTCCTTCATCTCTCTCTCTCTCTCTCTCTCTCTCTCTCTCTCTCTATCTCTCTCTCTCTCTCACTAATAGCATATTTAGATCCTTTGATTAATAAAGGAAAGAGAGATCATTTATTTTTATATTGTGTTCAATCCTTCATTATGCTATACAACATAAACAGTTTAAGGTGGTGAACGAATAAAACTGAGTTATTATTACGGTAATGAACACATACAGTGATCCTATTTGTAATATAATTCAAATGTTTACATTACTGGGTGGAGTGGAAACATGTTGATAATATACAAGCCAATATATCCAACAATGGGTATCTCTGAACTGACCACATCTGAAGATTTCAATTCTTTTTCCGCTAAGATGATTGCATGAAACTGGTAGCAATACAGCATGTAAGTGAATATAATTTATTTTGAATCTAACCATTTCTGAAGGTATGTTTGGAGCATTTTGTATATATTGAAACACCTTATTATACGTGTGTCATTTAATGAATAAGATGTTTCTCAAGGTGTCGACAATAAGAAGCACCGGTTACAGTTGCCGCTTTTCCAAGGAAATTCAGAATAATGGGTCCTTTCATGTTTTAAAAGAGTGTCAACGGGACTGTCTTTATTGACTGCTGTCCGAGAACATTTATTTTACCTCAGAGTCACTGTGTTTTCAATCCAAAATCAGTTTTTTCGACTCATGCTCATGTGGCTAAACCTATGCTTTGCCCATTAGGGACATTTTTGCTTTAAAAGCATTGTTCTCCGTACGCACCACTCATCCATCAGTAAATTATAGGTAGTTCCTAATTCTCAGAAGAATTTGATAACATACCAATCGATAGCAAGCGTGTACGTGTGTATTTCAAATTAGGATTATAAAATAAACTATACGTATATTCAAAGAAATACTTCCTTTGATTAAAATGTAATAAAACAAAAATTAATCAGTAGTTAAATGGATTATGCAACACGTAAGATGTTTTTTTTTTCTTAATCATAAAATACATGAGGATTTGTTGCATCTACATTCAAATGGTTTTCATCGGATTGTTAGAAGGTTTTCCGTAATTTGTTAGCATCAGATAAAAACCTAAAGAAATATCGCATTATTGGGTGAATTGTAAAAAATTATATATATATATATATATATATATATATATATATATATATATATATATATATATCAGAAAACAAAATACACACAAACATATATATATATATATATATATATATATATATATATATATATATATATATATATATATATATATATATATGTGTGTGTGTGTCTTTATTTGTGTGTAATGAATTTATGAGAGCTTACAATCTCGAGATATACTGAGGCAAAATCGTGCAAATAATCACCAGAAACCTTGGAATAAAATATTCTGCACAGATTTTTAATTAATGTTTCAAGGAGCAATGAAATAATTCCAACCGGAAATATTCTGATGGAACTTACAGAGGTTACACATATATATATTGCAATCCAAAAATAAATTAACCCCTTACATAGATATTTGTGTAGTTTTGCTTTTGGCCATAGAGTATCAATGCTGTAGATTTTGGTTATGAATAATACCTAATAATACTCACATTGGCCGAATAATGTTTCACAAATAGCAATAGATTGTTATCATCTTTGATTGAGAAGAAAATGGAATTTTTTTTAAGGTATTGATAAGAGTGTATTTAATCATAATGGATTTGTCAGAACGGTATTGAGCAATTTGTTTTAGGATGACCATATTTATGTATTTCATATGTTATATATTTATTCACTCAACCCCTCTGTCGTGAGCAGTAAATGACACAAGGTCAATTTTCATTCAGAGTAAGTTGTTTGAATTCAGAGTTTTCCTTCTCCTAGATTAATTTTCAAACCAAAGCTAAAACCAGTTAGCTTTACCTATTGCTATTAGAAGAAATATGAATGTGTGTCTTTACAATGCTATTAGGCCAAACCGAAACGTAAACAGCCCCGTTTAGGATTTGAACTTACGTTGGGTATTCCTTTTTTCCACGACGATGGCCCGATCGGATGATGCTGAAGAATAAACCGACTGCACATATGCATATGGTAAGACCCCCCCCCAAAGAGTGACTAGTGGCCTGATCTGGTAGGGCACTAGAATAAGCCGACTGCATCTCTGCAGAAGGGTAAGAATCACCCAACAAGTGTCCAGGATATATGACACTAAACAATTTGCGAGTCTTCAGTAATGCTGGAGTACCCCTTCATTGTCATCACTCCCATGTCCTCTGTGGCCGAGAGTGGTAGCACCTGATAAACTCCTATCTATGGGTCAAATAGAACCGTTTGGCATTTTAACTGTATACTTATGATAAACTGAATTGTTTGAAATAGAATTGTTTGATCATTTAACTGTGTGTAAAGAAATGACTGATGTGTAATTAAATTATTTGTTATACATAGCAATACTAGAAAGCATTAAAATGTGTTCAAACAAATGATTAATAGTTAATAGAATTATGCGTATTAGATCGAAATTACTGAAACCATTAAACTGGGTTTAAAAAAGGAACTCTGTGTCGTTAAAAATGTTATCTACAATATGTGTTTAGAAAGCTTATATTTAATATATATGCACAACAAAATTGGCGTTAAATAACTACAATGGTTGATATGTCAGAAAACCTAGCCAAAGCAAACCAAATCAAACCTACAACGGTAACGTTTTGTTGAAGTGAGTCTCATTTTATCGGTTATATTATTGCATGAAACCTTACATATCAGTTGTTATATTTGAATATGCAGGGCTGCGTTTTTTGTTAGTAAGTCGTTTGATATTATGATATTTCAACCCTAAATTCAGTTTAGCAAATATAGAATCCAGTTATATAAAGTACAAAAAGCTGTATCAATCATCATTTCGGATAGGTAAACAAGGTCCTTAGTTGTAATATCAATGAAACCATAAACTGATAGCATTCACAATGATTTGAAACTGGAAAACTAATCGTATGTATTTTCTGTATCAGTGAATTAATCAATGTATATATTGCTCGAATGATTAATTTTAATGGCAAATAAACCCAGTCTAAGGGTATTTAGGGAGCAGGGCTAATTTTACGTTACTATTTACATTTTTGTGAAGTTATTTCTTAGGTTCTTTTTGCACACAATCCAATTTAATACGAATAATTCTTTGGTTCAAATATATTTGATATATAGATAGATAGATAGATAGATAATGTATGTATTAGATGGATACAACTATTGCAGTAAGCTTCACATCGTTTTCAGGTGTAACTAAAAGCAACGAAGAATATATCCGCATTCTCTAGCTTTCCAGAACTGAAACCTCACCATCAAACGTAGTAATTTACTAAGCGTTTTCCTTAGATGTAGCTCAAGGCCATATAAATGGGGCCTAATTATACTGGAACTCACTCATGAATGTTTGTTCGTCTAACTGGCTAAACATTACACCCCCAGAAGCATCATCGAATATATTTTAGTGCTTTACCCAGGTTAATCCTTTTGAGTGGGATCTTACTCCTCGGCAGAAGATATAGCCATGGTATTCTTAGTTTACATAACACTTTTTGATAAGATTTGCTATCATATTAAAAGATAAACTATTTATGATAGACATTTTTAAGAATCAAAGTATTGAGAAAGTTTATAATAATTTTAAGCAGAACCTCAAACAAATATGTTTGATCTATAAATGTCAACCTCACATGTGTTACAAATCTGGGTTAGAGAATGACGGCAACTACAACATTATTGATCAGTGGAATCTATAAATGACTGGTAACATAATATTCGAATTATGTTGTAACCAGCAGGAAACATACCGTTAGAATATCACACGGTTCGAGTGATGTATGGCAACTTAAGGCATAATCTTCATCGATGACTATGATAGGATTAAAAAGCCATGTGATCAGATAACACTAGGAAAATAGTTGAACAAGTTAACCGTTACCGTTACCGTTACTCGTGCTCTGCAAATCCCGAGTGGTCAGTAAAAAATTGATGAAAGGAATAAAAATATATGAGAGAATAACATAATAGGAGTCTTCTCAATTTTTATTCTTTCCAACAAGAGCTATCTTCGTGTTAAAGCAACACAACAATTGCGTGCGGCCATCGGCAAGTGATAAAGGATATGACCCATTATTATGAAGCTAAAACAACATGGGAATCAGAGGCGATCACAGCAATTGAATAAAGAAGAACCAGATGTTATACCAAGTGAGAAGTCTCACCATTTCAACAAAACGAACTGGCGGCTGCCCACACTTTCCAATCTTTCAGAACTGGAGTTTCACAAGCGTAGAAATTTTAGTGCCATACTATTTATGAGTCTGCATGTGATTGAAAATTATAGAAAGTCGTATCGACCAGAGAAAAGTTAGTTTACTTGCCTTTCACTTGATGCAATACAATAAGAAATATACTTCTAACGCTTGCATTGAACTTTTGGTTTAATAAATTAAACATTTCTATGAGTTCGTAAATGAGTCAATATATATATATATATATATATATATATATATATATATATTATTTAATGATTGTTGATAACATTCATAATTGACTGCATTTTGGGGAGCGAGTAATCCATTTAATGTCAAAAGGAATTTAAATGTATTCCATGTCAGAGGCTTTTTAATACATAAAATGTTCCTTTAAACAGATTTGTATATATGCATTTACCAAATATCTCCACCAATGAGCATAACGAAACATAAAGTCAATATTTTACATGATTACGACTGGTTGGAATGAAGAGTTTTCTTTCTTCTCAAATGGTTATTTTATTCATGTAACGGCACTCGGTTCTTCACAGATGACCATATTTGTCTTTCCAAGAAAAAAAAAAAACAAGGATCAAAGCCTAAAATAATTTTAAAAATATTTTCCCACCAGCAATATTAAAAATACAATTTTTTAGCCAATTGTAAGCATAAATAAATCATCAAACGTGTTATCTAATAGCAAGCCTAACTAAATTGAATGATAAATATATATTTCTTCAGTAAGTATAGAATTGCCTATACATACTCAAGTAAAAGTTGAAATGAAATTTATTTCACTATCTACTCAGTCTTTAAGCTTATTTCTTTTCAGTGCAAGAGTACATTTTATTTCAATATCACTTATCTACTGATAGGATATGTTAATGTTTCATATAAGCCTTATTAATACTGATATCTCAGCGTAAGTTTGCTAATGAAAATACCTGCAGCAGTGACACATACGTTAAGGCATTAATACATTTTCTTTCTCATATTGTGACATATACAAAGAATTTTTACTCGCACAATAGTTTTAATGCACACCTCGAGGCAGCAGCAAAATACATTCCAACAAAAATTAAAACTAAATATAGAGTCCCATGGGAAACTTTAGCGGTGAGAGAAAAACGTGCACTAGTGAAAACAGCCTCCAAAAACTATCGAAAAAACCCAACAAACACAAATGCCTTAAAACTAAAAACGGCACAATATCAATTAGCAGGCATATATATAAAGGAACAAACAGAATACATTCAAAATCAGATAGATAAGATTAGAGTCTCGGTGGAAGATAGACAATCTAGAATTGCCTGGCAAACAATAAACGAAGTGAGCAGAAGAAAGAACACAGCCAAAGCAAAACTTAAAGCAGCAAACCAACAAGAAAGAATAAAACTGTGGAAACAGCACTTCGAAAACTTACTTGGAAACCCACCAAAAATAACACATGAACCAATCACCAGAATAATTAGCAAACAATTAGACATTAAACTTGGACTGTTCACACAAGAAGAACTCGACTCGGTTCTCAGAAAAATTAAAAATAGGAAAGCTGCTGGGCTGGACGAAATTCCCCCCGAAGTATGGAAGACCAGACAATTCGACGACATACTGCTCCGACACTGCAATGCAGTATACAATCAAAATCCGATAGATAGATGGATGAAGGGTTGCATACTCCCCTTCCCTAAAAAGGGGGACCTCGGATTAGCCAAAAACTACCGAGGCATAACACTTACATCCATAGCTGCCAAAATCTACAATGCCCTACTGCGAAACCGAATAGAACCCAAAATCGACAACATACTTAGAAAAAACCAAAATGGCTTCCGAAGAAATAGATCCACGACCTCACAAATATTAACCATCTGCAGAATCCTTGAAGGTGTACGGGCAAAAAACCTACAAGCGACATTAATATTTGTCGACTTTACCAAGGCTTTCGACTCCATTCACAGAGGAAAGATGGAACAAATCCTACTAGCGTACGGCATACCTAAAGAAACCGTAGCGGCAATAACGATTCTCTATAGAAACACTAAAGTAAAAGTACGATCACCAGATGGACACACAGAATACTTCGACATTGTAGCAGGAGTACTACAAGGGGACACGCTGGCTCCGTATCTCTTTATCATTTGTCTAGACTACGTACTTAGAACATCGATTGACAAAATCAAAGAGAATGGCTTCGAACTGACGAAGAAAAGAAGCAGAAGATACCCCGCAACAACAATTACCGACGCCAACTACGCCGATGACATAGCGATACTGGCAAATACACCTGACCAAGCCGAAACACTTCTGCATAGTTTGGAACGAGCAGCAGCAAGCATAGGCCTCCATGTTAATGCACACAAAACGGAATATATGTGCTATAACCTAACGGGGGACATCTCCACTCTAAAAGGAACCCCTCTTGAACGAGTAGACAAATTCACGTACCTAGGAAGCAGCGTCGAATCAACCGAAAAGGACATCGAAACGAGGTTAACGAAAGCATGGACAGTTATCAATAGGCTATCGACTATATGGAAATCAGACCTAACCGATAAAATGAAACGCAGTTTCTTCCAGGCAGCGGTCACATCGATACTGCTATATGGATGCACTACATGGACGCTAACAAAACGACTGGAGAAGAAACTAGATGGCAATTACACAAGAATGCTGCGTGCAATCCTGAACAAGTCCTGGCAGCAACACCCCACAAGACACCAACTGTACGGCCACCTGCCCCCTATCACGAAAACTATTCAAGTTAGGCGAACCAGACATGCAGGACATTGCTGGAGAAGCAGAGATGAACTCATAAGAGATGTACTCTTATGGATCCCCACACATGGCCGCGCAAAAGCAGGACGACCAGCACGAACGTACATTCAGCAGCTATGTGAGGATACAGGTTGCTGTCCTGAAGACCTACCTAGGGCGATGAACGATAGGGAGGAGTGGCGAGAGAGGATCAGGGATATCCGTGCTGCCAGCATGATATGATGATGATGATGATTGCTATTATACTCCAATGCACCAAACTTAATTATATCTACTAAAAACATTTATGCTCTGACTAATATTATCTTTGCTCACAAGAAAAGATTGTGTACTTTTGTTTTTCAACATATATTTCTCACAAATTAAAGAAATAAGATTTATGAATTTGTTGATCGGAGTTTTATTCAATCATTTAACTCTTTTTCCTCTGTATATATATATATATATATATATATTGGTGATTTTAGGAATGTATAAATATAATCTACTACAACATAATACTTGAGAAATCAAAATAAGACATACTTACCAGAGGATGATGCACATGTAAAATGCTGAATAAAATTCTGAATAGTGAGATATTTCGTGATTTATTTAATGTTTTGATGGTGTTCTTTTATTGAATACATAATATAAACTAGTTGACTGATTTTAATAAAATGTCAACTAATCAAAGACTATTTTCTGCAATGATAAGAAGTGGCGGTTGTATGAAAGAGACTAGATTTACTTCAAGGACTAAAGCAAATTTAACAGACTTATTCAAACAGAACCTACATATGATTGATTAGTCTTTGGCGACTTTGACAAGACAACGGAGCTGAGTCTGCACTGTTTCATTGCTTGACAGAGATACAGTCAGACTCTTGACAGGAAACTTCACTATTGAAACTCCTGCATCAAACGTCTTCACTATCGCCTTCACCCCTAAATTTCTGTTTTCCTGGGAGCAGCACCTTATGCAAATTAAGTTAAACTTCTAAAGTTGGCAGTCCAGAATTTTTTCTGACAATGATTTTTTTTTTTCAAAATGATTTCAGCTATTTTGTTCCTTATCTCACGATCATCTACAAATCTGAAACCACAGACTAACCCAATGCTGGTATCAGCTGCAACGGTAAATATAGAGGCTACGGAATTGCGTTTATTATACAGTGATATATAAATTTGTTGTGTAGTTGTTTCTGAAGAGGTTTTTAACATTCCTATCAAATACAAATATTTTCAACCCAGTTTTTTGCTTTCAAGGATTTCTATTTAATACTAACAATGGCATGCTTTCAAGTAATTATTTCTATTTAAAAATAGTCATTTGTTTGCACACAGTTATAGAGTTTCAGGAAAATAATGCAAATGCTTAGAAAGCAATTATAAATTAAAGTTAGTGAGATTAATACGAATAATTTCCACTTAAGTAGCATCAAGTTATTCCTATCGAATATATATAATTTGTAAGCAAACCTATTCGACCCATAGATGATGTATCTTGGAGTTGTTGCAAACAAAGTCAAAATCAAAATATCCGGAACTCCTTAAATAGAGATTCGAAAATCGAAGCAATTTAGTGTCATACTCAGAATACTCCATTTTACCTTTTTTTTTCCCGAGAGTTATCTTACCATCTTACTGGATACAATTCGTTTTCTCTAAGCCCCGCAAAGAAGTTGGGTTCTGCTCATTGGGTACTGAGCATTTTTTTCAGTTAGTCCTAAACCATTTTAAAAAACATTTTAGTTGTTTTTTTCTTTGCTTATTTGCTTAGTAAAGGTTGACGATTATAAAATTCATACCACTAAACATTTCTTTGTGCGTCTTCCTTCAATACCTTTAACGAAAACCATGAGAAGCTCTTTCAGTCCTTGCCTTCGCTTCATTGAATGTTGGTGGTCTGCCATACGCCACAAAAAAAAAATCTACATCTGTATTTACATGCAGCTCAACGATCTTGTATATATTCAGTCAGATTTTAGGATGTCAATCCTCAATTAAAGAATAGGGACATTTTTTGGCGGTTTAGTGGCTAATGTGATGGACTGTGACATCGTAATCAGGGAGTTAAAATTCTAGTCACACTGCTACGTTAATTTTCAATGGTCTACTCTTGGAAAAGTTATGAACCCCCTTATTCCATAAGCTATATGTTATATAGTACTACTATTGTCGTTCTACAAAGATAGTTTTAGCAATAAATAACCCACGAAAATAGATATGTCATTAAATAAATAAATAAATAAATAAATAAAATCAAACCAGAAAAAATGTTGCTGCTTTTTTAATATATAAAATCAAATTACCTAAAATAAGAAAACATTATGCTTCTGAGAATTTCTCTGAATCGATGGACTACCATTGCTTTTTAGAAAAGTTGTTAACTGCTCAAACTTTTTAATGCTTTGCGTTGCAGATTCCTGAAGTAAGTCGGTAGAGACAAAGAAGAGTTGACAATGAGTTCATTTCAGGAAAAAGAAAACAATATCAGACACATGGGCGCAGAAAAATACCTTTCACTTTATTGGTGGTGTTGTAACCTCTCACTGGACTGGTCTCACAAACAAGATGGCGTGAAGTGGCATTTGTCGAATCGATAAATTAATATGTTGTTTGTTACATCGTAGCTCTTCTCCGATACCGGGGAGGTTTCACTTACCCGAAATGTTAGGTCTTTACCTGTTGCTCTTCTTGTAACTAACTCACGGTGGGGACGCTTTAAAAAACAACTCTATTGTGGGACGGTTCCTCGCACTTACAGCAAGAGTTCGCATGATTGACCATTTTTGTCACTGACACAACAGAGCATCGGTTCCACTAATTAAGAGAGGCAAGCACTTTATTACTAAGGGCTTAGAGAGTGAAACCCTGTAGCGTAATGATAAAAGTGCAGGATTGCGGCTACGAAGCAAACAATTTCGAACTCAAGTCGTGGTATTGCATTCACTTTTGGAGTAACCCCCATGGAAAAGTATGAATCTTTTTATCCTTCCAGCTATACATTTAATAGTACCAATGTTACTATTCTACAAGGTTGGTTTTCGTAAGAAATAACCCGCTAATCTTCATATGCTATTTAATAAACAAATTAAACCAAACAAAATGACTTTGAAAAGAAATATTGATTTATTTGTCCAGATACTCCTGACAGCTACTTTATTTTGCTTTAATAATAATTACCCTAATTATTAATGAACCAAAATAATTAATAATAATTATGTCTGCTTTTTCCTTTTATTTTACATTTGCATATACATGCAATATCCACTTGTTTGATGCATGTAGAAATAGAAGAAATTTAGCAAGAATATCTTATTTGAAAAAAGTTGTCTGATGGTGTTATTATAGAGGGAATCTTTTAAGAAAATGTTTCACTATTGAAATTAATTTTTGCTTTTTCAAGTAAACCTATTCATGTCTTACCATTCGGTTTTCTTCACTCAAATTTCTAGTCTTCCTAAACGTTTTAAAATCTCCTTTATCATATCTATCAGAATATTTCGTATCTTAAACTAAATAAAAACTGTTTTTAGAGATTACTTAATTCTTACAATGTATTTCTGAGACCCCTCATAATCAATGAGAATGATCTTTTATGACACTATCTGCCTTCATTTACTCATATTCTGTAGCTAAGTCTTCATTTTCAAGATATATGATCGCCTTTCTTCTGTGATTGGCTAATTACCGTTTAGACGATCACCAGTTCTATCTGTGATTATATTGCTGAATAATTTGCAAAAAAATTAATGTGATTCGGACAAAATAGCTAATGGAAAATCAGATAATTGCTCCTAAATGCAATCCATTAAAAGATTATACCACATTCATGCTTCCTTAAAAAAAACGGTGCATGTTCATACAGTTATCAATGGATCTTTCTTTCTAGATATCCCATTTACATCTCTGGATGCTTATTGTATGCGGAAACTTAACTGCATATCTACCCCGTAGAAGTCTATATCTGTCAGTCTATCTCCTAACCGCTCTCTCTCTCTCTCTCTGTCTCCTCATAGATTTTGGATCATATCGGGTTTACGATAGAATGGACTAGCTAAACAGGCTTGTCAATCATTTTTCAGGTTATAATTTCAATTTTACATGCCAACAACAGTCTAACAAAACTCACGTTAATCGTAAATGGAAATCTACCAATTATCTCATTTTTTTTTTAAATTCTCTGACAAAGTCCAAGTATTTGTCTTTTTTTTTTTTTCGCTTTCTTTTATTTTCTCTCTGTGTTCCACTGGAATGGTAAAATCCTCTAGACGATGCCATTTCTTCTTTCTTGTTAATGAACCCAAGGTCTGGTATTCGATACAATAGTTTTTATTATTTTGTTTCCTAATCTATTTATATCTTAAAGTCCCAGAGAATTTTACACATCTCATTTCCTAAAACAGATTCTGGTTTGTGCAGAGAGCATTTGGTAATGTGTAAAAATTTCACTTACTTACACAATACCCTGTTTATCACCTTCCCCTTCCTAATAATGCCTATAGTTTTGTACTTCGTATTTTTAATACATTACCTATATTTGCTATTCTGTAACATTTAAACGTAGTTCACTTTCATACAGTAGATGACTAAGGAAATGTTTTGAGTTGTTATAAGAAGAGATTTAGTTTCTCCCTTTTAGGTTTCTCTTTCTAAGACATGTGCAGTTCTTCTCATACGAGAATTCGCCAATTTGTCTGTTGAAATATCTATACAATAGTTTTTATTATTTTGTTTCCAAATTTTTGTTATTCTTTTTGCCCTTATATTGTCTATGCAGTCATTAGCCGGTGTAATTAGCCTTTCTTGCTCTTATTAATGTAGTCCTTGAGCCCTTTTATAGATGCATCCACGGAATATTCAATTCTATCGAGTCTTTTTCCTCCTTCTTTTCTTGACACATAAAGTCATTGCTCCGATGAAACGCTTTCTGAATCGTCAGAAGTGTTTTTTTTACACTTTGGTTCATTTGTCTAAGTTCTTCTCTGGGGCATTTCAAGAATGGCTCGGAGTATTTTATAAAGAGGACTCCCTTAGTATTTATCCTGTTGATGAAATTTCTGCCACAGAGTTTGATTTCGAGAAACTTTTTCGTTCGTGTGAGACACTCTTCTTTCTTTTTTTTATTTCTTTTATCTTAACTTCTTTGATGATATACTCTTCCAATATTTACAAGTACTTGTAACTTTCCTTTTCTTCAAGCGTTTTTATTCTATTCCCTGTTATATTTTTTCACTTTTAATTATTAGAATAGCATATCTTGACCTTATATTCGTATCGTTTTTATCAATCGCCAATTTTTGGCCTTTTTTTACAAATAAATTGATGTCCCCCTTGTATACTAGTTGATTAGTTTTATCTTGTGATATTGTAAATTTGTCGCCCCAGTGCACTTCCAGGTGTCAAATTCAGTGCCATTATTACAAATAATAATGGCGAAAGTGAATCTTGCTGGATAATGCTTCTCTTGATTGTTACCACTGATTAACTATTTTCTCCTGCTGTTTTGTCATGGCTTCGAGAATTAATTTTATGAATTTGTCAGATATGTATTTTCAGACAATCTATTATACAGGTTTGCGGGATTATAACATAGGTCTTTTTGTAGTTAACTCATGCTAAGTCTACATTATTTTGCCTCCCTTTCGTTGCCTCGAAGATGTGTTGATCAATGTACAGTAGTTCTCCTTTTGCACTTGTTCCTCTTTGGAATCCTTTCTTTTCTTCCGGATACAGTCTGTGGTGTACAAGTGACTAAAAAATATCGTCTTTAATCTGTGAGGTCAGGATTTTCCAAATCAAAGATATTCACGATATCGGTCTATAGTTGATGGAGATGGTTCCTTTTGGTGTTTTTTTAGATCATGGAAGTTTTCTCATTTTTCATCCATTCGGGTATACTTGCTTCTTGTCGGCATTTTTAAAACAAAATTCATGTATGTCATTAAAATCAAGCGTTATAATAAATTTTATCGGAAATACTTTGATTCTCCATATGTCGTCAACGCAGGTAAAACAGTGAAAGATTCATTAGGGTTTAGTAAAAATTAACAAATACCTCGAAGGAATGAATATATATATATATATATAATTTCTAGACGGCCAAGAGCGAGTCTACCTAGGTTTCATCTAAACGGCTCTTCAAGATCGGCCCTGTGTGATCCTGAAGTGCAGTTTAGGTGATACCTGAGTAGACACACTCTTGGCCATGTAGGAATTATTTTAATAAAATTAACTCTATCTCATGTATTGAGCACTTTATTACGTTTTACCTTTGATAATTCTGTCGTTTTTTTTTTTTATTTTGACTAGATATACGTGCTGGTAGATTATTTTCAAGTAGCACGTGTGTTTTTGGTCTTTTTTTTTTTACAGAATTTTCTCCCAGATATCAGTTTGTATTTTAGAGTTTGCAAATAGTACAATCTGTGTTTTTTTCACACTAACAGAATTATAGGTTAGATATAAAGATTAATATATATATATATATATGTGTGTGTGTGTGTGTGTGTGTGTGTGTGTGTTACCAAATGATTTTAGTTTTCAAAGATTAATTAATCTTGTCACAGTGATATATTATTGCAATAATATATCACTGTGACAAGATTAATTAATCTTTGAACACTCTACTGAAATATATTTAACCGGTTAAATATTGCCCTAAGATATACGTAACATCTTTTTAAATTTAAATCAGAGTATATAATTAATTGTTAGAAATAAATGATGTGTGTCGGTAAATCTATGTCTACAAGAATGTGCGTTAAGGTTATTGAAAAAGTTTGATTTTTTTTTCTAATACTACAACCAACGATGGCATATCTTATTCGGTTGGGAATGGATATATGAATACTATTAATTCCGCCAATACATTGCTGGAAAACTCTCAGATGTGAGTCAAGAAGATAATTTCATATCAATCTATCTATGTATCTATCTATAATGATTCTAAGCCATAGGTTAGAGTCAGGAAACTCCAAGTTTTTGGTTAATAAACTATCGTAACATTACTAAGAAAAAGAAATATGATTTACAAACAGACGTAGCCAACATTAATAAAGTTCTCGAATGGTAGTAAGTTGAGCTTTATAAAATCGTATCCTCTCTGCTGTCATTTCGACACATGTATCGTTTTGCAACAGGAATAAGAATGTGGGTAATATATATATATATATATATATATATATATATATATATATATATATATATATATATATATATATATATACATTACCCCCACGCACACAATCACACACACACACACACACACACACACACACACACACACACATATATATATATATATATATATAATTGTTTGCGTATGTGCCTAAATGAACACGCATGTGTATGTCTGTGTGTGTTTGTGCACGCGTGTGTGTGGGGGGTGTATGTGTGCTAGAGCGATTTTTCGTATTATTGTCTTTTACTAATCTTAATACAAAATTCCAACAAATACCAAAAGCCTTGCGTGCGGGAACTCGTGTAATTGCACAGATTGAGCATATACACGATTTTTTGTCTGTCTATTTTAATAAATGCTATTCAATATAAGGCAAAACATAAAACGTCAAATACATTATTTATATTGTCCTTGTTTTATTCTCAGTAAATTGATTAGTTCCTTAATTAACATGACAATCATTGAAACCGTTTCTTCTGTCTTTAATTGGAAGCCTGGCGAATATTTTTTTTCTCCGTCCAATTCGTTTACACCTTAATTAGATTGGATGATAAACGATATACAATTCTTGCAGTTGAATATAAGAACCGTTTACTCTTTGACGCTTATTTGTTCATCAAATGTACAGTGCAGATAATAGGAAAGAAAAAAATCAACATTCACTTCACTTTTCCTTCTACTGTTATAAGTCTCTTTCAGGCTTCTATTGTCATTAATACTGCCGCTGTTAGCATTCTTATTTTAGAGAAGAGATTGAAATTATATTTAAGTTATTGCTATAATAAGCTATAAATATATTTATTAATTGATTTCATCGGCATGTCAATCGGTCTAGGGTTATCTTATGTGCAAGATCAAGTAATTGTCGATATTGTACATTAATATTTACATATTTGCTTCTTCAGAGTTATTTATTTTGTCTTGTTGGAACAACATCCTATGATAGACGACTAATCGATCCATTGATGAACTCTAAGAAGTACTATCTCACAATGTCAAAGTACATATGGGAGCTTCGGCAACGAAGGTGTACTCTACACTTTCCATCCGTACTTAAATGAATCTTCGCCAATAGTGGAAAGATAGTCATATCCAGGACACTTCATTTTCTTAATAACAAGTTCTTACTTTTTATTACAGCGTGTTTTAAGTCACTCCACCATGACGTTCTATATGACGTTCTATAATTCTATGTTACTTCATCTTGCTAGAGTCTATACAATCTTTGATTTTCATCACATGCAGTCGTAATCATTTGAGTTATTTTTGTTTTTATTTCTATGATATTGTTTTGCTACCACTCAACATACATGAACATGATTATTTTATCTATTTTACATCAGCGTTATATTAAGCGGAAATATATTTTTTTTCTATCCTATCTGATTTCAAGGCATTTTATCATTACTCGTAGGGTTTAAAATTCAAGAATCGTTAAAAGTGCCGTAGGTAAAACCTTTAAGCGATAATTTTATAGATATATGCTTTACTTGTGCTGCTTAGAAACAGTACATTTGAATTAATGTTCTTTAATCAATATTTACTGTCCTAATTAGTTTTTTACATTTCAAAATCCTAACTCATAATGAACATAATTATCTAATTATCATGATCAATTATTCTCTGTATTTGAATATGTTTTTTTCTCTGATTCGTCACTTGTTAGATTGATATTATCTATAGATTGCTATACTTAATAGTAACTACATACCTCTTGTAACAGTGTAACACTTTTCTATCAACTCTGGCAAATAATGTATAATTCTATTAAAAACTATAGGGTGAGCGTTAAAGAGATTTTAGAAAGGAGGGGTTAATGTAAGGAAGATAACAATTGGATAGCAAATAAAAAAGAAATTGTTGCGAGAAAGAACGGAGTAGAGCAGAGAAAAGACAGTCAATAAAACCAAAAATGATAACATCGTCACAAACTTTCTCATGTAGAAGAATCGAAATTTCGAGATATAAATGGAAATCGAAAAAAAACTACCTTTTCTTTACTTGAATAAAAAAAATCGAAAGAAAGAAAGAAAGAAGAAAGAAAGAAAGAAAGAAAGAAAGAAAGAAAGAGTGAAAGAAAAGGAAATTCAAAAAGTGGAGAATGAAAGACGTGCACAAGGAAAATGTATTTATTTCATGTTTGAAATTTTCAAACATAACGAATACGATGATAAGATAAGAAAAACCTTTTTTTTATTAGATCAATTGACGTCTTTTTCGCCGTAATCTAAGAATAAAGTACGTATCAAGGGTAATGTGGAGCAATCCAGGGAAAGGAGTAGCGCCCTTCCCTACACATCGGTGTAGTAGCTATCAAAAATGGAACCTTCTGGTCGCCCTCGACTAAGATCGTCAACTTTACTTACTTACTTTATGGGGATAATGTAACTCCTTACAAGTCTCCTGTGACAATATCAAAGAAATCTGTTACCATCGTCTAAGCGAACCATTGCTTTCGTCTTTTTGTACAATAACATTATAATTTTAAAACTTTCTTTAGAGAGAGAAAATACTAAAAATTGATTCTCCTCCCTCTCTCCCTTTATGTGTTAAACTAAATGCCTTGGAAAAATCGACAAACAATTGTGTTGCCTTGAGACGTTTTGCACATAAACCTTTCATGATTCGAAGAATAGTCAGTATCTGTTATTGAGTGGATTAAAGGAGGGCAATATAAACTTTAGCAACTAAAGCAGTAATCGTTATGCCCCTTTAGTTTTCCGTAATTCCAACGTTACCTTTTTCGTCCATTTCTATATTGTAATTTCTATTAAATGAAGATAACATTACAACTTTTTTAAATTTAGGTACTGCACATTATATACATGTATTTGCAAAGTTCAAGATTGCACGCAGAACTTTCCTGGCGGAAACACCCCACAAGACACCAACTGTACGGCCACCTGCCTCCTATCACGAAAACTATTCAAGTTAGACGAACCAGACATGCTGGACACTGCTGGAGAAGCAGGGTCGAACTCATAAGAGATGAACTCTTATGGACCCCCCCCACCACATGGCCGTGCAAAAACAGGACGACCAGCACGAACATACATTCAGCAGTTATCTGAGGATACGGGATGTTGTCCTGAAGACCTGCCTAGGGCGATGAACGATAGGGAGGAGTGGCGAGAGAGAGTCAGGGATATCCGTGCAACCAGCGCGACATGATGATGATGATTTGCAAAGTAAAGTGTACCAAATATTTTCAAATCAACATTGTTACGAAGCTGAATTCATGCAATTATGCTTGTATTCTGAGGAATTTCTACCCACCGAACTAGTAATTATGAAGTCGAATTTTCTGATTATAGCTTTATGAAATTGGGATGAAATGATTACAAGTCTCAAGAATTTTCTCTACATATTTTTATTACTCATCAAATTTCACTGCATCATATTCCAAATGTTTTAATTTCTTTTAAAATATTTGAGTATTTAAGATTTAAACCCATCATTTATTTCAACTAGATAAATTATAGGTAACTGGGCCACATTTATACTTTACTATTTGATTCTCTCTAAGATTTTTGATTCTTGAGATATCAAGTTTTCACGTTTTCATATTTACCAATTTTCCTTCTGGAAGATGCACAATAATTCTTCCTTGGATGATCTTTCAGACCGATTCTTTCAACAACCTTATTTAGAAAAAATAACATTTGCAAGCCAAAAGATACTTTTTAAATTAATGAGTACTTAATATCATAGAAAACGGTTGTTTTTTTTTACATCTTTAACCTCTTTCACTGATAAAACTGACATCATATTTTTTTGCAATTTAAAACTTCAGAATAGATAATAAACTATTACAGTAGCAAGCGCGCACAAACACACACACACACACACACACAGACACACACACACACACACACACACACACACACACACACACACACACACACACACACACACATATATATATATATACATATATATATATATATATATATATATATATATATATATATATATATAGTGGTTAACAAAGAATGTTAATGCATGGGAATACCTGAGAGATATAATTTCAGTCTCCATAAGTTCACCATTCTCTGTCAACACATTCGTGGAATCTCAGACAGTTTATTACTTTCTTCGGAGAAGCAGAACAGATATTAAGATGATCATCTGGGGAATATTTCAGCTGTGAATGAACATGGATATTGAAAAGGTGGAGAATTTAAATTCATATCATAAATGAACTATCACAGAAATGTTAACATTTTTAAGCGCATCGTATATATATATATATATATATATATATGTGTGTGTGTGTGTGTGTGTGTGTGTGTGTGTGTGTGTGTGTGTGTGTGTGTGTGTGTGTCTGCGTGTTATTAACAAGAGATTACTTCTGTAGACTAATTTCAATTAAAACGTAACTAAAGCCACAGATGGTTGATAGAAACAATTAGCATATTAAAATGTTATTGCATGGTCTTTGTAGTAATTATATGATAGCTTTTCCATGACATGAAAATGGATGCACTTCCTTAAAACAGAACAAAATACAAAAAGTTAAAGAAACAACTTTAAATTTCATGTTTAATTATTAACTCCCTCATGATGCAAAAATCTGTTCGAACAAAAAATATATACATTGAATGAATGAATTTAAAAAAAATTGTCAGTCTACATCTTTTAGTCTTATTTTCACTTCGGCTGCTAATAGTATTACAAGTTCAACAATGACAAAAGTAATTGAATACAAGCATTGAAATGTATGTCAGTGCATAAAGATTTACTCCAATCCAATACGAAAAAATTAGTTCAACAGCCCTATGTAATATTGATGGTATATGTACTGTCAAGAAACAGTAGTTGAATTAAAAATCAACTGCTATCTCTTCGATTCTAAAATCTAATTATGAGTCACATTCTACCTTTAAGCAGAGTGGGGAGATGAATACACTCATTGACGCTAAACGAGTGATAAATCGCTCAATTTAATAAGAAGAGAACAGAACCGCATGGCAAGATACAGTACATGTACTCAGTCTTCTGTTTCAACTAAAAGATGATGTCCTACGTATGTCACTAAACCACGTCAGCAGGTGAGTTCTCGATTCTGACACATTGAGAAATATGGCTTAGGTGGATCTTTCAAAATTATTTGGAATACTTCAAATTGAATACTTGAATTTTTAAAAATTGTTATTAACACATAAGAATATATGAAATCATATAAAGAAGTGAACATAAAAGATTATAATCGTTTAATATTGATGTAATTTATTTTTTGAGTTTTAAGAAATCGGATTTACCAGTTCCATCATTTTGTAAGGAAAAAGAAAGAACTGGATCCACTATTCCTATTAGTGAATAAGATAGGAGTTGGCATCAATCTTTCGAGCTAATATTAGACGAGAGCGGTCTTGTACCACAACTCAACCAATCTTACTAAATAATTAGCATTTTCCATGACTTTTTGTGTGGTAATAATTATTGTTAGCTTCCTTAGCGATTCTGACAGGAATAATCACATGGAACAATATAATTGCTTATAGATTCTTAGTATTTGATGGGAATACTTGAATTATCGGCATTAAAAATAGATTTTTTTATGTTATAAATGGTAACAAATTATCATCGGTTGTTTGAAATCATGCAATTGGGTGCGAAAGAAAAAACTTATTCCTACATCAATAAGGCCAATAATAATTGACATTCACAGACATCAAATAACTAAAAAAAAGCGTTTCTCTGGTTGAAATACAGTTTAAACGAATGCAGTTAAACGAAAATTCTGGTTACATTTGATCTTTTGCCATAATCGCTAAGTTTTACAGGTATACGAAATAAAATACGAATAAAATTGAAATGACTGAACTGAGACTGTTTTAAATATTTATGCTTGTAAGGTTTTTAGTTATCATATTTTTTTCAAAAACACTTTTCTTAATTTAAACAATATTTGATATTTTTTACAATTTCTGTTACATAAGCCTTTGCTATTCATCTTCGGCTAATTTTCTTAGATCTTGATAATTTCCCATTATTTTAAAATGTTATAAAAATAAAGAAACTAAGGTTCTTGGATTTGTATATTTCTTGGCTAGTTCTTCGATAAGATTTTTTGGAGGATAGCACAGAATGGGGATTTTATTTGAATACTTGAAAATTTGCTGTGGAACTGCAACTGGTGCTGGTAGCATACAGAATCATTTGCGATGAAATTCTTTGATGACGAAAATTGCAATAATATGAGGAGAAAACTGATCTATGATTCATTTCGAAACAATTGAACGACTCCGGGAATAATAAGAACGAAAAATAAAAAAATGGAAATAAATGAAAAAAAGGCTTAAAATTTGAAGCCAGAATATGAACGTAAAGAATACTAAAAATAATGAAGCAAAAATCAAGAGTAAAAAGGAGAATATGGACAATTCAATGAGAAAGGAATCAGAAGTGAGAAAAAACTAAGAAAAATTAAGAAGATAGAAATATAGAACAGTAATCATCCTTAAAAATGAAATAAAAATAAAGTAAAAATTAACTGATGAAAAGAAAGATAGAAACGAAACGAGAAAGAAAATTAATTTAGTTGCAAAAGGACAGAAGAAAAATAATTCCGAGAAGAAGAATATAATAAAATCTAGATGCCAATGAGAAACTCCAGAGAGAAATAAAATGGAAAGAGGAACAAAAAGGAATATTAAAAAAAAGAGGAAAAACAACAAAAATGGTGAAAAATATCGAAGGCAAATGACAAAGGAAAAAGACCTGAGGAAAAGTCGCCAACGGTTGATAATATTACGTTCCAGTAGCAATTTAAATAAGAACGAAGCACTTTAATAATCTTCAGCGTTGAAGAGTGAGCAAGTTGGCTCCGCAGGCTTTATTTCCAATACGAGACAGAGCAGGTCAACTAATGAAGTCAAAAAGAGAAAGTGGATATAAACAGGCGTCGTGATGGCTGTTCAGATAGTGAATTACATGTCCAGAAAATCGTGCAACCACTTTGCAAAGAAAGAGGAGAAATTTAAAATAGACGTTCAATAAAAGTAAAAAAGAAAGTTTCAAAACAGCTACCAAGAAATATTGATTTGGACACAACAGAATTTGACATTGTAGGTAAGAGTTTGGTTCTGCCTGTTCCAAGGCCTACAGGATTCTTCTGAGAGTGTAATTTGCCTAGGTACTCACTGAACCAAGTTTTTCTTTAGCACTAGTTAACTTACATACATGTTACAGCTAATGCATCCAGCTATTTAAGAATGTGTCTTGCACAACTATACAATACTATTTTCACTCAAGTTAAAATAGCGAATCTATTTGCCACGTATCTGTATTTTTCTAAAATGTGTTTTTATTACCAATGCTTCAATATGAAAAAAAAACTCAAAAGGGCCATTAAGCTTTATGGAAGAAACACAGCGGCCCAAAACTGAGATGACTATTCAATTGATTGATTTTAACATGTTTTCCTGGCTAGGATTTTTTTCATGCTAAGAAGTTATGAAATCGCATGTTTTGTATGTCCATCCTTATATTTCTGGAGTAGTTCAATAATTTCTTAAGTCGAATAGAATACAGATGATTTTTGAACGGGTATATTCGTCCCTTAAATGGATCCTTTTATGGGAAATACTACTCTGATTCTGAGTGAACCTGGGAGTAATGGCAACAAAAATATACTCCATTCTCACCAGAATTTCAGAAGTGGAATCCCAGTTTAGAGATACATTTAGGAAACCCATTTTATTTTGGAGCGGGAGTATCCTGTACTTCTCTAGGGTATTAACCAGTGTATTCAAAGTTCCGCAGACTGAGAAGAAAAATGAAATGAGATGGAAGTGTGATTACCACAGTTATAAGTCTAATCTGCAATGCAGAGGATTGGCTGCCATTTAATGTTATCTGCTGTGTGTGGTCTTTTATTTTGTCTGCTGTATGTGGTTTTTTTTATTTTGCTTGCTATATGTGGTCTTTTATATAATGTCTGTCTTCTCAGGTACACCTTCCCCATAACAATACGAGTCAACAAATTTTACTCTTCTTAATATGAAAACAAAACAAATAATCTACTGTTGTGTAGTGAGTGTCTATTGTTATGACAAATTCAACCTTCGTATCAATATAAAAAAAAATCCTTATATTCTTTGTGAAAGTTAGTCTTCAATAATTTCATTCAACCTTCGAAAGGAACCGATAGAGATTTTATTAAACATGTTTTTGTTTTTTGGGGTTTTTTGTATATAGGACTGGATTGTTTTTATTTTTCAGGTTTTGATCAAAAAGTAAAAATGTCTGAAATATTCAAATACATTTAACCATTCTCTAGGTGGAAACATGGTCAGAGATGAAAGTTAAATTACTAAATCTTTAAAAAATATTAGTCACGACAATTGTTCTACTACGTACTATAGAAAATAAGTGTGTGGGCTGCGTGTTTTAGACTCGTCTTAGATCAAGATGACAGGTCTGTGTAGTTACTTATCGTGAACTATCGAATCATGCCATTAACTTATTAGTGACAAAAATGTAAAGACTTGTATCATTTTTTATATGAAGCTGGTTTAAGGCATAATATATTACACGACATTACACTTCATTACCTCGATATTTTCTACGTCTTTAATGCATCCAATATCACGAGACAATCTTAAAAAAACAACAGCACAAACATGTAATCATAAATGTACACTAAATTCGATTCTCTAAGTTTTCGTTTTTCATGACATTTAAATCAATCAATCATTCGCATAATATTGATATTAAAATTCATGTTTTCTCAGGAAAACTTTACCTGTGAATGATCTTGGATTAAGTCTGCGTTTCAAGATGATAAAACCATTTCTTATGACGGATGGTTTTCACGATGCTACTAGATTTTGACTGATTTTTAACAGTGTGGTTCCAATTATGCTTATCATAACAGCATTCCGGTATTAAATTTTTACTGAATATTGTATCTAAGAGAAGGAAGAAAATAAGAAAAATGAATCCATAGAAAGTAAATGTTTGAGATAAGTATATGTTTATTGTAAGCTTAACCCCAAGTTTATGTATTCCTCATTTGTAGCTCATGATGAATAATTGATTGGTTACATCTGTTATTGACATGAAGTGGAGCATTAACTTTAAGTTCTGAGCTGTTTAACGCCAGGAAAATACAGTGATTCAGTCGGTATGATTGAAAGCTATTGGATTAAGTAAGGACTGAATATAACAGCTACAACCTTTGTAGAAGTCATATGAAAAGCAATATTTCATTAGATTACCCTATTTACCAAACCCTCAGCTCGGGCAGGATATAACACAAGGTCAATTTTTAAGCGGAGTTTAACAGGTTTGAATTCAGAGTTTTCCTTCTCCTAGACTAGTTGCCTCATCAAGGCTGAAGAAACTAGTCTGCCCTACTATTTACCAATAGCTGGAGGGAGAATAATTGAATTCATACCTTTCATATTTCATTAGATTCCTATCAGTACAGATAGGAGATTTCTTTTCCCTGAAATTAATAGCTAGAATATTTATTTCATAAGTTTACAAAATATCTTGCTTTGAAGGAAACAGGAGGAACATTGACCGATAACATTAAAGAAAAGCGTCGTCTCCCATTACAAAAAATGTATGAACTAAACAAGAGTTTTGTTTTAATTTTAATTATTTTTCATATATATATATATATATATATATATATATATTGATAAAAAACTGAACTCTGGATGCAATGGTCCTTCTTTTCTATGGATCTACATCATATACAGAAAACATAATTAAGTATAACTGGATAGGGCAAGTTTTCAGCTCCAATATATTCCCTATTTTGGCCACGACCATTAGTGAGTCATTTTCCCCGCATAATCATGTCCATTAGCTGTTCTATTTTACAAGTAAGAACAAAAGTAATCATGCTCATACTGCACACATGAAAATCTGTACTTATGGAGGGTACGTCTTAATTTATTTTGCAAAATTGATGGTGTCTTCTCTAGAAAAAGTGTAATGTTATCACCAGATGAATGTCCGTTGTGTTCTCACCCGAATGAATGTCTGTAGTGTAATCAGCGATTAACTATATCATGGATGTCTATTTGTAAGCTTGAGAGGGAAATATAAAAATAAAATATGACATTCAATGTGAGGACTTTTCGTTGCTTTATATTTTTATTTCGTCTTTGTGGCGGCCGAGCAAATAGAAAGAAATGGACAATTATATCCTGTGTGCAATAATCTTCTTCGTTCTTTTAAAGGTATAATCTTCTCTGATTTTTGCTTGCATTCACAGAAAACGTTTGTTTCCTCGCAACCCAGCCACTAAAAGAGAAAAGGACAGTATCTCTGATATATATACATACATACATATATATATATATATATATATATATATATATATATATATCAGAGATACGGTGTCATTTTCTTTTTATATCTCTGATATATATATATATATATATATATATATATATATAAGTCAAGTCGCGGCCGGAAATTTTTTACTTAAAATGATACAATATAGCGTTCACTTAATCCACATTTTACTGTGCTTTTCAGACGAAGGAGTTTTGTTAATAGATGAAAATTTTTTCAAAAGTTTAGTATGCAGATTGGAATGGAAATAGAAAAAAAATGTTTAAGATAGCAAGTGGTGTTATTTTACTCTAAAAAAATTACTTATTCAAAGAATCCGTTTAAAAGTAAGTCTAAACTCAATTTTGTTGTTCTATTGCCATTCTTACCAATGTGCATAAGTTAGTACACTGAAAATAAGTATTAACAAATAACGCTTCTCTATACCATAAATTAAAAGTTTACTGGTTCTTTTTAGGGGAATATTTTTCATTGCCGTCTGACATGAACACTAAAATCATTTTTGCTAACTTGCGGCGTTTTTCTTTTAATGTTGATATTGCAAAGGATTTTGTTTGGATTTTTTTTCTTTTCCTACGTTTTAAATAGTATAATATGATTTTCGTGAATGTAGTCTCGAGACTTCAATTATTGTATAAAACAATTCATTTTCCTTTTTACTCGTCTACACAGAAGAACGATATTATTCAATAATTACCTTTGTTTTATATAATAAACCTAATAGTCAATCTGCATATACGAGAACAATATATATATATATATATATATATATATATATATATATATATATATATATATATATATATATATATATATACGAGGGTTGTTCAATAAGTTTACAGACTTATTCATACAGGCATTTAAAATTGTCGTAGACTCTTGAAAATTCAGTATCTTATTGCAATACATCTTTTGAGATGACTGACTAATTTTTGTGATTTCAGGTTCAAAGGAACAGCTACAGCAGGAATTAGAATACACCCTACTAAAGCCTGACTGTTACAGCTGGTGAATTTCAAAAATGCAATCTGGACGTGAGGACACTTTAGAAGAACGATATGCAAAAGAATTGTATATTAAACTTGGAAAAAATGCCACAGAAACGTATGGAATGCTTCAGACGGCTTTTCGACCATCTTGCGTGAATCGAGCATCAGTTTTTGAATGACATAAGGAAGGCAGGGAGTATGTGAGGGGTGATGAGAGGTGTAGGAGGAGTAAGGATGTCAGAACACCAGAGGTGATCGCCAAAAAATTATTTCATGGATAAGGACCGTCGTGTGTGTATATAGAGACAATAAGTGCACAGTTTGATGTCAGTGTTGGAACTGTATACACAATTATTCACGAGGAACTGAAGATGCGGACGATTTACGCAAAGTTTGTACCAAGGGTACTCAGAGATGATTAGAAAGAAAGACGTTGTCATGATAGCAGGGAGATGTTCGAACTGATCAATTCAGATCCCGCAGTTCTTTATGCTTTGGTAACCTGCAATGAAACCTGGATCTATAGCTATGTCCCAGAGACCAAGAGACAGAGTTCCAGTGGAAGCATGCTGGCTCTCCCAGACCCAAGAAGGCCCGACAGAGTAAATCCACCCACAAACTTTTGATGATCGCTGGTTTTGACAGCACTGGTATGATCTACATGCACTGGTTTCCCACTGGACCGACTGTCATCAAGGAATACCATGTTGAGGTTTTAACGGAGTTCAGGAAGAGATTCCGTCCGAAGAGTCAAGCACTGTTCAAATCTGGTCAGTGGCATTTCCACTTGGACAATGCACCAGTCCACAACTCCATCCTTGTAACAGACTATTTGACCAAGACGGGCTACACGACAGTTCGTCATCGTCCCTATATTCCAGACCTTGCACCCTATGACTTTTGGTTATTCCTTAAGCTGAAGGAAAAACTTAGAGACTGTCGTTATGTGACCATTGAGGAGATGAAAGCGACTGTGACCAAGGTCATTGACATGCTCACACAAGAGGACTTCCCTGGGGCTTTCCAGAAGTTTGTGGAACGCAAAAACGAGTGCATTGCAGCCGGAGGAGATTACTTTGAAGTGGACTTGAATTCCATATGTGTACTATGAATGAAAGTGGCCATGCAAAAAATGTCCGGAAACTTATTGAAGGCCTCTTGAGTAAATATATATATATATATATATATATATATAAGTGAAAGTGTCCCTAGTTAAAGAAATAGTGCTCTATGTACAAGAGTAAAACGGCATGAAACCTGAAATGCTATCGACTTGTAAATCGATAGTTTACACTAACAAAAAGGAAAGATGCAAAATATGCCCCGAAGGAATTATAATGAATGCAGACTATGCAGATTATCTACCACTCCATGCAAATAATCATGTCTAAGCCAAAAATGTTGCATTGCCTGGAGGAGGAAGCAAGTGGCAATATTCTTTATGTGAACTCAGATCAAAATTCATGTGGCTATTTCCACATTAAAGAACAATCCCCTGAAATTAGTGGACCAGTTTACATCTCCTGTGATGTCAGTATACATAAAGGAATATAATGGGCTACTATTGACTTGTTATCGATCAAATGGAATCCAGTTATGGGTGATAAATTAAAAGTAATATTCTTTTAAACAGTAGCTGTGTCAGTACTACTGTATAGTTGCAAATCCTGGAATTTAACGAAACGCTTAGAGAAAAAGCTAATTGATGATGCTTTAAGTTGTTCTTGAAAAATTCTAGAAGTAGCACGTAACAAAAAAAAAGACCTTCTCGCTAATAATATAAGGAAGACATACAAGATATGCTGTTTACTGTTGGGGAATTAAGAACGAACTCATGATTGACATTGTCCGTTGCACTCTTACACATGGATACACTTGTGTGGATCGACTAGCAAATACATTTACGTATCATATCTGTTTTAACATTGGACACTGTCTAGAGGAGCTGCTCATTGCAATAAATGGTTGGGACGAATGGCGTGAGAGTCAAGGGAATCGGGGCTATGTGATGATGATAGTTAATTATTTGACGGTTTTCCGTTCCACGTCAAACTCTAAAGAATGGATTTAGCGTATTCATAATTTTCATATTTTACTTTTTATTCCAGGTCAAGTGTAGTAATGTTAAACGTTTGTTATACGATTTTTCAAACGTACATTTTATCTCTATCTCCCGCCTATACCTCTTTCTACCTCCCTTTCACTCTTTCTCACCATATATATATATATATATATATATGTATTAGATTTTATATATATATATATATATATATATATATATATATATATATATATATATTCTAAAATGTAGATTTTATTGTCTTTCTAGAGCGATATATATTAGGGATATAGCCACTATAAAAACAATGGCAGACCAAGGTAGGAAGAATTTTTATCAATTTGGTAGAGGAACACGTCCTCAAATACCACATATTGCACAAAATATTGAATATGAATATACAAATTAAGTTACTGCTGTGCCTACAATACGTTACTGTGAATAAAAACAAAAACAAATTAGTAGCAAGATAATAAATATAAAAAAATAAAAGGACGTCTCCTAATGTAACTGAAGACCAAAATAATAATGTCCCGTTTTAGGTAATTGTTTGACAGATAATTTTGTTTATCAATCACATAGGAAAAGCGGGGATAGGAAAAATATCACATCTTTAGTGTTTCCCGAACGACCTTGGAAACAATCATAAAAAAATGTTTCACTAGCGATAATATGTCAACTGAACAATTCTTTCTCAATGTATATATATATATATATATATATGTATATATATATATATATGTGTGTGTGTGTGTGTGTGTGTGTGTGTGCAAAGTTGGCTAAATCAACACTTCAAAACCGGCTTAGAGGCACAGTATTCGTTCTTTTATTCAATTTTAAGTACTTTCTCAAACTGAACCTTTTTCTGAGTTGTTTCTATATATAAGCAAATGGGTAGAATGACAAAATGATTTAGAGGATAAAGGTGAAGAAGGAAGAAAAGCGGTTTGAAGTGTTTGATTTATCCAACTTTCTACATATGTCTATGATGTTGCTAGATTCCCCATAATCTATTGTTTCAACTCTTGTACTTGAAATAATTTTCCTTCCCAACAATAGTGGATTAATTTATATTGTGATCCCATATATATATATGTGTGTGTGTGTGTGTGTGTGTAGGATCACAGTATAAATATATCCACTATTGTTGGTATGACGTCGGTGGTGGTCACAGACATTGATTAAAAAATAAAGAAAAACAACGATCATTTACAATTATTATCTAAACAATCATTTGACGATAGACCTTATGAGAAACTGAAAGTAATGTTTACCACTGTTATTTTAAACAGTTTTTAAATGTTCATATTCTAGATATGATATTAAACTGTATTTAGTACTGAGGCTTCAGATTTGGAGTTTGGGGTTACCATTACTTGAACCGGAGTGGTAATACCTATTAGGATCAACCCTGTGGGTCAAATAGAATTGCCCAATCTTTTACGCGGGAGTCTTACTCGTGGTTTGAAATCATAAAGCAAGTTTATTTAATTTGTTTGTGTTTTATGGAATAACAATCCTTGTATTTTATTTGATTCCAATTTCTACTCTCTCTCTCTCTCTCTCTCTCTCACACACACACACACACACACACACACGCACACACACACACACATATATATATATATATATATATATATATATATATATATATATATATATATATTCTGTGAGTGAATAGTTTGTAGATAACAATTTCAAACAGGCCAGAGTTATTTTCGTGCACAAAGTTAAATGGTTTCAAGTATTGTTCTTAAACACTAATAATTCTATGAAATATTAATCATTCATTTTCAATGAGTGAAATGGGTTCAATAATTGCTATTTAACAGTAACTTTCCTAGAATGACGCAGTTAAAAGATTTCACGAATTCATCTTAACCACAGATAATTCTTTTTAATATTAACTATAATCTCAATGGAAAATGGAACAATTCTATATGACCCATAGATGAAACCTTATTAGATTCTATCACTCTGGACCATAAAGACAATGAAGGTGTTCTTCACATTGCAAAAAATAGTCCCGGACAAGAGCCCCACGAACTAATTCCCGTTTAGTGTTATATTCAGGAGACATGACCGTGGTAGCGTTTTACACTTTAGCAGAGATGTGGCCAGTGTATTCCACAGCCCATGCTCACAGGACATGTTAGCAAATTGTCTGTTTTAGACAAAGGTACTTGATAAATAAGATTACTAATTATAAATTAAACGAATTACATGCGTGTAGACAATAAATTGCGTAATTTCAAATCATTTACTGGTGTACAAACAAATGATGTTTGGCTTGTTTGAAAAATAACCTTACCTACTAAATATTCACTGAAAAATAAAATATATGCATAAACAGGACTTGGTATTAACTAACATTGAGGTGATAATATACAGTTAAAACAAATAATTGAACCTGGGTAAACTAACAAATCATATGTAAGATATATATACATAAACAGGATTTTGCATTATATAACCCTTAAGTGTTGATAGCCTATTAAACGAAATAATCTAATCAAAAAGTTGTTTTTTAAAGCTTTCAAAAAGTGATCTTTATCATCAGCCAGAATTCGACCAATATATAAAGGAAGAAACAGTGCAGTAATGTTTGTTTGTGCAATAAATATTTTGCTGTTTTAATTCATTATGTGGCACTTTTGATTTGAACCGGAGCGTCTCAGTTTGGAATGAATGAATATTTTGCTGTATAAAATTCCACGAGGAAAATTATTGATTTCACTGAGAAGGAAGCAAAAGAATAGATGGAACCTGCCTCTAAATCATAGTACAGTAGAATAAAATGACAATGTCTCTGCAATAGTATTTATATATGTAACATAATTACTTAACAATCTAAATTACGTAAAACCTGTAAGAAAGTCTATAGTATAAATTGTCACGAATTTTTTTTTATCATTAAGATAGAATTGGATTTGGGAAAATTTCAAATTGGTGAAAGATTACCTCAAATCAATTGCCTACGCTGGCAGCAGGACTTAATATACGTAGATTGCATCCCTGCAGAGTGGTACAACACTCTCAAAAAGGGGTTTCATGGGTATGTTAAGCTGAATATTGTCTTAAGGCTCCTAATACTGAGGTCTAGAGAGTGTTCAGAAACCCTTTCTTGTCATTACTCCGATGTTTATTCTGAACTTGAGTAGCAGTGCCTGCTAAGTTTCCAACTATGGTCCATATAAATCTATTTGACTCATAGATGGGACCCTAACGTACACAGCGAATCGGGGTCAGAGTGGTTACGGGAATAATGGCAATAAAGGCTTACATTTAGGTAATAAAGGAAAATAAGTATCTAATAAAAAGATATATTTTCAGGAAGTTTTGTGATATAAAATACAGGCACATATGAATAATGTATTTCCCCACTCCCTCTGACAAAGGCAGAATGTGAGACAAGTTCAATTCTTAAGCGGGTACAATAGGTTTGAATTCAGATGTTTCCTTCTCCTCTAATATTTGCTTAACCAAGCTAAAAGAATCCAGTTTTTCCAACAAATTACCAATAACAGGAGGGAGAACAGATAGGTTAATGCCTTTTCAAATGGAATTAGTGAGAAGTGAACTGCAAACAAACTAGACCAGGATTTGAACTCAGGTCACCGATTCAATTTTCTGGTACACTAGCCGTTACGCTATAGGATCCACTTTTTAAAAAAAAATTAGTTAAACTAGCTGAGAAAACGGAAATCAGAATATTCTAGAAAAAAAGGATCCAAACCTCACTTACTTTGATTATTTTTAAGCCAATCAGCAAACACGTAGAGATTAGAACATTCTCGAAAAAACGGATCAAACACTAACTTGCCGAAATATTTTTCACTGAACCAAAAAAATAGGCGCCTCAAAAAATAAAAAATTTCTTCGATTCTCATCGGTTAGATCAGATCACAAGTTGTGTTTACACGTATGTCCGTACATTTGAACTTTAGTTGACCTGAAATAAAATCTACCCGCGTAAACTTAAAATATCTTATTTCGAGTATAAGGACCCATATGTTTTAGTTCAAAAGAGGAGACGACACACAGGCGGCCACAGATGACACGAAGACGATACTCGTAGAAGAAAAAAGTCAGACGCACTCAATTACATTTACACGCTAACAGTTTGCTTGAATGACTAATAAATTTAAGAGACTTACAATTACCAGAACTCAAACTTACCCGCTCACATACACATGTATGTTAGTACGAGTTGACTTCTCTCTTTCTTCCTGTTATTCTTGGCTAAAAATATTCTTGTTTGACATACACACGCACCCAACGCTATACATAGCAATATTTATGAACCTTACTGCCTGTTTATTTGTTAATTGACCCGTTTTGATAAAGTAAAATTGTTTGTTTTTTAACATTCTTGTTTTTGTCAGTTTTCTTTCTTCTACATTTGTTTTTACAAATTGTGTTGTACATTGTGGAACTTGCATTTTGATTTATATCTTAGAGAAACATCATTCCTCTACAACGCTAAACGTACAGCCAACATAACATTGTGTAGATATCAATTATCTGTATTTATCTTATACACATTGTAAAGAGGAAATGCAGCAAAAATGACAACTTTTTCAACGATACTAACTTTAGTTCAATTCTCAGTTTTATATTCAGAATAATAAAAATAATTTCGTTTTTACAACATCGGATTAATTCCTTTATTCCCTGAATTAAATAAGAGCAATTAATAAATGCAGGAAAGCAGTCAGAAATTGCTGGTATGTGTCTACAAGTGCCCGAAAACAAATGTAAAAAATCTTGAGCAAGAAAAACGCTGGTTGCTTTGTTGAGCAGGAACTTGAGACCAATGCTGAATTAATGAAAGAACTGAATTCTATGTAGGTGTGTAGGTATCTATTTTGCTCCTCACAAAGCCATAATGTAATACAAGGTTAGTCTAGAATCAGAGCACCCGCGGGGCAGTAATGACATTTCTTATTTCCCACGACAATCTCAATAAACCAACTCCCTGGGAGGAAGGCTCCGTGGAATTAAGTTCATAATCTTACTTCACCCACCCAATGCAAAATCATGGATGTATATATGTTGGATATATAACGGAAACTGAATTAAATAGAATCATGCTCCTTTTTTATATCTGTACCTGTACATTACACTAAAATATTTCCTTTAAATTTCACTTAATTCAAATTGATTTCCATTTGCCCTTACAATATAATTTACTCTGATTAACAAGCTATTTATAAAATGTTCTGATTAGGTAATTCGGTATTTCTTAGACGTAATACGAACGCATCATATAGCGGTCACTTGTTTCTATATTCCGATTACAGGGCCTCAATATCTTCTTCGATCTTCCTCGATTGTTTGAAACCCCGCCACCACTACGGTAATTAGGGCTATGACTACTCTCCTCCAGGATCTGCAAGAAATTCTATGATCTACTCCTACCCTGTTCAACTCGTTCAACTTTCAAGCATAAACATGTACTTATTATTCAGCATTAAGACGTCACTTGAGATGCTCTATTTTTACTATGGGCTGATAATATATTTATATCTAAAATTCCGTGACACAGACTTTTAAAAGCTCCGTTAACGAACTTTGATCTATACACTGGTGACAGGCTAGGCTAATAGTCTCTTATTAATTAGTGTAATACTAAACTAAGTATTACATTTTTCTAGCCTTGTACCAAATTAAGCAAAACTGAGCAAATAACCAAATTCTATAAAAATTACAAAATGAAAACAAAATAAAGAAACTTGAATTAGTTAAAGGTGTCTTGAATGGGTTAAATGATAAATAAGCTGGTTGATCTTTGTTATTGATTTTGATTAAAACTGGGTACTTTATAATTATCTTCCTAGTGTCAGACTTGGTTAAGCTAAATAACTGTTTACGAGCATTAATTATGAGAACAACAACAAAAGGTTAAACTTTTGAAAACTAAGTAGGTTTCATAACCGACTGTTTCGCCTACCTGGAATACTTACTGAACAATAACTCAAAATATAAAATGATTATTTATTAGAAGCAGATTAAAATGTAGAGGGGGGCTCAGTATATCGGTCGTTGTCGGGGAAAATAGAGTAGGCGATGCAAGTTCAAATCCATGACGAGACTTTTTTCACTAGTTCAAATATCCTTGGGCAATGCCTGTATCTATCTATTCTACCCACAGCTAAGGCAGAATAGGTTCTTTAACTTTGGTTCGGTAACTAGTATAAAAGAAAAACTGAAATCAAATCGGTAGTATTCCGCGTAAAAATGACCTTATGCCACACCCTACGCGTGCTGAAGGAGATGGTTTAATACATACAAGCTATTAAGTACCACAACAATCTAGACAATATCAGTTTTGAAATAGAGACTGCCCTGTCGGAATTCAGGCCAACTGAATGTAAATACTTCTCGTTAGTAGTACAAAGTTCCTGCTGCTCTGGGTTTAAGTGTTAATAACGTTCTTTTAAATAGTCCTAACATTCAGAAAATGATAGAATTCTATTAATTTATACATTGTATTTTGACAACTAAAATGCACTAGCGTTTGAAGCTAACTGGTGAGAGAGACTTCTGCGAAAAGTTAGACTAGATTTTAAAAAAGGCTACAATAAATAATACTGGTAAATTTTCTCTACCAGAAAAGAAAAAGTTTAGAGAAACGGCAAATTTTGTCCTTATATAAGAGCATACCTGAATAATGGGCTAATCAGAAAAATGCGTACCGTCTTTTATAAAATATAACTATTTTCAAAGCATTTTTTGATTTTTATCTCAACAATTTTGTCGATAAATTTGTCCTGTTATTTTAGTCCATGCGGGTTTTTCACACTCGTCCAAATAAGACGTTTTTCACTGAAGTCTGAGTGACAGCAAATTTCCTCAGATATCTTTTAGGTATTCTAGTGAATTTCAACAGACCTGTTTTCAGGATGGTTTTAATTCTTCGTCTGATCTCTAATACCCTAGTCTCTTGTAAATGGTTTTAGAACCATTTAAAGTACATCATCCAAAATTGGCTTCACTGTCATCTTCATATCGTTATTCTCAGATTCCTTAATATTTTCAGCTCTTTCGTAAAGGATTTGTTCAGTTTTAGCTTTATTTTATTCTCAATTTATGGTCTGCTGAAATGGCAAAATCTATAAGATGACATGTTCTTATCTTGCTAATTATCACAAGTCCAGTTGAGTGGAATTTTATGGCATCTAATTCTCTCGGAGAGAATCTGGTCTGTGCATATACAATTTGTTTGCATTGGCAGATTTTTATCTTTTGCACAATTTCCAGTGCCTATTTTTTTTTGTTTTTTTTGTTTTTTTTGCATTCGTTTATATTGGTATTAACTGCTTCGTCCATATCATATTGTCTACAGTTGTAATTTTGTATAGTATCAATTTTTATTTTGACATAATTTGTTCTTATCACATTATTTCCGCTGCTATCAAAATACTGTACTTGTCTTGAAGTTCTCCTTTATTATCCATGTCCAGGTTACCTCTGTACAATAGTCTCATGATGTCGCTTGAAGTATCTATTCACTGCCGTTCTTCCTATTTTTGTAACTGTAGTATTTGATGCTGATTTTTAGAGATAAAGTGAGAACAAGTTTGTTTTTTTTTTAACTTGACAAAGAGCCTCTTCAACAATATTGTCTGTTTAATAGGGCATCATATATAATAGATTATGTATCTGTTTGAAACACTTCATGAGTAAAATATCTAAATATCTTCATCTGTAAACGTGTTTTCTGTTCTATGTTAATAATAAGATATTTTCAGGTTTTCCATCTCCTTCGTTTTTACTGTTACATCATGAATAACAAGAGTATAACCATAATCCAATCACAATCTGTGTAACCTTTATACAATAAATTGTTATTTTGATCTCTTAGCTACTTGGATTTGGTGGAACTTTAAAATCTATAAACCCTTATACAAAATTATAATGTCTAAATTCTTGTCATGTATATCATAACACATTAAGTTTTAATCATAATGACGTTTTTGGAGAAAAGATTAAATATACAACCTAGAATCATGTGTACTTCAGGAAAATGATTTTGGAAATAATATTAATGTAATTCAATTTTTCTTGTTTTTTTTTTTTTTTTAGATATTCACATTTGCCGTAATTATTTGAATTCTGACTTGTCGTAGTAAGAAAAAGAAATACAGTTCTTCTTTAAAAACAAACAAACAACAAAAGAAAACCAAAAATATCATACGCATATTAAAACACTCAATGCATATTTCTCTTCTTTGTACATACTCTTAAATTCTTTTCAACAGACAAAATCCATATGCATTATAATTCTTCCTTTAGAGACAACATTGTTTCTCAGATCGAAGAAAATGAACTGGCTGGCATTTAGTGAAAGAAGTCTCTCCGCTCTGGGCAATCGTACTTTTGACGAACAGGTGCGAAAAAGCTACCATTTATTTTCATTTTTCACCTTTCATGTAAATGTCATTAAAACAACTTTTATTGCGTTTATATTTCTGTTAGCTTACGTCTGTTTCCATTCTCTCAAAAGGGAGTGATATCTAATAATTGATTATTCCAAACTGAAGTAATGAAAACCAAAATGTCAGTATCGATTTTTGGAAATATTTTATTTATATTATTTATGTTTATCAATTTATTTAATATCACAACTATTCATCAGATTTTAAATAAAATTACAAATAGATAATTTTGCAAGTCCAAGCACTTTGTAAATTTTATCTATCTATCTATCTATCTATCTATCTATCTATCTCAGTCTGTTCATATCTATCTATCTATCTCATTCTGTTCATATCTATCTATCTATCTATCTATCTATCTATCCCATTCTGTTCATATCTATATATCTATATATCTATCTTAAAATGAATACGTCCACAAATGTATCTGATTTTGATATTTTAGATTTTGATTATTTCATAAGTTTGTGATGTTCTTTGCTTGTAACTATTATTAAGAAGATAGTTTTGATAGCGGTGTGATTTCTTTTAATTCCAAAATTTGTGTCTGTGAATGCCCTTCTGGAGTTCGTGAAAACCTCTGGCCTTTTCAGATGGGAGTTTTTGAGTTGTTGTTTTTTTTACCATGTATGTATTTAAAATTATGTATTCTGTGTGTGTTTGTATGTGTGTACATTCACATACATGCACGTACATACATGCATTTATGCACTCATGCTCTCATATATTTTCACTGTTTATTTTTCTTTTTCTATGAGTTGAATATGTGAGAACGTATTTGACTTCATAGATTTTAGGATAATCAGTGAGTATGTTTGAGTTTGTAAGTCTGAATGTGAAGTTCAGCTCTGTTTTCGTACGCGTGTGCGTGTATGTGTGTGTGTGTGTGTGTGTGTGAAGTTTGGCTGTGTATAATGTTGGTTTGAATTTATCAATGAAGATTTTTCTTTTATTCGTTGTAACGAATGGGCATCAATTTCGTGTATAGGCATTACTAAAGTCCTATTGCTGCATCTATATAGGCATTTTTATACATGCAAATTTCTGTTTTCTGGTAATCTAATGCTGCTTTTATGTAAAGTCACTGCATTGTTCAGAGGACGAGGTGAACCTATGTTTACTCTCTTACAGTTGCAACATTTGATAATGTAGATTTTTTATATTTGATTCCAGCTTATTATTCTTTATGAATGTTGTTTTTGAATTTTCGAATGTATAGGACTGTTCTTTTATTATAATATCACGTACTTCACATTTTTAATTTTCTACATTGAGACTTCATGTTGGATGTGTTCTCCAAATTTAGATGAGGTTAGTGAGTGTTTTTCTGCTGTTTGCCTGTCGTTTTATATGATAATTTTGTTGCGTCTTGTGTATATTTTGTCCTATCATTGTTTTTAAGTTTTTCTATGTTGTTTCCTATTTTTGTAAATATTTCTGCGTTTTTGTTGTTTCTTCGTTGCTTTCGTTTTAGGGGATACATATTTCTTTTAATGATATTTTTCTGCTAGTTGTTTTCCCTGAATTATCAGTATTGCCGTTTATCACTTATGGTGTAAAGTTGCACGTATTTCTTCTAGGCACGTTTTTCAGAGGTTTTTGTTTGTGCTAGAGTGTAAGTGATGGATTTCACGCTGTTACTAGTTTGATGATTATTTAAATCAATGTATAGTTGGGTTTATGTGGGTTTGTGTTTAATATCAATGATCATTTGGCCATTTTGCTTTTAAAAGAGGGTATCTAAAAATTGTCGTTCTTTAATGATAAATTTTATCTTGGTGGGTAGGTTTTGTAGGAAGTTATATGAATCGTTCTTACTCCATGGGTATCACTACAATATGAAACATTCAACTAGCTATCTTTTCTTTGATCAAATAAATTATGTTTCTTATATTATTCTATTTTTAACAATGATTTCATATAGAATTTCCTCTAAGTGTGCTAATATTAGAATAATATACGTTGGTGCCATTTTAGTCCTCATAATTGCTTCCAGGGTTATGATGTAATTCTTGTTGTCGAATTTGAAAGTGTAATATACTAGCTTATCTAGCGACAGAATGCCGTGGATGAACTTAGCAGATTCAATGTGGTTGCAAGACAACATCGATAAGGTAGTTTTCACAGGAAAGAGAAATATAAGATATGATAGCGAGAATATAATTCATTGCCTATGGATAGTGTGACAGATATCTCCGTTCGCAGATAAGACCAACAAATTACCGGGAAAAAATGGAAGTATATAAGTTCCGATAACCAGCCATAAAAAGAAACATACGTGGGCGAAAGGGATATTCATATATCCACATGAGACTTGAAAAGACAATATAAGGTCTGTAATTTTGGACTGGAGCAGAGATCCGCTAGTCGCTCGAGCGAACAGGGAGATCTGCTGGTCTCTCAAGCGAAGGGAGAGACCCGTTGGTCACTCAAGCAGACCTGTCAGCTCCCTCGTGTATGTTCTCCGGCCGTTGCACTACTTTACAAAAAGAGTCCCCGCCACAGAAGAAAGATATGTGCGAACTCTCTCTGATTGTATTCCTACTGAACACAATCGTCACCGTCGAAGAATAAAAATATAAATTATTGTTTGTCCAGCAGTGCAAAATACGACAAAATAGATATTGTTCCGGATTAGTTCTATACCACCTGTGATTTTTTATTTGGTTAAATCTTGGGTGTAATCTTTCCGGGTAGTTTACCATCCAAAATAAGACGGCCTGTTTTCTTTATTTGTGGGGGATTTTACAAAATGTGTTTGTGACTTCAAATATCACTATGACTATATCGGGATCAGATTTTGGGGTATGGTGTTTAAGAAATGAATGTCATCTCTACTGTAGCTTTTGTATCATATATAGGAATGACAGTGTTCGAATGTTTATTATTTTGCTGAATTTTTTGGTGGCGCATAAATTTGGTATAAATAAAGTTGGTATACATTTGTGATCATTGGTGTCAGAACTTGTATAATCAATTTTTTCTTGCCTATTCATCTATTTTTATCACCTTGGAATTGTAAACTTTTCGTAATCCATAAATTTTGCAAAATTTCGAAATGTAGTTTATTAAGTTCTTTTCCTTTTTAGTTAATATTTCAGGATGTGATTTGCTGAATTTTGTAATTTTTTTTATCTGATATCATTGTCTATATTTGTATTTATTAATTTATATTTCGTTTCATACCTTAGTATTTCTTGAATTTCTGTTCTAAAATAGGTTTTATCAAAAATGACTACGGCGCTTCTCTTGTCTACTTCATTTATAATTCTGTCTTTGTTTTCCTGTATAGTTTAAGGCTTGTCTTTTACTTGTGTTAGAGATTGTTCAGTATAGTTTTTCTTTTTTTAGGATTATGTTTCAGAGTTTTTTTGAAGAATCTGTTTAATTCACTGTTGTTATCTTTGTCCGTGAAGAATTTTGATTTATTTTTCACTTGGGAGTCGGTTTTATTATTATTATTATTAGATTTCTCTGTGAATCTAAATTTTCTTTCAAATTCATTGAGGACTTTTAAAAATTTCCCTAGATTACTTTCTAAGGGGGGGGGCAAAAATGTAGGCCTAGTTTTAATAAATCAATTTGATTTATGTCTAATTTATATATTGATTATTTTAGGTTTTACGTTGTTGGTTTTGTTAGATAACTTATTTTGACTGGTATTTTTGTTCGGCTTCTGTTATCTAAATAATGGTCACTTTTTTGCACAGTAGAGGATGTCGTTTAACCAATGGATATATTTATGGTGGTTGGGAAAACTTTTATGTGAAGATATGTATAGGGGTTAATTTTATTTGTATTTTTACCAAAAAAAGTTGTTTCCTATGGAGTGACTGCTTTTTAAGATTTTTTTTTTTTTTGGTGGGGGAGTTACTTTGTGCGAAAAAAATGAGTGAATATGTGTGTGAATATATGAGTGAATTTATCGGCCTGTATATACATGGATGTACGGGTATGAATATACATGGATGTACGGGTATGTTTGTGAATGTACACCCGCACGAACGCACGTACGCACGCTCATCGAGTACATAATTTCATATGCATACATGAGAAAACCTAAAAAAAACATCTGCAAAAGGGAGAGGCTTTATCGGACAATTAACTCCAATAGGATATTAGAGACACAAATCCTAGAATTAAAAAGAATCACACTCCAATAAAAAAAAATCTTTCCTGTAAAATCTACGAATAAAGAACTCTCGAACCATTATCAATCTCCTGAAACATTCCATAAAGTCTGAAACATGTTTAAAGCACAAATATATGAAAAAATACAAACCTAAAAAAAGGCAGATTAATTTATGTACCTATTATTTTTTATAGTCTTTACTTTTTTTTTTTTCTTGTGGGTTAAAACGTTCCAACCGACGACTTCAAAACAAAACGGTACAAATTATTAAAACCGTAAAAATTCAACAGTTAACTCAAAACTTAACTTTCTGATGACGACCAAAAGTTTGCTCGAAAGCACTTGGGCAGAAGATATGGTATAATTCCTTTAATATCTTCATCCCAACACTAGAAAAATAACAAGGTGTCTTGAAAAAATAAGATTAAAATCAATAAAAAAACAGTGTCCATCATCTTTGAGAAAACTTGCTTGAATAATAACTTGTTGCCTAAATATACACTCTTCAATATATATATATATATATATATATATATATATATATATATATATATATATATAAGCGAAGCATGAAGATCAGAACGATGTTAAGAAAAAGTCTAAATGTTAAATAACTTTTTTTTTTTATTTTAAAGTTTCATAGGATATTTTACCTCAGAAAAATAAAGATATAAAGGTAAATTTTATAATTCAAAAATTTACTGCTCAATAAATTTATTTTGATTAAGTTATGAGAATAATTATATAACATTAAAAAAATAGATGATCAAAACACCAGAATGACTAAATAAATCCGTTAAATTTGATTCTTATTTTGTACCATTAAAAACATTTTTATGGTAAGAATGTGAAATAGGGTATTTTATCAAATTACACCGGCTCTTGCATTGTAAACATGGCGAAAAAATCTATGACATCTTCGAAACTTAGAAAACTGATTGTCTAGTTAGGTAAAGCAGTTAAACTCTCAATTGGGGATATTTCAAAATGTAAAAGTTTTATCCACAGTATTTTAAGAAAACTGGAGGAAACTGGGTCATGTGAAGACAAGAAAACAAATGAAAAAGCATAGGAAAACTACTGCAAGGGAAGACAGATGGGTTGGTAATGAATCAAAAGATGATCATTATGCAGCAGAAACCGCAATCTCTAAAAGAGGTAATGCTAACCTTGGCATTAAAAATATCAAGGCCCACTAGTTCCTTAAGACTTAATGAAATAAATTTGAACGGTTGAGCAGCTTCGTAAAAGCCTTACATTTCTAAAAGGAACCAAATGAGCCGAGTGAAATTTGCGACTGAACAAGCCATATGGACTGAAGAAAAATGGGATTGTGTTCATTTCAACGATAAGTGAACGTTTAACTTATTCGGTTGTGACGGAAAAAGGTTCGTTCGACGCAGTCCTAAGGAACGATATTCGCATCAGGGCACTAAAAGCAGCATTAAATGATTTCTGCCGTTGGTACAGGACCTCTTGCCAGGCTACACGGTAAAATTAACGCTACTGCATACAAAAATATATTGAAGATAAATGTTTTTCCTAATTTTCCTAATTAATCAACCTGCTGTATTTATGCAAGATAACAATCCGTGTCATACAGCGAAGTTTGTTAAGACATTTCTTTCTGGGGAGGCTGTCACTGTTATGAAGTGACTTGTTCAAAGTCCAAACATGCATTCTATTGAAAACATTTGGAAGTTACTAAATGAAAGGGTTAAAGAAGAGAATCTACAAAAACTTGTTTGAAAGGAGAATGCGAGAAAATATCCGTTGATGAAGGCAAGACATTGTTTCACATGTCTAGCAAAAGATGTCAAGCTGTTATTGAAAGTAAAGTTCTAAATATAAAGTACTAATGAACGCTATTTTCATTTAGATATGATGTATCCATTATAATTGTATGATTTTGTAAATCATTCTATTGCTTTTTATAATCTATTTTATTCGAATGTTATATAATTATTCTTATAACTTTATCAAAATATGTTTAATGAGGTTTATATTTTGGAATTATATAATTTACCTTTATATCCTTATTTTTCCTTGATAAAATGTTCTATGAAGCTTTGAAATCAAGTTATTTCAAGTTTAGACTTTTTTCTTAAAACTGTTTCGATCTTCATGCTCGCTACTCTCTCGTTCTCTTTCTCTCTCTCTCTCTCTCTCTCTATATATATATATATATATATATATATATATGGTGGAACGATAAAATTGTCGCCCTAGAAAAGACGATATGATTCCATTTCCGTTTAATGAAAACCAGTTTTCTTTACTCGTTGCCGACCATCTACTAGTTGGCCAATTGTGTACAAATCGCCAGAGCGATAGGAGCCTTCTATCATGTCTGAAAGTGACACAATGTTCAACGAGCGAGATCGGAGATGCGCCGCGGTACAACTCACGCTCTCCACCGATCCAAGTTATGACTAGAGGACCATGGCCAGCACTCTCAAAATGCAAATCTGGATGGCCACGAATAACAAGGACGTGCCCAGGGTGATGAAAACAAAGTTTCCAGCTACGGTTATAGTCTTTGGTGTGATTTCAAGTGAGGGCCACATCATGCCACCTCACATCTTCAAAGTCGGCTTGTAACTTAACACCAAAGTGTACCTGGATGTGCTGAAGAGTGTGGTGATCCCCTGGTGCAATCAGGTCGCCGGTGGCTGACCCTGGGTGTGGCAGCAGGACTCGGCGCCGGCCCATAAGTCCAAAGAGACCCAGACTTGCCTTCAGAAGGAGTGCTAAGACTTTGTACCCTTCTCTCACTGGCCCCACTCCCCCTCCGACCTGAACCCGCTGGACTACTTCATTTGGTCATACGTCGAGAACATCACTAGCATGACCTCCCACAACACCAAAGCCAGCCTGATCGCCACCATCCGCTGAGTATTCGCCGAGCTCCCGCCGGCGCTTGTGGAAAAGGTATGCTCCCAGTTCCGGATCCGTATCGAGGCGGTGATTGAGACTGAAGGCGGCTACATTGAATTGATGTCAGCTCTACTACATAATCAAGTTACCGGAAATGATTTTTTCAATAAAAGTTTTAAAATAAAGCTGTAATGTTGTTGTTTTTTTTATGACGACAATTTTATCGTTCCATCCTGAAATTATATAAAACAAAAACCTTCAGAAATCACTCATATTTTTCTGATAATACTTATTTCAGCAGACCTTAAAAATGCTGATCTATTTTTTTCAAATAAAGTGTCTTCTGAAATATTTATTATCCCAAAAAGTTGAGTGATTTTCAAGCGTTTTTATTTTATATGTAATTATTTGCTCTTTATTTCAATTTATTATTATTTTACAACGAGTTTACGATCATCATAGCGATGAAAGCGTTTATAACGTTGGTTAAACAGGTTGCAGGATTTTTTTTTCTTTTTTTGGAGAACTCGGATATCAGAAGATAACTTAACCATTTGACTGCGCTCTTATTAAAGAGTCGAAACGTAGACAAATGTGTGTATTTTACAACTAAGATTAATTTGGAAAATTCTCTGCAAGAAATGATATTGGAGTCTTGAAACATTAAAATTGATGAGAGAATTAGAAGAGAAGAAAGAAACGTCATTATTTTATAATTCTTCCCCTTTGCCTCTCAATCTTTTCGTCACTCTTTTAAAAATTTACAATGAAAGCAAAAGCCGCAAACAATACATAATAATTGTACGTTAAACTGTTTCAGGGGTACAATGAAAGACTGAGGACTGTTTGATATTTAACATTTCTATCTATCTATCTATCTATCTATGCATATATACATATATCTATCTATCTATTGCCTTACAATGTGGAAGGATAAATCGAAGTAAATAGGTTAACAAGAGTGCACTGAGTCAATCTTGTAAATCAGGAAGTCTTTGAAGATTTGATTATCTGCATATATAATCTTGATTAGGACACCGGTTCATATACTGAAGAATGCTCAGCCAGAGCATAAAATAACCTTTCTTTCTTTCTTTCTTTCTTTCTTTCTTTCTTTTTTTCTTTTTTTCTTTCTTTCTTTCTTTTTTTCTTTCTTTCTTTCTACCAATATATATATATATATATATATATATATATATATATATATATATATATATATATATATATATCTTGCAGAAGTTTTCAGCCACATTAAAATATTGTAAATTTCCAATAGATTCTTCGAATTGCGTTTACTACAGGTGAAAAAATGATCAAAATTGGAGTCATTTTTATGCCTAATAATCATATTTTATAACCAGGGTTATAAATGAGGAAAAAACAAGCTAGATGACCACTCAAAAAGGTTATGAAGAAATGTTCAGCATTCTGATTATTTGGGTTTTTTTCTTTTCGGTTCTTTTATATATATATATATATATATATATATATATATATATATATATATATATATATATATATATATATATATATATATACATCTATTAGTAATACATATAAACAAAAATTTTTGTCTGCATTTAACAAATCCCTGTCATCGCGTATTTTTTTGTTGTTGTTGGAAATATAATAAAAAATTCGAATCAAACCAGATTGAATATTGTGATAATGTGAGCAACAGCAAGAGACACGCGATTTGAAGGAATGGCATTTCAGAAACTCTGTTAAAGTTTTAACATTGTACAGAGACTTTGTGAAATGAATACTCTGAACTAAATTCATTACATATAGTTTCCTGTAATTAAAATGTTTATCTAGCTTGCTTTGTTTGCCCAGCAAGCTGGGGCTGTAGAATAGACTGACTGCATTTCTGCAGAGATGTGAGACTCCCTCAATGAGTGTCCTGAATATATGACACTAAACAATCTGATGATGATGCTCCAGTAACTCTGGAGCTTTAAGGAATGTTTAGTACCCCTTCATTACCATTGCTCTCAGGTCCACTATAATCCGCAGTGGTAGCACCTGATAAGGGTCCTACCTATGGATCAAGTAGAACTAAACTGTACTTATACTAAACTCAATTGTTTGAAATAGAACAGTTGATACGTATAAAATGGATTTGGCATTAATAACCTACAATGGTTGTTGTGCCATTAACCCAAACAAAATCTGTCTTACTTTGTGAGAAGCGTTTTTTTTTTCCTGCTTGTCTCGCACCTGTCTTTGTCCTTAAGAATCCGTTTTATAAAATATTACATCATCAATTGAAAGTCGGTTTAGTGTTATAAGCAATCGAATCTGTGAGCCAAGTTCAAATCTTGGACAAGGTTGTTTGTCTCATTTGTGAAAGGCATGAACTTCTCAGTTCACCGTTCAACTCTGAGTAATTAGTAAGGCAGACTGGGTTCTTCAGCCTAAGGAGTCAAAGGAAAGGAAACTTCTTAAATCAAATTAGCTTAAATTCAAACTCAACCAAAAACTTTTACCTTGTGAAACATCCTGGTCGTAGGGGGAGGGTTAGGAAAATATTATAAAATATGATAAATACACAAATGATTTCAATCAAGCCAAAATTTTGTCAGTACAAAATATTGATGCAAAAATTTCCGCGTATAAGCTGCCAAATATACTTTTTTTTATGTGTATATGAATTCATGTCTAAGTTTATTTGTAGATGGTTACTCTCCCTATCCAATACGAAAAACTGAATTAATTAATGAACTAAGTATTTTACCGAGAGAAAAAAATTATGTAAAAATAATGTAATATGAATATAGTTGAAATATTTTTTGTTTATAATATAGTTTCAATTTCTAATATGTCAAAAACAAAACGAAAAATAAAAAAGAAACCTGACCCTGACTGATTTCAATTTCAGACATCTGTATACAGATTTCCAACAACTTCTATTGTAATCGAGTAATTCTCTACAAAAATGAAAACCATTATAATATATTTGTATTTGTATGCGTGTTTGTTCTCAGAAAGTAATTTGTTTTTAATTTTTCTTTTTAGAAGTGTATTTATTTAATTATGGCTTTCTTATTAAAGTTGCACCAAAAACCATCGCTTCTATATACGAAAGTAAAACATTAAAATATTAAATGAAAAACACAGGAAAGATATTTAAGACTGTTTTTTATCATTATACAAATTGTACAACCCATGACTAAGATAAAGATAATTAGTATTTAACATGCAAACGCAGGTTGAGTATACCTAATAAACAATATTACATGATGTAGGTTGTTCTGATATCAGCCTTGGTACGGAAACATTAACGAACATTCTCAATTTTCACACAAAAATTCGTGTTCGTGTAAAAAAAAATCCACTTTAACTTAAGGAAGCATCTTGTACATTTTTTCTTTGATAAAAAATACTATGTTTCATCTATTTTCTCCTACTGCACAATTAAATCCCCTTCGACCTTTGATGAAGTATTTTATGCGTTATCATTTTTCTGTGACAATTCTTAGTTTCTCAAAAATATGTTTATTTTCTTGTTCGAATCAGTATTATATGCGGTCATATTAATATTTGATATCAACTGATGTTTATCTTTTTTTTTTTAGAAGGCTGCATTAGATGGTTAGCCCCAGTGACTATAACAAAACCATTTCATGCATTTTTACATTCAGGGGATACTTGCTTCTTCAGTGGCACCGTCATGATTTATACGAGTCAATGCTAACCTTGATCGATATTTCCATTACCTTGCCAGCGGTTCCATCTGCGAGAAGAATGTTTTAACTAGAAACTGACATGGAAAAATCAGTTAGAATAAGTGAACAAATAAAACAAATAAAAGTCTATACACTGAATTGGCAATATGTTACAAGCGATTCCTTTCCGTTTTGCTAAAACAACGATTGGCGTCCATGAAGCAATATACTGTTAAAACTTATCTACTGACGAGGCATGCCGCCTAGTAGGGCGGTTTTTAATACACTGACTGTATCCCCTGTAGAGAGGAAAGACCCCACAAAAAGAGGTATCTTGATTATGACTCTAAACTGCAGTTGATGGTGAGATTCCTGTTCCAGATCTCTGGGAATATCTGAAGAGTTTTCAGTACCCCTTAATTGCCATTATGAACAGGTCCTCTCTGGGCCCAGGTGATATAGATCTTTTGAAATATTATTCACATTTGATAATCATGTACAAGAAAAAAATCTTTAGAAACAGCTACACCATGAATGTAAATATAAACGTAAAATGGACGCAATTTTCTAACCTCTTGCAAGAAAATAATCGAAGACTGATTTATATGCCATTAAAATCAATCAAGAATGAACGACATCAGCTATAAATAATATTATAACCATGGAAATGATTGAAATCAACACTAAACACGTGATTTTATATCAAGAATAAAATTATTTTTTAGGGGCATTGCCAAAATATTTTGTCAATATGTGATTATGATTATAAAGAATAATCGATTATGATATCGATTTCATTATTTTTACAAGGTAGTGAATACCAAAATCCTTTTTTGAAAATTGTATTTATTGTAGAAGAACATATTTTATACATGTTGAGAAAGTTCTCCTTGACTAATTTAATTCGATGTTTTTTAAAAAAATTTTTTGGTTTAAAATTGGACCCAATTAAGTTTCAATTATTCGATGGTTGCAAAAGGTAAAATAGAATGAAAAGGAAAAATATAATTCATATTTTATCTTAGAACATTTTTTTCTTCTAGAAACGACGAAGAACAATTGTTTGAACATACATCATCAATATAACCTACTTCAAGTTCAATTTGAATTAATTTCTGTCAGGAATAGCGAAATTGCAGTTTTTAAGTCATAACTTTGGTGAGCAGTTTTTTGCATGTCTTTACAAACAATTATATTGTCTGCATATTTTTTTGGGTCGTAATTATTTCAGATCAAATTTGAACGAAGGTGTGTCGCTTGGCGTGTTGATGTGTACATTGATGACAATCTGATGCCACCGATGGAATAATTGACAACAAAACAAATGTTTGAAATTGACAGAGAAGATCAAGGTTCAGACGAAAGAAAAGACGATGACGACAACGATGACGATTATTGATTAAACCGGTCCTGCTGATCGTAACGATGGTAATTGTACTGTTCAAATTAGAATGGTGGAAAAGGAGAAGCAGATAAAGAGTGACAAGCGAAAATGATTCGAGATGCAGCACTTAATCGAGAAGATGACACCAATCGCACACTGAAGGTTGCAAGAACAGGAGAGCTGTCACATTCGATTACGGTAATTATTATTGATGAGTCTCTGCTATTATGAAAAGAAAATAAAATAAGGTGGAAATATATTAATTCTAGTAAAGGTAATGATTTTCAGACGGATGTGGAATCGGTGATAATAATATGAGGGAAATGATTATGTAAATGCTACCTAACGGTGATGAATTATTATGTTCTTTTTGGTGTTGTTTTGATTTTTTTAAATAGATTTAGTGCTAATATTTTTCAGTTGGTGAGGTTTCATTACATTTGCTATACTAACAGCAAAGCAAAAGAATAAAAGGTATACCACATGGGCATCAAAAATTTTACAAGAACACTAAATTACCTTCTTTTCTTTTTTTAAGTTAAATTAAACATATTTGAAATCTGTAATATTGTGATATATTGGGTCAGCTAACATAACTAAGAATTATTTTAACCTGATGCCAATACCTGCAGTAATTTTTGAACGATTTAAGATAATAAAACTTTGTCACTTTTTTCCATCAACAGAGTGAATAAGAGAATCAACGATTTTCGAGCACTGTACTTTCTTGGGAGAAGAAACCCTACACTGATAATATAACTGAGATTACGACCCCGTGATCTGGGATAAGAAACAAACAACGAAAAGGTCCTGGATATGGTTTAGAATTTATAAATAAGAATACAAGCATTCAATGCGGGGAAAATACAAACTACACCTCTGAAAAACCCTATTAAAAATAAATCAGAAGTCACAAATATAAAAGACATTGCCAATGCACTGGCTGAAACCTTCTCAGATTAACACACGAATTTATTCTAAAAGAAGAACCTCCTCCTAAATGTCCATGCGGAAACCATTACACAATTAGGCATATTTTAATAGAATGTAAAAACCTATCTCGCATCCAAAAATTGTTTTTTATAAAGTTAATAGTATGAAGGAATTATTTCAGAAAATAAATCCTAAAAACATAATAGAATATCTGAAAAGAATTGGCCTTCTATCAAGGCTGTAGGCTCATAGACCTACAAATTAATTATATAAAAAATCAAATGCTGACTTCAGCAGACAATTCAAGACTGCATATCGTTTTATTTTGATGTCGTTGGTATTAGTTCATAGCGTTCAAATAACTATACGCATAAAAATTATACCAAATAAAAATAATAAATAAAAACGTTTTCGGGTTGATGGGTTGGCATGCCGTAAAACCCAACCAACCAACCAACCTAAAGAAAGAAAAGACAAATCAAAACAATCTGTCGAATGAATAGACATATAGACATAAAAACAAACAAACACAAGCACTTAAAAAGGAAAAAAAAAATAAAAAAGATAATATATTAATAAAGAAGGATAAAAGAAGAGAAGAATATAGACGAAGGCTTTTCGGGCACTTTTTTGATGTGACACTTGTACCCGTATTTAATTTCTTTTCTCTCAAAATAAACTAACCTAGACTTTACGTGGGCCTAATACAGTTTAAATGATCAAAGAAACAGAAACCTATTAATGAAAAAGCACCTTTAATTATTTAATCATTTTAGTGAGAAGGATCGGTTTGATGTGCACTAAGGATACCATGAACATCAGATCACAAGTTTGTAGGTTTATCTGCTAACAGCCATTTCTACATTCAATATGATTTTCTATTTGCTTCGTTAATAATGCATTTGAATAAATCCAAATTTAACCATATGCACATTTGGAAAGCTAGAAAAAAAAGGTTCTCTGGTGCACAAAGTTTGGAATGCTGAGATACATTTTTTTTTTCGTTCAATAATATCTAATTTCTAAATGTCAAATAGATATTATATCCCTGTGGATTTATTTTCTGTGCTATATTTCATACACCTTCAGGGGCCTCAATAGTCCTCTTTACAAAGCTCTGGTGTCGGCAGTGTCTTACTTTCTTAAAATGAAGAGAATGATTAAAGAAAACGAATATATATATATATATATATATATATATATAGTTTAAATTGCACAAGGGATATTTCGTATTATTATTATTATTATTATTATTATTATTATTATAGCTTTTCACATCAGCGTTAGCCGATGGTTTTCCACTGGAGTCTGAGTGACACCAAGTCTCCTCAAGTCTCCAGGACTCTTCTTCGTATTCTGGCCGTTGTCAATAATGCTGCCGTTTGGATGGACTCCACTCGTCCGCCAACTTCCAAGTCCTCTATTCCCTTCAGTAATCCTTTAGTTACTGTTTCAAACGCACCAATTACAATTGGTATAATTGTCACCGGCATGTTCCACAGTTTTTTCCAATTTCCTAGCAAAGTCGAGGTACTTATCCTTCTTTTCACATTCTTTCAGTTTTATTCTGTGATCAGCCGAGACAGCAAAGTCAACTATTTTGAAAGTTCTCATTTTTTTGTTGTTGTTGATTATTATTAAGTCTGGTCTTCTGGCCGGGATTAGGTGATCCGTATTATTATTATTATTATTATTATTATTATTATTGTTTACTTCTCTGGAGTTTTTCACATCAGTATTAGCTGATGGTTTTTCACTGGACTTTGAGTGACAGCAAGTCTCCTCAAGTCTCCTGGACTCGTCTCAGTATTCTGGCCATCCTCACCAATGCTGTCGTTTGGATAGTCTCTACCCGACCGCCAACTTCCAAGTCCTCCCAACCTTTTAATAATCCTTTAGTTACTGTGCCTAACGCACCAATCACAATTGGCACAATCGTTACTTTCATGTTCCACAGCTTTTTTAATTCTCTAGCAAGGTCGAGGTATTTATCCTTCTTTTCCCTTTCCTTCAGATTTATTCTGTAGTCCGCCGGGACAGCAAAGTTTGCATATTCTCTTTTTTTTTGTTGATTATTATGAGGTCTGGTCTTCTGGCCGGGATAAGGTGATCCGTTTGTATGTTAAAGTCCCATAGAAGTTTATGCAAATCATTTTCTAGGACAGGCACCGGGTTGTGCATATATCATTTGTTTGAATGGTCAAATTGAAATTTCCTGCACATTTCCCAGTGGATCACCTTGCCGACCCAGTCGTGTCTCGCCTTGTACTCCTTCTGTGCTAATTTGCTGCATTCGCTTATTATGTGATTGACCATTTCGTTTCTGTCACCGCATAGCCCACATTTACTGTTTTGTTGCGACTTACCTATTCTCGCTTTGATATTATTCGTTCTTATGGCATTGTCCTGTGCTGCTATAAGGAGGGATTCCGTTTCTCTCATAAGGTTTCCTTTTCTTAGCCAGGTCCAGGTTTTCTGGTGTGAGATGTTGTTTATTAGACACTGAAAGCAGCCATAGAGTTATTTTCCTTCCCTTTTTTGTTTCCTAGTTGTTCACTGAAGTTTGTATGACAGCACGTCTACTTAAGTCTCGGGGACTCTTCTCAGTATTCTGCCCGTTCTCAAAAATGCTGTACTTTCGATGGCTCCACTCGTCCTCCAACCTCCAAGTCTTCCATTCCCTTTAATAATCCTATGGTGACTGTACCAAAAGCCCCAGTAACAATTGGTATAATTTTCACCTTCATGTTCCATAGTTTTTCAATTCCCTAGCAAGGTCGAGGAACTTATTCTTCTATTCCCTTTCTTTCAGTTTTATTGTGGTTAGCTAGGAAAGCAAAGTTCATAATTCTGCATGTTCTTTTTTTTTTTTTTTTTTTTTGATTATTATAAGGTCTGGTCTTCTGGCCGAGATTAGGTGATCCGTTTGTATGTCAAAGTCCCGTAGAAGTTTATCTGTGCTTTTCTCCAGGACAAATGCTAGGTTGTGCATATATCATTTGTTCATATGGTCAAATTTAAATTTCTGGCACATCTCACAGTGGATTACCTTGCCTATCCTGCCGTGTCTTACTTTATACTCCTTCTGTGCTGATTTGCTGCATTAACTTATGTGATTGATTGTTTCGTCTCTGTCACCACATATCCTATATTTTCTATTATGTTGCGTCTGATCTATTCTCGCTTTGATATAGTCGTCGAGGGTGACCCGAAGGCTCCCTTTTCGATAGCTACTACACCAAGGTGTAGGGGAGGGCGCTACTCCATTCCCTGGATTGCTCCACTTTACCCTTGAACCGTACCTTATAATGCTGAGTGTTAAGCAAGGTGGTATCAAGTTCCATTTTTAAAGTCTTTGGTATGACTCGACCTGGGATTGAACCCAGGTCTCCCGGGCCATTGGCGAACACTCTAACCGCTGGGCCAATCGCTTTGATATGATTGGTTCTTATGGCGTTGTTTTTTGCTGTAATTAGGAGAGATTCTGTTTCTGTTTAAAGTTTCCTTTTCATAGCCACGTCCAGGTTTTCTCGTGTGAGATGTAGTTTCATGATGGTTTTTACTGAAGTCTGAGTAAGAGTAAGTCTCCTCAAGTATCCAGGACTCTTTCAATATTCCGGCCCTCTCAATAATACTGTAGTTTACCTAGTCTCAACTCATCTTTCGATTTTCTTCTCTTCGAACTCCGTTATAAAAACTTTGGGGTTCGTTCCGAGTGCAGCAATTACAAATGGTATCACCGTCACCCACATGTTCCACAGCTTTCTTAGTTCTCGGGCATGAGCTAATTACTTCTTTTTTGGTTTGTTTTTTTTTTGTTGTTTTTTTTTTTGTTTTTGTTTTTTTGTTTATATTTTCGTTTACTTTGACTTTCACTAAGTAGTTCTCAGTTCGGAATATGACAATATGAGGCATTCACCTTTGCTAAAAACCTATGGAGAGTATGATACATTATTTTATTTTGGAAAATTTACTTTTCCTTTAATATATATATATATATATATATACTTTAAAAGAAATTGAAAAGTCAATTTCAAAGGTCAGCACTAACCGAACTTTCAGATTGTCAAAACACAAGGTAAACAAGCTTCGGGGTTTGTCTGAGCGTCGACCCAATTTAAATCATAACATCTCTTGCCAAGCTGTTGGGTTTAAAAGATAGATCTTTGGTTTTTGTTCTGATTAAAGTAAAAAGAGATAACCCGACAAGGCGTGGACTGGAATCTTTAATTAATTACGTTCCTAAGTAGTGGTTTGATTGATGATCATTCAAAATCTGATATGTTAAAAGGATACTCTTCCTACAGATGTAAATAAAAGCATTTGATTGGCTTACAAGTCAAAAGGTAGTAAACCTACACAAAATGATATGGGATTGCTTTGCCAATCTGGAATGTTTGTTCCTAGGTTAATCCTTTATAAATAAATAGATGATTTTAGGGTTAGATGAGAGAAGGTATCCGATTTCCATACCAAAGACAAGGCAATTAGAAAAGAAATATTTCCAAGAACTGAGGCCTCTTCAGGAAAAGCGTCACTCTCTGAAAAATTGAATTGCAACAGCCAAATAATTCAATTGTTAGCCTCTCAAACACAACAAAACGATAATTTATCTCAATAAACATATTTTATATATTATTGTTATACCACTGTGTGTCAATAAGTTATTGTTCATTACTAACGAAGACTTTTCTTGTCTTTGAGTTGCCAATAGCTAAGTAACTTGCTCCAATGAACAACTCCGACCGTCTGAAGAAGTTCCCAATAGATTGTGTCATCTCCTATTTGTTGATCTTTCAAACACGCAGTGATAAATTGTAATATTGTGCGTGTCATTCTACTGGACGGATTCTAGTTTGTGCATAGAATTGTCAAATGTTAATTTCCAGCATAATTCCCGGCGGATCACTTTCCCTATCCAGACGTATCTATTTTTTAAAAATTATTTTTAAATGCTTGCTGCATTTGCTTATATTAATAACCGTTTCCTCTCTTTTGCTACATAACCTATGCTTCCTATTCTGTTGGATCCTATCTATTTTCAGTCCTTATGGCGTAGTTTTGTGCTGCTATAAGAAAATATTCAGTTTCTCTTCTAAAATGTCCCTTTTTTTTTTTTTTAGCCGTGTTCAGTTTTCCTTGTTTAAGATTTCATTTGTTTGTTGCTTGTAATATCTATACAATTGTTTTTCTTCCCATTTCTGTTTACTAATCATTGTTATTCTGCTGATCTTCATATTGTCAGTGTTGTTTCTAGACGCTTCAGTCAGTCTTTTTGTTAGTTTTTTTTACGTTGTCTTCGAGTCTTTGTATTGATACATTTAAGCTACCTCCAATGCCGGTGATTTCTCTTTTATCATTTCTTGGCATATACAATCTGTTCATGACATCTCTCGCATTAAGGTATGATGCATCCTCATTAGCTTACTTGTCCTCTGGTTTATTTCTAGAATTAGCTGCCTCCATTTTAAGCATAGGCCCAAGTATCTTTAAAAGAGGACAGTGCAGGTGTTTGTCCCTTTGATGAGATTCCTGTGGCTAAGCTTTGTTTTGAGATTATCATTTCAATTATTATTGTTTTGCTTATTTCAGAGTTTTTCACACCAGCGTTAGCAGATAGTTTTCTACTGGATTCTGAGTGAAAGCTAGTCTTCTTAAGTTTCCTGGAGTCTTCACAGTATTCTGGTCGATCTCAACGATGCTGTTGTTTGGACGGTTTTCACTCGTCCTATTTCTAATTCGGCCACCCCTTTACCAATCCTTTGGTAACTGTGCCCAGTACGATATTTACTGTTGGTATCACCATCACTTTAATGTTCAACAGACTTTTCAGTTCTTTAGCAAAGTCTAGGAATTAATCCCTCTTTTTGCTTTCTTTCACTTTTACTCTGTGGTCAGTCCAAACGACAAAGTCCTCTATTCGGCTAGTTCTCCTTTTTGGTCACCTATTACTACGTCTGGTCGTCTGACCGAGATTAAGTGATCTGTTTGTATCTTAAAATCCCCCAAACTTTGTGCGTCTCATTTAACAGGGTGGATTCTAGATTGTGCATATACCATTTGTTCTCATGGTCAGATTTAAATTTCTTAAATTTAAATTTCTTGCTAACCAAGTCATCTATAATTTTACACTCTATTTTCGCTAATTTACAACATTCACTTATTATGTGATTGATTGTTTTGTCTCTATCACCATATAATCTAGATCTTCTATTTTTGTGTCTCATCTATTGTTGCTTTTATATTGTTTATTTCTTTATGGCGTTGTTTTGGGTTATCAGAAAAGATTCAGTTTCTCTTTTAAGGTTTTTCTTTCTAAGCCATGTCCAAATTTTCTCATCTGAGATTCCACTTGTTGGTCGCTTGAAATGTCCTTAAAGTTGCTTTTCTTTCTGTTTTTTTTTTCCTGTTTATTTTTAATATGTTGATTTGTCTGTCTCGTTTCTAATGGCTGTGATCAGTTTTCCTCCGCGCTTTTCTATGTAGTTTTCTAGTCGTTGTATCGATGAATCGACACCGTCTTGAATGCTGACAAGTCTTCTTTCTCTTTCTTTTCTGTTCTTTGACACATACAGATGGTTTACAAAATCTCTTGGACGTCAGGCCTAATACCTAGTCATTAATGACTTACCTTGTTCTCTGGTCCATTTGTTTAAGGTATCAAGAGGTGAACAGCCTAGTAATTTATTCCTTGGGTGGGATTTCTGCTATTTAGTTTGGTTTCGAGTTGTTTTCCCGTTCTCCTGAGGTATTCTTTTTTTATTTTTTTCTTTCATCTCCACATATTTAATGATGTCTGCTTCTAATATTCCCATGTATTTTTGGGTTTTCAGTTCTCCAAACCTTCTGGTCTGTTTTTTTTTTGTTTTTTTTTGATAGTTCTATTTCTTCCGTCATACATCTGTCGTTTTCTGCTTTTCATTATTAGGGTAACACATTCTATGCCGAATTCCATCCCTATATAAGTACTGTATATTCTCATCGCCTTTATTAAGGTTTCGACATCTTTCTCATGTTTAGAAAACTGTTAGATGTCATCCAGACAGGTTGAGAGTTATAACTTTTAGCTTTTCTATATCCTTTTAAAATGATTATCAGTTTCCGCTGGAACATGTTAAACATTAAATTACTGATATCTAAACAACCAAAACTTTGAAACGAGGTGAAACATCCAAAACAGTGCAATTAGAAGAAAAACAAGTCACAATTATTTTTTGAAAGATCGTCCGAACAGTAAAGCTAGGTCAAAATGGAAAGATAATGATACAATTTTATCGAATTTTTCTGAATAGTAGACCGTGGTATATATTTTTTCTTATTTTCTCATCAGCTTCTGTTTCAAAAAAGTTTATTATTATTATTATTATTATTATTATTATTATTATTATTATTATTATTATTATTATTATTATTCTCCTCTAGAGTTTTTCACACAACCGTAAGCCAATGGTCTTTCACGGGAGTTTGCGAGATAACAAGTCTCCTCAAGTCTCCAGGGCTCTTCTCAGTTTTCTGGCTGTTCTCAACAATGCTTTAGTTTAAATTGTTTTCACTCAACCCCTTATTTCCAAGTCCTTTTCTCTTTTTACTAAACGTTTGGTGACTGTAGAGAGTGCACCAACAACAGTTAGTATAACGGTTGCTTTCATGTTCCACAGGTTTTTTCAATTCACTAAACCTTCATACTAAGAGAATACATTTCAGCGGGTCAGAACAAAATCCAAAATGTTTAAGTTTTCATTTAGATAAAATCTCAGGGAGGCTATTTTTATAATTTGCTGCCTAAAATTAATCTCTGATTTATTTATAGGTAGTCCTGTTTCGTCATTTTAACTCTTGCTTTCCTTGCTATACATTGTTGGAGTCATGTTCATAATAGGGACTAAAATTCTTCCTCCCAATTTTGCTTGGCTAATTTTGGGTGCAATTAGTTTACCCTTATCAACACCTTCAAATATATCCTTTCTCTAAAGTAAGGATTGACAGAGACAAAGAATTACAAAAAGCCCGAAATATAAAAGTGTCAAAATCAATCGCATACTTTTCGGAATAGTTCGGCAGAAAAACGGTTCAAATTTAAAAGTGTTATCACATGACCTTCGTGAACATTCGATTCTAAACCAACAATCCTCACAGTTTATTTATGATTTTTCGGATGCTCTCATAAATGTACTGAAAATAACTTACTAAACGATTCATTTACACATATAGAATTCCAAACAGACTGAAAAACAAAAGTTTCAAAATCAACCACATACTTTTCGTGATAGTTCAACTGAGAAAACCATTAAAATTAATTGCATTATCTTCATTTAAATTGCAAAAAGTCGACACACATTTCTTTTAGCGGAGAAAGTGAAAAAGAAAATTATATATTTCAAATTAAAGACAAATCTTACTGACCGATGCCCCCTCTTTTTTCAGCAGATAGATGTTGAAAATATTTACTGTTTTCTTTGTTTTTTGTTGTTTTTTTTTTGTATTTTGCTTTTTATATTAAAAGGTCACATGACCTTCGTGTACATTCGATTCTAAATCAACTACCTCCCAGTTTAATTAGGCTTTTCGGGCACTCCTAGAAATTCGATGACATAATTAATTTCATTCAGTTGACGTTAACTGAGGAAAATTAGGGTTGAGAATCCTACACTGCCTCAATGTAAAACTAAAAAAAATCCCATAGAAATATTTGGAAGATAAACTATGGAGTAGGAAATAAAAGAAACATGGTAAGAAAAGCGTTTGATCTATCTATCTATCTTCTTCTTCTTCTTCTTCATTATTATTATTATTATTATTATTATTATTATTATTATTATTATCATCAAACGGATTTTATAACCCAAATTAGAATCTATAAGACTTAGAATTTAAATGTGCAAAAACATTAAAGCAAATAAAGTAAAGTTGGTGACCGTAGTCGAGGGCGACCAGAAGGCTCCCTTTTAAATAGCTACAATACTAAGGTGTAGGGGAGGGCGCTACTGCTTTCCCTGAATTGCTCCACTTTATCCTTGATACGTACCTAATATATCTAAGTGTTAAGCAAGGAGGTATCAAGTACCATTTTAAAAGTCTTTGGTATGACGCGACTTGGGATTGAACCCAGGTCTACCGGACCATTGGCGAACACTCTACCCACTCTGAGAACACATCCCAAAAGGGATAACAACTTACAATAAAAGTATGGTAAACAATTCTTTCAAGAAGGACTGACGTATAAGAAAGAGGTTTTTCTATGCTGAGAAACAAAACTCGCTAAAAAATTAATTCACTTAATTAATTTTATTCACTAAGCTTTAAATTAAGAAAAAAACTGATTGAGAATCTTATACTGGCAGAAAATACAATTCAAAAAACGAAAAAGAAGTTAATTCATTACCAAAATTTAAAAGAATCACTTCACAAAATTTAATTAACATTTAGAAAGTGATAATTAGACTTATAGCTAAAACTTGATAAATATCAAGGTGTAAGAACTTTTTGGACAATAAAAACTTACAGTATCAAATATAACACAAAAAATGAATAACCCTGCGAATATAAAACCCGACACTTTAAACTCTGCATAAATTATCTTGCACTGGCTTCTCAAATGATTGCTTCTCTGGGGGAGGAGAAGACTATACATACCACACAAGTGTATAACAATAGAAATTATAGGATGCATTATGATGTATGTAAACTAAAGTGGACGAATCCAAAAACGGGTTATCGATACGCTTCACCAGATAGTTTGACATAGGAACCTTATAGGTCAACGGCTAAGATCAAATAAGTTCACTCAAGAATTTACTGCTCTTCATCTATGAGAGTAACGTCAAAGGTTAAAAAAGAGACAGACAGACAGACAGACAGACGGACAGACAGACTGACTGACAGAAGGGAAAAACAACCACCGAACTATTATCATGACTTTTTGTTGTGGAACTTGGTGTTATCAGTGTGACATGATGATGATGATGATGATGATGATGTGCCGGTTTTGCAAAATTCTGTAAGTAAATTTTATAGAAAGAAGTGGAGAACGAACGGACATTATGATTTTTTTTTCTTATGCTTGACACTATTTTTTATACACAAAAGAAATATTAGAAAGATTTGAAAAGATTTTTTTTTTATGGACAGTCAACTACGTTTTTGAGTTGGCAGCATGATGTCGATATATGTGTAGAAATACATGCAACCAAAATTTGCATTTTTTTCTTTTACATTTAAGTTTTTGTACAATTTGTTTTGTTTTTTATTAAAATGTATTTAGTACTATCTCAAAATTTGGCAACTTGTGAGAGGAATATTTTTGAGACGAAGGTAGAATTAGCACCTGTTCATTGTTGAAGTGAATGGAGCGTAATATTTGATATTGAACTATTGTTTTCGAAAATTTAATAAGATTTCAGGATATTCAAATCAGAGCTTAATGTAGCTTTTACCATAAAAATTTAATTCTTTCTTTTTCTGTGCATTTTTCTGTACAATTTTATATTAATTTTTCAGTAATGCTATTAATGAAAAAAAAATAAACAGTTAAAAATGTTGCTCAACTATGGGAGGAGATAAAATGAAAAGAAATAGTATTAATGAAGCAAGATTGTGTACAATTTCCATTTAAAAAGCACTAAGTGAACTCGTTAATATGGTGGACATGTGTAATGTAGTCAATACCTTCTATCACCAATGAACCTCATGTCCAGCTGTGTAGTAGTCGTCTCTCACGAATAGTAACCCTTATTCCCACTTGTATGATCAACAACAAAAAAAAATCAATCGCAAAATTCTAGCTGTAGGTTCAATGTCACACGTGATGGTTGGAAACCTTTGAAGAGTCAGTTACTTGTTTGAAAGGAGGATGACATGTAAAGACGTAAATTTCGAAATTAGAGAAGTCAACTTCAAATGCGGGTAGACTACAGTTTGTCGAGCAACATATATTTCCTTTACTAACTTCTTGATTCTGAGATCGTTTTCTTTTTTTTTTCGAGACACTTGCAAATCTACCCATACATTTTCTTGTTTCCTAATATAGGATTGTTTTTCTTGTCTAATGGTGTATTAACCTCGATGTGCTATTTGATATCAAAGCGTGTTTGTAGAAGATAAGTAGTGGTACTATTCAAGTCATGAGTGGGGAATACGGAGCTCCATAGTTTTCTGAAAATGAACGTAAAGCGTGACTGAAGTTCGAACTCGTTTATTAGAATGTCACAATCTGGCATATTAGCCACTACGCGTCGGCAACCCTCCTGTCTTTTTCCCAATATAGAAATATATTTTTATGTCCTGGTGTGGGTGTGTATTTTCTCAAAAATATTAATGTGTTTGAGGCTAATTAGAGTCCTGTTTTATGTAATTTCTATTAGTTAAGGAGCGTTATGATAGAATATGGCATATCTAAAGATCTATTACTGACAGTTTGGGAAGAGATAATTCGAATCGAATAAAGAAAAACATATGCCTTTCTGATGATAAAAATATACTTTTCTGAATTGAGGTGACCGAAAAAATCTTGAAATTACCACGTAGGGAAAAGCGCAGAAGCCAGATACCTAAAGATCTGCTGATTTTAGTTTGTCCATGTTTCGTGACCCGAATTGAACCCGTGATAATCTTTTAGCTCTCATTGAGAGAAAATAAGATAATAATGATAGCAATAGCAACAAAAACAGCAATAATAATAATAATAATAATAATAATAATAATAATAATAATAATAATAATAATAATGACTTTGCTGTCCCGGTGGACCACAGAATAAATCTGAAGGAAAGTGAAAAAAAAGGATAAGTACCTCGACCTTGCTAGAGAATTAAAAAAAAACTGTGGAACATGAAAGTAACGATTGTGCCAATTGTGATTGGTGCGTTAGGCACAGTAACTAAAGGATTATTAAAGGTCCTGGAGGACTTGGAAGTTGGCGGACGGGTAGAGACTATCCAAACGACAGCATTGCTGAGGACGGCAAGAATACTGAGACGAGTCCTGGAGATTTGCTGTCACTCAAACTCCAGTGAAAAACCATCAGCTAACACTGATGTGAAAAACTCTAAAGGAGTAAATAATAATAATAATAATAATAATAATAATAATAATAAGAAGAAGAAGAAGAAGAAGAAGAAGAAGAAGAAGAAGAAGAAGAAGAAGAAGAAGAAGAAGAAGAAGAAGAAGAAGAAGAAGAAGAAGAAGAAGAAGAAGAAGAAGAAATACAAATGCAAATACAGACGGATCATCAGTCTCGCCCTGAAGACCAGTCGTAGATTTTATTAACAAGAAAGAAACCTTCTCATCCAGGGGATTTGCAATTCCAGTGAACCATAGAGTGAAAGAAAGGAAAAATATGGAAGAATACCTGGATCGTGCCAAACAGTTAAAAAATCTATGGAACATGAAGTGGATAACAACTGCTGTTGATACGCTTTTAAAGGGCTCGAAAACCCTGTTAAAAAGACTGGTTGAACTGCAGATCGAAACAAATTTAGATCATCTAGACAAGATTTTTAGAAGCCTCAGAAATATCGAGAGATTTGTTGTCACTGAGATATCAAGGACAAATCCCCTGTTAAAAACGGTGTAAAAATGTCACAAAAAGAAATAAAAATACTAACAAATCCTACTGCATAACCTTAATAAAAGGGATGAATACCTAGACAGACGCTCCGCAGGAACAGTCATTCTTATGCAGAAGAAAAGAGAAGCAGAAAAGATAATTTGTCATCTTGAGGAATCGTCCGTTCCAGTTCACCACAGAGTGAAAATAAAACATTAACTTATCAAGTTATTAAGAGTATTAAAATGTGAAATTGCTTTCTGATTTTATCAGCTGTTCGATCTCATAGTTCAGAAGAAAATGGGAACACATCCTCATTTTCGCTTAAACTATATTTTTCTTATTTTTCAGTTGTTTTTTTTTTTTAACCGCTTTTATGATAAACGCGATGCCTTTTATTACAATATTTTATTTTTTATTTTTAGTGTATTTTGTCAACTAATGGTTCTACATGTCATTGAATGCAGTGTTACTCTTGATTATTTTTAAAACCTCTAAAATATCCCACTGAATAAATCTATATAATAGCCGTCACATCCAATTAATTTACATTTGTCATGTGAGCCATACAGTCCTTTTATTGGAGAGTTTGTGATAATGTTCAGCATTTCTGTTATGAGTTATGATCGACAATACTTTGCATTTATAGATAAAAAAAATCCATTTTCACAAGAGCAACAAGACGACATTCATGAAGAATAATTTGAAAGAACCTGAAGGAAAAACTTGGTTAAAGCATTTTGCTTTGCAATGAACTTGTCATAGTGATAAAAAGGAAGAAGTAAGAAAAGGTTAAAAAAAAGAGGCAAATCAAAAGATAAAGAAAGAGATATGAAAGCGCTGCTAAGAGTATTTTTAATGTTCATCCATCCTGTTTGCCTGGAGGGTAGCCTTTTGTTTTTGTCTCATTTGAAGCAAGAAGTAAAAACACCTACTCACGATTTGAAATGAAGACACGAAAAAAGAGAACCTCAAGAAAACACATGAAACGATCATAAAGACACACATGCACACACACATACCCCCCCAATATATATATATATATATATATATATATATATATATATATATATATTTATATTTATATATATATATATATAAGAAATGCAGCGTAATATGTGTACAAATAAAACAGTCATTACGTGAACATATATATTATACCCCTGTATATGATGCACCTATTTATATCGACAATTGAACATGTATTTATATTCAAATATACGTAAGGACATCTACATCAACATCAACGAATATGCTACTTAGTGTTCAAAGATGCACAACACAACAGTTATTTATTCTTAGAAATATTCTTGCTTTTCAATACATATAATTAATTTTCGAATGCACTCATTTCGAACAATATAGAGTGAATATGTCAAATAAAAATACAGCAAATAATTATGCCTCGGGTCATGAAATTATTGATTCATGTCATATATATATATAAATATATATATATATATATATATATATATATATATATATATATATATATATATATATATATATATATATATATATAGTGTCACGTAAAAGTATTCAATGCATGGTACTTTTCAATTTTTAGAAGACTATAATTGTTATTGCTATTACTTACTTCAAACTTGACCTAACTATCTTGCTGATTTTATTTCTATCTTAATGGCATGTTAACCCATAAGGTTACATTGAGGATCAGAAAATCAGTTCATTGTACATTTATATTTTTTTTTTATTTTTGCGTAGTTTCTTTAATTTTTTGCGCATAGTAGTATAAAAGTAAGTCTTTAGATCTAATACGAATAATTTGCACGCAGTTTGTATTCAATAATAATCTTTTCTTTACTCACAGTCATATTGTTTCAAGTAACTCATAATAAAATACTTAATAAACGATAAGAAAACATCAAGAAATAATTTACACTCTTCTTATCGAATACGAATAAATGTCAATAGACCTTTTTGAACGACAAAATTGACGACTCTATATTAGATACAGTCTCATGTCACACGCATGACACTCTCTTTAAGGAGAGTCAAAAACCTTCTACAAGGAAGGTACTCAGCCCTATTCAAAGTTTGGTTTAAATTGTGATTACTTGAATTGTATAATATAAACTGTGAATAAAGATTTTAAAAATGAAATATTTACCAAGACCTAAATATGCATTTACTTTATCTCTACAATAGGAAAAAAAGGGTGTACAAAATTAATTTCTTACGACAGGACAACTGTTGACATTTTTTTATCTCTCTTTATGTGTTGAAGTAGTCTTTACATTAAGGTGCAAACAGATATTTTTCTGTTTTTAGCGTACACCATATATAGTAAGTATTTATTATATTGATGTGTGCGTGTGTGTTTATATATATATATATATATATATATATATATATATATATATATATATGTATGTATCCGGCAAAATACACATATCTCCACGTTACTGTTGTTTATTTATGGAAAGGACGCGATAAGTATGCTCAAATCCCCATATATATATATATATATATATATATATATATATATATATATATATATATATATATATATATAATAATATACGTGTGTGTGTGTGTGTGTGTGTGTGTGTGTGTGTGTGCGCGCGCGTATGTTTTCGCGTGTGGGGGTATCACGTATGTTTTCCAGTTAGATGATAAGATACATTAATAACGCGGTTCGATTTTCTTATCGCCTCAATAAGCTGGTTATGCCTATTTTTCCCAAGCATGATGAATAGCAATTAAAACTGAAACTGTTTGTCTATATTACCCTTGGTAAATGAGTTGAAAAAATAATGCAATCTTTTTAAAAATCTTTATTCATGAAACAACTTAAATACCCTTAACCTATGGAGTAATCAGCATCTTGGTCAAATAACTCGGTCATTTGTTAGATTTGGTAATATTCTGATAATACAGAAAAGACTACGAATATATCTTGGCCTCATTCTTATACATATTTTTTTTTTACTAACAATATTCTATTTAGATAATTGTACACTTTTTATTCACCAATTCTTCTTCATTACAATGCGCTTCTTTGTTAATTCCTTGTATTTTTTTGGCACTAGTTGAACTACAAATGAACTCACCAGTTTTACAGAGGAAAAGAAAGTCACCGACAATTTTGTCAATTAGGACATTCACATTGTTCTTTCATGGAACATGAAATCTAATTCTTCTTTTCCTAATTGTTGCGAAATAAACAAAACAGGAAAGACATTGGTACAGAAGATTAATGCATTACTGGAGTTGTTTCTTAGGAATTTTATGCCACATCATATCTATCTATCTATCTATCTATCTATCTATCTATCTATCTATCTATCAACACATGTCGACTCACAAGCTCACACCCCTATATATATATATATATATATATATATATATATACATATATATATATATATATATATATATATATATATATATATATATATATATATATGTACGTGGTACATTCAATAGGTTTCCAGACTTTTTTGTACAGGCATTTAAGATTGTCGTAAACTCTTGAAAATTCAGTATGTTATTGCTATACATCTTATGAGATGACTGATCAATTTTTATGATTTCAGGTTCAAATGAACAGCTACAGCAGCAATTGGAATACACCCTACTAAAGCCTGATTGTCACAGCTGGTGAATTTCAAAAATGCAATATGGACGTCAGGACACTTTAGAAGAACTATATGCAATAAAATTATGTTTTAAACTTGGAAAAAATGCCACAGAAACTTATGGAGAATTTTGCCTTAATCGAGCCTCAGTTTTTGAGTGGCATAAGAGAGTGGCATAAGAGATTCAAGGAAGGCAGGCAGTCCGTGAGGGATGATGAGAGGTGTGGGAGGAGTAAGGAAGTCAACACACCAGAGTTGATGGGCCAAAGGGTTAGGGTTAGGGATACTATGTTGAGGTTTTAAGGGAGTTCAGGTAGAGATTCCGTCGGAGGAGGCCAGCACTCTTCAAATCGGGTCGGTGGTATTTTCACCAGGACAATGCACCAGTCAACAACTCCATCTTTGTCACACACAATATGACCAAGATGGTCCTTAGCCTCCCTATAGTCTAGACCTTGCTCCCTGGGACCTTTGGTTATTCCCTAAGCTCAGAGGCTGCCGTAATGAGACAATTGAGGAAAGAAAAGAGGCTGTGACGAAGGTCATTGACCCGCACACACTAGAGGACTTCCATGGGGTTTTCCAGAAGTTGTTGGAACAGTACAACCAGTGCATTTTAGCTGGAGGAGATTTCCTGTGTGTACTATCAATAAAAGTGCTCATACGAAAAATATCTGGAAAATTATTTAATGAGCCTTATATATATATATATATATATATATATATATATATATATATATATATATATTAGGGTAGGTTTATTTTTCACTTTTCTTAAAATATTAAAAAATCTCACTTACCGAAAGTCATGTATGGACTTATTAAGTACTCAATACAAAAAATTAGATCAAATAGTTCAACGTCTTTTTGAGCGTTTGGTATCAAAGATCGTAGACAAAAACATACAGGAAATTCCTCGTTTTTGCAAGATTTGGCTTGAATATTACTGTGAAAACCAAATAATGTTAGTATTTAAATAACGGAATGTCCTTTTATTTTATAAAGATGATATTAATTAAAGAAACGATGACTAATCTTCAATTTGAAATCCCCCCCATTTACAATATCTGCTTTTATAAACTGCTTTTTAACGTTATCAATTAAGCAATAATATTTGAATACCTTAAAAATTCTTTTTTTTTCGGTTATACGCGAACATATAACGAACAAAAAATAAGGAAAAACAAACTTTATTTTAATAGAGGTTAATATATTGAGACAAATTGCTCCCTATAAGAGCTCTTAGACATAAATGCCGTTCTCAAATTCTGACTCAAAACTTTGGTTGTTATGCGTTGATGCCTTGCTTCAAAACCATATACAGTTAGTGAAGCTTCCGTTGTTAACTTGACTGCCCATTCCATGGCCTGAGAATGTGAGGGCAAATCTGGCAAGTCAACCTTGGTTCCATTTAACAATGATTCTCGAAATTCAAATTCAAAAAATCTTTCGTCATTGGCGGTTCAAAAATGTCACATAATGTTAAATCTATTAATTGTGTCCAATGTGTGGTATTAAAATTAATAGTTGGTATTCCTTTTAACCTTTTCCTGGTTGACTCCCCACTCCTGAAATAATATGAAAATTAATTAATTGAATTATTAAAAAATTCCAACCTTTACTGCTTTAATAATTATGGTGCAATTAGATAAAATCTTTAAAAATGATTCTATAAATTTGAATAATCGAGTCAGTGATATATGAATAAATATTTACTTACCTAATGGCTCAAATTCTTTTTAAAGCTTCTTCTCTTACTTCAACTTCCTCAGATTTGAGCATGGAATATAGAAGGTTTTCAGGCAGTAAACAAAATGTATTACCTTGCATATTTCTTACTACTATCTGTTGGAATTCATGAGGCTGCTCCTTAATTCTCTGGATCATATTAAAAATGTGCAGTTGCTGAATGTGGAATTTATTATTTCTTTTAATTTCAAACCAACGACTGGCATACACATTTACGAAAAAAATTATCAAACTGTGGAATTTTGTTGTGAGCCTGTGTGGGTATGCACCACGAGTCCATAAATGCATGAGCCTGATGGCCAAAGTTAACCATCTTGCCTGGTTTAAATGACCAATTTTCCAGGAGGCATATATAGAGTCAACCTTACCTCTAGAAATACCTACTGCGTATTCATACCGGAGTCTTTGGTCACAACTAAGATCATGTATTTCATCAATTTTCAAAATTGACTCCAGAGGTCTACTAAGAGTGGAAAATAGAGGGGTAAATCATGGCAATCCTTTGAGCACAATTTCCCCAGGGGACCACTGAATGATGTAGGGCCTTTTGCGCAACCATCTATATTTTTAAAAAGGGCTCTGAAATTATTATGGTGCAGTGAGGAACCAATTGTGTGAAATCTTTTTTCTAAAATTGCAACCATTATTCCTTCACAACCTATGTTGGCATTAGTGTTGTTAACAAGGCTAGCCTTGATAGTGTTTTCACAGTTGAATTCATGCGAAACACCCACCACTTGCTCTGCATGAACAGCCCCTGTTGCACCAATATTAGGAAGAACTCTGTGTGTCAGCTCCTTTGTAAAAGTTAAATGGCATTCTGGTCCTTTAGTTTTTTTCATAGTTTTCTGTCCATTTTCCTCCACAAATTTCCTTATACAGCAATGTGTCCTTATCCATTCTCCCATCAACTGCAATACATATAAGATTTTCCATACTTTGATCATGTTTTTGTTGGGCAGTTGTTTTCACTTTAGTCTTTGCCCTGTCAACTTTACATTTATCATTAACAATATCGTTTATATTAAAACTGGGTATAAGAAGCCCCATAGCCTTCAAATCCAAGATCAAGGCAATGGCATTGCTGGCTCCCAGATTAGAAGAGATGTCTTACCTGACTAACTGGGGGGGGCATATCTTGGAAATTTGATAAGGCTATAAGGCCCTTTTGGATGACTCTTTGACAGCAAATATTCTTCTTCTGGTTTTTCCAATTGGAGAAGATGAGTAGGGAGGGGGAAGAAACATTACCCTGGAGATTTGATGCTGAAGCTGTTGGTGTTGAATGTAAATTTTTACTTGACCCATCTCTTTCTTTTCACTTTTTTTAAAGCACTTTTATCTACCGTATCTTGCTCGTAAACAGTTTTTTTTATGAATAAACACTAACTTTAAAAATATAGACAAATCAGAATAATAATATAAGTTGTATTTTTTAATAGTTAAGTCTATTATGATAATAAATACAAGAGATATTCGTGATAATTAAAATCATAAACAGTAAACAATCGTTTAGGGGAGATAATTTCAACAGGTGAATACCATAAAAATATTCAATAAATAAAACGGCATATGTAAATAGTTATTCGCATATTAGATTAAATATGATAGTGATTTTATTCCTTTTTAATTTTCATATTTTTCTTCAATTTCTAAGGAAAAGGAATACTAAACTTTAAAATATTTATTCTTTAGTGTATTGTATTATTTTATTTTTGTTAAAACTCGGGAATTTATTTAAGCGATGCTTGTTGCCGGTGATACCTTTACCGTGATAAAAATTCCAATTTATTAAAAGTCTGATTGCTCAAATTAATACAGATTTTTGAAGAAAGATATATCTTGTGGTAACTTTTGACATTATTTTGCAACTTTCTTTGAGTGCCTTTTTTTACAATTCCAGAATCGACCTATCCTGATATATATATATATATATATATATATATATATATATATATATATATATATATATATATATATTGCAAAATATATCTTTTGAATGAAGAGGGAGGAATCGTCAGTAATTTCATATTCATAAGTTCTTATGAAAATTTTTGTAATCCAAACATCAAATTTTCTCCTCCAAACCACTAAGTCAAAGCCTGATTCTCCCATCAGCCACTGTCTTAACAAATCTCATCTACACGTGGTTCCACAGGGTTTTTTTTACATTTTCGTCATGTTACCCCCAGCCAATAGCGTTTGATATCTGTTCGATTTCTATCTCTATAAGGTTTCTCTAAGTTTTGCCTAGAGTTTGGCACGAAAATTATATATATATATATATATATATATATAATCTCCTTACACACTACCGTTACTCAGAGCATCATATTTAACCCTAATCATAAATCACAATCTACTCTGAAAGCATGGAGAATTTAATATACAATATTTTCATATTATATATATATATATATATATATATATATATATATATATATATATAGTGTGTGTGTGTGTTTGTGTGTGTGTGTGTGAGAGAGAGAGAGAGATAATATATCGATGAATGTCATAATCTGCTTGTCTTTCTCTCTGCATACACACACATGTACATACAAGCACACACACACACACACCACCCACGATCGAATGCACCCATTCCCGCCACAACAAATACAAGCACACCATACATATGGCCTTGGCTTCGAAGCACATCATCAATAATAATTTTGAAAATGCGATATGTCTGTGTCACGGTGTGACAGAATGTATTGAGCCAAGAACAATGGGCTCATTGAATATTTGTTACATCAATATTGACAAAGCACTGCAGGTATTCGACGCGTCTTGGATCAATGCATCGTGTGTTCTTGTCATGCATTGAATATCATCATTTTTCACCAAAGTCAATGTTGCAACGGCGGGATGCTTTTCCCTTCGGGCTCTTCATTGATATTATTCCCTTTTTTATCCCTTATTCTCTTCTTACTTTCTTTTCGGCATCTCTTTACTATTATTTTGATATTTTTATTATCTTGTATAGTCGAGTTTTGATTGTTTTAAGTAATTTTAGACTTGATCTCTTCTCCATGACTTCAAGATTATTAACAAGGTACTGGAAACAAGCTTTTAGGAAAATTTACCGATGAAATAATTTCATTTCCAAAGAAAAGTGTTTGGATGTATTCTTACTATTATAGGCGGTTCGTTTAGCAAAACTGTTATCGTCATGAAAATAGAATCAGTGAAATGAGTTCAATCCTGGATGCAGCGGTACATTTCACTTCACCCTAACGTCTTTGAATTTAACTCTTGTCTTCCTACTATAGATAAATAGTAAGGCAGATAATTTTTTTAGCCATGGTTAAGGAAGCAGATGAGGAGAATAAAGACTGAAATCAAACCAGCTGGATTCCACTTGAAACGTTGGGAATGTGTCACATGCAGTCGGTGCCTGGAGGGTTATGTAAATACATATTGTAAATATATTTTCAATTACATTCTTTCTCGCTTTTTGTCCCACCGCCAGTCATCGAGGAAGGGCAATAGCAATAAATGGAAACACCTCGAATTGATGCTATTTCAGGTTTTTAAATGCAGTAAATCATTAGTCTCGCCCGCGTCCAAAAAAACACACATATATACACATACGGAAACACATACACCCAGACAAATGCTGTATATTGACCTACGACCCGGTCGGGCTGTCAAAATAGGAAATGCACCAGAGTAAATAACATGTGAATCCGGTCGAGAAATATCAGGATATTATAACCTTGATCGTTGACGGGTTGAATGAGTGCGATTTGTGACGCCCACAAGAAGAAGGTGGGTTTTGAACTATTATATAACTCAGTGAAAACAGGAAGTCAGGCAGTTGGGGATCTGACAAGTTGTAGAGAAAATGCTGGATTGAGGAACATGTCCTAGAAAGGCTGGGCCTCAGGCCCCCGGTTGAGCAGCCCAGGAGAACGGGAAAGAAACGTGGTTATGGCCAATAGAGTTGGGGTCTATATGTTGCAGTTCTGTTCGGTCTCCAACTCCCTCTCACGCACAACCCTTTCAAATAAAGTGAGAGGTATATTTTTCTCGAGAACTGTGTCGCTCATCTATATTGTGTCGTCGTTATGATTCTGCATGCATATATATGTATATGTGTATGTATAGTGGTCATGGCTATACAACACAAACACAAAGTTTAGTTGTCTCTCCCGGTGAATGGACTGAGAATATGGTGTTATAGTAAAAGTTCGGTTTCAGCAAACAAATAGTTCGGTTTGAGAATATATAGTATAAGATAAAAATACTTAAAACCATATCGTTGTATGCAACTTATCTTTTTTAAGAAAAAATAATTGAAACAACAATTGATTATAAAGAAATATCATCACTTGTTACATGAAACGATTTAATTGTTTGAGAGACTTGAAAACATATAATTGTGAGCTTATTTTTTGCATCAATTGGGAAGGTTTGGAGCACATCATCATCATCATCATCTAGTGCCACGAGCACGTATATCCCTGAACTTCTCTCGCCACTTCTCTCTATCATTCATCGCTTTTGGCAGGTCTTCAGCTGGTGCCTTGTGGGGTGTTGTCGCCAGGACTTGTTCAATATTGCTCTCAACATTCTTGTGTAATTGCCGACTAGCTTCTTCCTCGGCCAATTAGTAAGCGTCCATGTAGTGCATCCATATAGCAATATCGATACGACCACTGCCTGGAAGAAACTGCTCTTCATTTTATCGGTCGGGTCTGATTTCCATATGATCGAGAGCCTATCGACAGCTGTCCATGCTTTCGTTAGTCGCGTGTCGATGTCTTTTTCGGTTGATGAGATGCTGTTTCCTAGGCAGGTGAATTTGTCTACTAGTTTCAGAGAGGTTCCGTCTAGTGTGGAAATGTCAAATGTTTGGTTGTAGCACATATATTCAGTTTTGTGTGCATTGACATGGAGGCCAATGCCTGTGGCGGCCCGACCAAACTATGCAGTAGTGTTTCGGCTTGGTTAGGTGTATTCGCCAGTAACGCTATGTGATCGGCATAGTCGGTGTCGGTAATTGTTTTTGCGGGGTACCTTCTGCTTCTTTTCTTAGTCAGCTCGAAGCCATTTTCTCTGATTTTGTCGATCGACGTTCTAAGCACGTAGTCTAGACAGATGATAAAGAGGTATGGGGGTAGCGTGTCTCCTTGTAGTACTCCTGCATCAATGTCGAAGTATTCTGTGTCTCCATCTGGTGAACGCACTTTCACTTTGGTGTTTCTGTAGAGAATCATTATTCCTGCTACGGTTTCTTAAGGTAGGCCGTATGCTAGTAGGATTTGTTCCATCTTCCCTCTGTGTATGGAATCAAAAGCCTTGGTAAAGTCGACAAATAGTAATGTCGCCTGTAGGTTTTTTGCCCGTACGCCATCAAGGATTCTACGCATGGTCAATATTTGTGAGGTTGTGGATCTACTTCTTCGGAAGCAATTTTGGTTTTTCCTAAGGATGTTGTCTATTTTGGGTTCTATGCGGTTTCGTAGTAGGGCATTGTAGATTTTGGCTGCTATGGATGTAAGTGTTATACTTCGGTAGCTTTTGGCTAATCCGAGGTCGCCTTTTGGAGGGAAAGGAAGGATGCATCCCTTCATCCATCTTTCTATCATATTCTGACTATAGACGGCGTTGCATTGCCGGAGCAGTATATCGTCGGATTGTCTAGTCTTCCACACTTCTGGGGGGATTTCGTCAAGCCCTGTAGCTTACCTATTTTCAATTTTTCCAAGAACCGAGTTGAGTTCTTCTTTGGTGAACGGACCTAGTTTAATGTCTAATTGCTTACTGATAATTTTGGTGATCGGTTCATTCGTTACTTTCGGTGGGTTTCCTAATAGATTTTCGAAATGCTGTTTCCACAGTTTTACTCTTTCTTGTCGGCTTGCAGCTTTCAATTTTGCTTCGGCTGGGTTCTTCCTTCTGCTCACTTCGTTTATTGTTTGCCAGGCTATCCTTGATTGCCTATCTTCCACTGATTCTCTAATCTTATCTATCTGATTTTGTATGTATTCCTTCTGTTCTTTTAGATATATGCCTGCTAATTGATATTGTGCCTTTTCTAGTTTTCGGGCATTTGTGTTTGTTGGGTTCTTCCGATAGCTTTTGGAGGCAGTTTTCACGAGTGCACGTTTTTCTCTAACTGCTAACGTTTCCCAAGGGACTCGATATTTAGTTCTAGGTGTTTTTGGAATGCACTTTGATGCTGCCTCGAGGTGTGCTTCAACAAAATTCTCATATTCGTCATTTGGGGTACCTTTTTCTGTCTTTAGTTGTAGTGTCTCGAATCTGTTTCTTAATTCTAATACATATTTGTCTCTAATGTCTCTGTTGTTAAGTAGGGCCCACTCATAGTGCTTAGTGGTCACTGTCCGTGTGGCTTTTTTTGTAGACTTAGTCGTAATTTGGCCGTGACTATTCGATGATCGGAGGACACACCCTCGAAAGAGGAGTATGCCTCGCAATTTATCGCATTATTTTTCTATTTCTTGTTTATAAAGACGTAGTCTATCTCTGCTTTACTATTGTTCGCGTATGTGTAGGTCCATAATTTTCCCTCCCTTTTTTGATAATTTGTATTGAGGCATGTTAATCTATTTTCTATCATGAAATCAGTTAGATGATGTCCATTCCTATTTGACGTGATGTGTAGGCTGTATTTGTTGTTTCTGTTTTTCCGGATTTGGGCATTCATATCCCCGCCAATGACTAGCAGGTTGTGTTTCGGAATGCTACGCACTAGGGAGTATAGCTCCTCGTAGAAGGTGACTAGTTCGGTTTCTTCACTAGCATTGGTAGGGCTGTAGCAAGAGATGATTGTTGTTTTGGGGTTGCCATTAAATGTAGCGGCCATCATCCTAGGTTGTATTCTCTCAATGCTATTAAGTGTTTTTAACGCTTTTGGTCCTATAAGCATTCCTACCCCTCCTACCGTGGCATTGACAGAGTTTTTCCATGCCGATACAGTTGCTAGCGTCCATCCATTGCCAGTTTCGTGATATTTGATATCTTCGGTGTGAGTGTATCGGTGTTCTTGTATGAAGATTATGTCTATCTTATGTTCTACGGCCGATGCAGTTAGCTCTGGTAGTTGACATATTCTATTTAGGCTTCTAACATTAAATGTCGCTATTTGTATTGTTTGTTTGCATTTTAGTAGTTTTAGTTTGAGCTCTGTAGCTGATTTTTCGAACACTGAGGCCAGGGCTCCAACCTTAGCAGGACACGCCCCTTTTTTACCCGCGCGAAGAGCGATGCGGTTTATGTATGTGGTTTGAATGTGGGTCATGGTTATCTTTCGATGGCTGTTTTTATTCTCATCTATAGAAGTCACTCTAATAGATGAGCTGCAGTAGTTCCCCGATCGAACTGACAATCCTGAGCGTTAAGCCGCAAGACTCACACGTCCAGGAAAAGTTAAGCATTGCGCATTCGCATACCTTTACGTCCATCATGCTGCTTCCCATGTGTACGTGTACAAAAAAAAAAAAAAAATTAAAAAACGGTCCTTCTTTTACCTTAAGTTTTAACTTAGTTAAAGTCCAGGACTAATGTACATTAAAAAAAAAATGGGGTATATTCTAATCTGTCATCCGATACTGGCCCTAACATGTGTTTTTATTCTATTATATTTTTTATTTTTATTGTTTTTATTTATTTATTCATTTTATTTTTTTTTAAGGAGAGGTTGCATTTCGAATTTGACTTGGGTTGCTTTGTTTTCTTATTAACTGCAATGGGGGCGGGCAAACTGAGACTTCTAAGCTTTTAGAAAAGATTCAAATCCTGTTTGCCGTGAATACTAATACATTCGACCAGAGTCATATATTCAATTTGGATTTACTGCAAAACATGCCTTTACATTTAAAATATATTATATTCTTCTTTTAAGAACACATAATACCGCGGAGATTTAAGACAGAACTATTTTAAATCAAATATATGCATTTTTTTAAATGAACAGTGTAGTAGAATAAATTTTACTGACCTCTTTGAAACACTTCTGGAAACGGATGACTTTCAAATTTGCCTTCTATTTTAACAAATGCTCGCTAGAATTATTATTAAATTTACTAGCATTTAAATTCCTATTCCACTATCCTATCACGGTTATCCCAAGTGTTGGGGGGTAAGCAAGGAAGGTACTATCTTTCTTTTAAGTGTTGGTCTAAGCACATGTTAAGCTACATTTGAGGAGTGTTATTTTTTTGTTGATTCTATTTTTTTGTAAATTTAGAATTTCGTCGTCGTATTTAATTACTAAGATATAATTAAAAAATGGCTTTACTCTAAAAAGCAAAGTAAGAAGTAGACGTTATTCCGCAGAAACTATAACAGACGCAGGCTATTTAGATGGATTATTGCCTCCATGTGAATGCAAAAAACATGTTTTGAACGAGAAAAAGCAATCTCAACTCAAAATGGCGGTCTTCTAAAATTAGAAGTCTAGTTGACGTACCTCGACACCAGTGTCTCATCAATTGAAAACGATGTTGATATGCGCCTAGCGAAGTTGAGGCCAACCATCGATAGGCTTTTGTTCTTATAGATTTCTGATCTATCAGATAAAATAAACCAGTATTTCTTTCAAGCAGTTGTTGCGTCAATACTACACTATGGATGCAACACATGGGCACTGACAAAACGTAATGAAAAGAAGCCAGACGGGAACTGGGGTAGAATGATACAAGCTTTACTGAATAAATCTTGGGAGCTACACCCTACGGAACAACAAGTGAACGGCCACTTACCTCCCGTCCCAAAAACCATCCAAGTAAGACGAACAAGACATGCAGGACATGGAGGAACAAGGACGAACTCATATGTAACTTTCTTCTTTGGACTTCTACACATGGACGTTCCAACGTTGGCTGACCAACAAAAACCTATCTACAACTCTGTGTAGACATTGTCCGTAGTTTGGATAATCTACCAGCTGCGATGGAAAAACGGGACAGATAGGAGAGAGTGAGAGAGAGAAAAAGAGACAGAGAGAGTGAGAGAAAGAGAGAGAGAGCCATGGAAACCCTTGCTAAGAGAGCTCCCGGATAGTTTTGAGTATAGATCTCTAGCTCTATTAATTCTGTTCAATAGTTCTAATTCGTTTGCACACAAATGTTTTCAATCATAAATAACTAACGCTATCAATTGAATTAATATTAAATGGTTAAACGGATCTTATATTGATCCTATTTACCCAACCCCTCCGCTCGGGCAGGATATGACACAAGGTCAATTCTTAAGCGGAGTTTAACAGGTTTGAATTCAGAGTTTTCCTTCTCCTAGACTAGTTGCCTAACCAAGGTTGAAGAACCCAGTCTTTCCTACTACTAAATGGTTAAACGGATCTGTTTAACCCATTGATGGGACTCTCAGTGAACCTGAGAATAATGGCAACGAAGGGATATTACATATTACATAAAAATCCAGGAATGGGGCCTCACCATCAAGTGGTTTAGTGTCTTATATGTGACACTCATTGGTGAAGGGAGTCTTACTCCCCTTCAGAGATACAGTCGCCGTATTCTACAGCGCTAGTCGACTAGGCTGTAGGAATGATTACTTGAAACAACAATTATTCACAAAGGCCTATTATTAGTTTCTTGAACCCATATAAATACTTGGAAAGGATTTCCTTTGGCATTAGATAACCCTGTAAGCGTTGAAACGGCGTAATACAATCAATGATATATAGAGAGTATTCAGATATTTCTTTTGGACCTATCAAGACCGAAATTCTTATTATAACATTTATCAAATGAGATTTTCTGTCATTAAATAATTTGCTATAATGTCTTTAGATTATATATATATATATATATATATATATATATATATATATATATACAGCCCTATCTAAGCATTTTTGGAGTGTGAAAATAAGGTTTCACCCCTGAGATTCAATGGTCCTTATTGAAAACGTCGAATACTCCAAAATGCTTTGATAATAGATGTAATCTGTGCATAGAAAAAATACAAATAATGATATACCCAGACTCTGAAAAATTATTAAATCAGCGATGTGAATAAATAGCTCGATGTAGACATAGGAATAAATGTAAACTATAGACAAATTATCATAGATAAAGTTTAATTAACCAAAACAGGATTAATTTGAGATTTGAGGTGAAATGAATAAAATCAAATAAAATAAAAGAATGGGAAGGTACCAAGTGATGTGTACGTACTTTTCAATAGAAGGGTAACTGAATTAATAGGCACGAATATAAATTTTGAATTTAAAATTTTATTTTTAAATTTTGAATTCAATTTAAGATAAGTATTACTATAACCTTACATAAGGTTATTAAGGAATGTTGTGCGTCCCTAAATTATTATTAAATCGGGAGTTTTAAGTTAAAATGTATTTAAAATTTTAAAATCTAAAAAAGATTAATTTACTATAATTCCAGCCGGTAATAAAACCAAAAATCGGAAGTGGGCGAAATGGGGAGGAAACTCTTCACCCCTCTTCTACCCACTCCCACCCTTCCTTCCTGTGTCTATTCTGAATTGTTCATCCATTAGATCTGAAGAAGTCCTGTTATTTCTGGTGTTATTGATTCATATCAATACCCATAACAGGATGGAAATAAATTTATAATCACAATCTGACAGGGGTTTGTTTTTCTTAAAGAAATTGTTGCTCTGTGATGTCAGTTACATTGAACTCTTTACCAGGAAAATTTAAATGTTTATAGTTGAATGGTTTTTTGTCCTGACGGAATTATTCCCGACTCTGGTTTAACTGGACAGAATAATACACACATATGTATATGATTATATATGTGTGTGTGTGTGTGTGTGTGTGTGTGTGTACGTGCGCATGTGTTTGTGTGTGTTTTTGTTCAGGGATCAAATTGATGAATTTATTCAATCCCCAAACAGCTCTCCTTACGAAAATAGTAAAAGTTAGCGACCGTAGTCGAGGGCGACAAGAAGGGTCCCTTTTCAATAGTTACTACACTGAGGTGTAGGGGGGACGCTACTCCTTTGCTTGGATTGCTCCACTTTACCCTTGATACGTACCTTATATTGTTGATTGTTAAGCAAGGAGGTATCAAGTACTATTTTAAAGTCTTTGGTATGACACTACCTGGGATTGAACCCCGGTCTCCTGGACCATTGGCGAATCTAAGGGACTTTCGATAAATTTCCTTATCCTGCACCTCCATAAAGATCAGCGTCATTGTAGGAATTTTATGCAAATTCTACTATTTGGATTTACATATTTCTCTCAGAGTAATTGAGGTTAATAGATATATACATTCCTCTGAGATGAAGTGATTGCGTAATATCCATGTTTCTAAGTGGGATATGTGAATTTTACAAAATGTATGAGGATAAATTTTCCGCTTTTTTGTAGTTTTTTCTATTCTCTTGTACTTTTCTATTTAATTGTATTTCATTGGTAAATTGCAATATATTACACTATAATTATTATCAAAGCAAAGAACACAAAAGCAAAATTCAAAGATTTAACACATTTAAAGAAATAATAAATATGTTTTCTTCATTTAACAATCTGTTCTCAAACATAAATTTTAAATTATAAAAAGAAAATGTACGTCTGTTCTCAAATATATTCTAAGATTTTTCTATATGTTTATATTGTCTGTCATCTCAGGTAAATCTTACCGATTCTAATATGAGATAACAAACCTATTTCTTCTCACATTGTGAAACCAAACAAATTCCCTTACATACTTGTTGTGCGTGTTAGCTGTTTGCCATCTAAAGTACAACCTCATCACCAATAGAAATTGTCAAATCTAACTCTTGTTTGAAAAATATTCATTCTGTTCTGTTGTGAATAAATTTTCTCTAATTCTGTTAACCTTCCACCATAATAGTTTTTTTAAAAAAAAACAGACATAGATTTCACAAAGGTTTTTATTAAGAATTTTTTAAATGTTTCTAAAAATTACATTATACTTACTTTTAATCTGCTGATCTTCATAACAATGCAACTCAAATATTTAAGTATGTTCTGCCCTTCTGTAGAAAGAAATCTAGTTTTGATGCGTGACAAATTACCATGTTTAAGGAAAATATTTTTCAGGAAAACTGTTCTGCTGCATGAAACATCTTTTAAAGGCACTGATTGCATACACCTGGTAGATTGCTTTTCTTCTCTTTGCCATATTAAACTGGAGGAGATGTTAAGTCCTTTATAAGTGGACTGCCAAGACCTGGTTGAATATAAATGCAAGGGAGTGTTTAAAGGAAGCTAATAATGTAAAATTTCTGATGAACTCTTTTTACGCTGTAAGCATTTCGACATTGTTCCCGATGAGTTAAATCATATTCTGAGTTACGTTAAAACAGATAAAATTCAGAAACAAATTTCAGAGAAACATTAATACTTGCTCATTCAAATTATTGGGTTTGCTCGTTATTTCTTAAAATCCTCTGATATTGCATAAGCTTTCTCTTTTCGTTTTACTTTCTGTTTTGATTTGGAAATGTGGACAATATAATAATTGTTATGTTATTTATTTTCTAAATTTCATTTTGAAATGCATTTGTCTCTTAATTTGTTATGATTTGTAATGATTTATTTGCCATAATTTTCTTGTTTTTTTCTCTTAGAAATTCACTTTTACCTACATAATATGGTTGCACATTTTAAATTAAACGCAGTTTGGAAATATGAGTCTTGAATTGTTTAAAATCCCTTGCCAACAAATATTTTCTCAAGTTGAGTCTTGAAGGAATAGACTCAGTAAATATTATTGCTTAATAATATGCAGGTTGTAACTGGATTGTAAGTCTACACCAGATCTTAGAAGAGAAATAAAGGTGAGATGAACTTCTTTTTGGGCTTCTGTCTCCTGTTTCCCTATCCTCCACGTAGCAACTATTGAAAGTGGTTTGGTTCGCTGGTGTTAACAATGCAGCGATACTGCTGAAAATCTTCGAGAATTAATGAATCTTACTCTACCTAATCACTCGTACATTTCACGAATTACGACTGATTTTCCAAATCATGACTTACAATATATATAAAATGATGAAGGATTCGTGTGATTGATGAACGCTTATAACAACACAGCTAATGTGACGAAAGACTTGGCATAAACACATGCGATGAGGCTTAAGGTCTTTTTGAGAGACAGTCACCGGAAAAACAGCGAAGAAGCCGCCCCGTTCAAAAGTTATAACTAAGCTCATGTTCCATGATATTTCATCCAGGGTTTAATCATGAAGGAAATAGCCAAGCAAATATAATTAATGAATGATAAACATGCTTTCAGTGGGTCATAAATGTCTTGTAGGTCTTGTAAGAGAAATAAGAGTGAACTAATAACTGGGCTTCTATGTCATTTGTTACCGAACGTCGAGGAGGTGCCCGTGGTGTAATGGTTGTCGTAGGAAATAGACACGGCGACACGAGTTCAAATCCTGGCCGAGACTGATTACATTTCACATAGCACTAATTTCCTTGGGAAAGGTATGAATCCTATTATTCTCCCTCCAGCTATGGGTAAATAGTAGGGGAAACAGGGTTCTTCGGCCTTGGTGGGGCAACTAGCCTAGGAGAAGGAAAACTCTGATTTCAAACCTGTTAAACTCTACTTAAAATTGACCTTGTCTCATATCCTGCCCGAGTGGAGGGGTTGGTAAATATGGTTACCGAACGTCCACAACACGATATTTTTATTCGGCTGATGAAGTCAGCACAACAATATGAACCATGTACCGGTGGTCCAAAATATACGTCTGGGTTATAATAATATATTTTTGGAATAAGAGTTGATATAAGGAAGAAAATACAATACATTTGATATATAGATATATCAAACGATTTTTTTTTTATATAGGATGACCTTAGCTTGGGATTTGGGGATCATGCTGTATATCAATTCCTTACATTGTTCGAGAGGAAAGTTTTCCTGCTAGATCTTAATGGCTTGCAGTAAAATCTAACCCGAAATGTTTCGTTTTATAATGCTCTAAAAGATAATATCAATTCTAACGAGTTAGCAGAAATCCATCTTCTTTTAATTTTCAATTCAACAAAATAAAGACGTGGGTAATCATGTCGAAAAATATCTGCTCGATCTACGAAAAGAAAAGCTTATTGTCACGTGGTGTCCCACTGAGACGATAGAAATAAGATTACTACTATCCCCGAGTTAGAATTGGCAAGCCATCAGAGAATAACCGTTAAGACATGATAGTAATGTGGGTGAAGCTATCTGTACTCAGTAACCTGACTTGGATGACATCTAGTAGCCCTAAGAAATCGCCCGACCAGGGGGAGGAAGAGAGAAGCCAAGTGATTGGCTGGGACCCTAAAACGGAAGTGGGGACTCCTTCCCGTCAGCGGAAATAGATAATAAGAAAATCAGTTGTTGTACAGGGTTCGTGGCGGACGGAACTAAAGCCAAGCACTCCGGGTAAAAGAAGACGAAAAAAATATCTCGGACACGAAGGAGCCATTTCTTCAAGCCAGTACTAAAAATACCATAAAGTCTATTAGCCCGTAAAAGAGGAAATATTCTCCACAGGAACCCATCGAAATAAGATAAGTCAACTTTGGGACTGTTTCTCCTTATACCCAATTTTATATACGCTATCTTTCTCTCTCAAGTTGAAGAAAGACTGAAAACGAAGGAAAAGAAAAGAAGAAAGACATTTGTGTTCACGCACTATTCATTTATGATATATTTGATACGTTGAAAGTGTATATCTGTGTGTAGTAAAAAGGACTGATATATTTTAATGCTCTCACGTGCTTGAAGTTGTTATTTGTAGCGTCTGCTACGAATTGGTTATGTCCTGTTTCTTTTTCAGCTTCTATTCGCCTTATGATATGCTCGCTTAAAATTGTCCCATTAATTCCTTTAAAATATAACACGGGAAACCGGAATTGCCGTCTACTATGATTATTATTATTACGTCTAAACCTAGAGGTCCATATCTTCCATTGTTCTAGGGGAGGAAGACTAGTGGCCTTGGTGGGTGTGTGTATAGTGTGAAATTTGGAATCCCTTGCCAGCGACGGTCAATGTAGCCATAAATTAATCCCCCACAAATTATGCCAGTTCTTATATGCCTGAGGAAAAACTCAAACTAGGATTTATTCTACGAGGGATCAAGTGCCAACCTGCCCCGTCTTCACACGTGCGAAAATAAAGTCCCGTTTTGGGATTTTATAGAATTTGACGTCACATTATCAATAGTTGGTAGTCATCCTTTTTCAGTTATATTGATTCATTATTTAACATTAATATACTTGTCGCATAGAACTACACCATCAACATCAAAAGACGAGAAAGTTCCACACATTAATTTCTTACTAATACCCTGCGAAACTTTTGTTTTCAGATGTTCTAAATAATTATTCTTTTCCTAAAATAATATTTCGGAACATCACTATAAAGACAATAACTTGACCATATTATGTTCTCGAAACACTTTCTATCAAAATCAAAATATTATGTTGCAAAATGCAATCTGTCCTAGAAAATTATTTTATGATAATAGAGGCGACCTAGCACTTATCTTTGACATAATTCTTCGAAACAGAGTTTGTTTTTTGTTTTTTTTCTCCCAGTGTCAGTAGATTTTAAATCTTTTGCTTACTCTTTCTTTGAGTTCTACTTTTGAGAGCAACAGATGTTATACATTGATCCTTTCTTTTCCTGGTACGTTTGAAAAACTTGAACTCATTTTTTCTGATGGTGGGAGGACTTTTTGAAAAATGTTTGCACGTTCTCTTTACAGTAAACAAGAATGTTCGTTTTCCCTAATTATCTAACTTACCCCGTCTCGATTTAAATGCCACTTCCCCAAATACACCATAAAAGAAAACTGTTTCGCAAACACATGAAAATGTTAAATTCCAAAAATGAATAAAAACTGACCCCAAAGATGCACCCTAAGAACAGAAAGAAAAAGTGAACGAGACTTGACTGAAAACATATAATCCTCAGTGGAAAGAAGATTTTTTGTCGAAATATTTTTATGCATTTTAATTTTTCTAGGCCATAGTTCTTGTTTTCAAAAAGAGTAGAAAACTGTATTTTCTATATCATATATGTATTTAAATTCTCCAAACCTATGCAAGAAATAGCTGTACGAAGAAGGATATCGACAAAAGTAAATGAAAGGAAATAAAACAAAAAGAAAGAACTAAAGAGAAAGTTAATTTTTAGAGTAAGAAATGAAACCTATTGACAAAGCTTGATTCAAATCAGAAGTGTGAGTTGGTGTTAGGGTAAGTTAAAACTTAAACGTTTAAAGGTGAAAGTATAAGTCATACAACTTCTAATTCAGGAAATGAAATCTGTTTAAAAGCGTAAATAATAAACATAGGAATGTTGATACTTCATTGACGGGTAAGACTCAAATTCCGATATAAACCCATTCCTTTTAATGTAATCGAAATCATTCAACTTATGATGAAAAGTCACAACAAGAGAAAAGTAAACATTTACCTCATTAATGGCTGACGTTTAGGAAAGAGACATAGAAGCTGATTATCATCACGGCCCGGCGGAGGAAAGATCTTGCTTTTCTTTTTTTTTTTCTTTTTTGAGAAGGAAAGCTAGCACTATCAAAACAATACAAGTGTATCACAGGAGATTATAACTCCTTGGCAATAAAACTGACGAGAGAGATCAAACTCTACAATAATGACACAAACACACTTTGTAATCATCTTATCTACACTTGGCTTGTCACTGGGAACAGATGCCCAGGAAATTACCATATGACTCTCAGAAGGGTATAGCCATTAAAACCAAGGGATTCAGCATGGTTGATGTGAAGCTTTTATCAAGAACTTACATAAATCAGATCTGAATGGACACTGGATGCAAACTCATCGCCAGGTGTGATGGAAAATAGAGTCTGATGGCAAGAGAGAGTAAGAGAACTCTGTGATCAGGACGGTTTAATGAAGATGATGATGATGTAAAAATCCTATTCAGTCTCATTCCAATTATTATATTAGTTATTTTTCACTTAGCTGTAAACAGTTCTTCTTCTGTGACACTTTCAGTTTAAACAGTATTTTATCATGATTAGCTTCTGTCAATAGAAATAACGCAATATAAATCCCAAATGTTTGTGACTAAAGTGGCAATTAAAGAAATGTAAAAAATAATTCTATTCATATGATTTTTGCTTTTTTTTCATTAGTTTACCCTCATCATCTTTCTAAAAGATGAAACTTTAGAGAAAGTTCATGATGTATACACAATAAATGATTAAACAGAAAATGAGTATACACAATTATTCGTTTATACTTTGGATTTTTTTCCTTTTTCCCTCCTTCTTTGAGTCTCACATAATTTCTGTAAAAGAATTAACATAAAATTTAAAACTTTGATCAGTACTCCTGTCTATTTGATGATGCGAAACCATCACAGGATAAACTTTGAGTCTTGGGTAGTATTTCATATTGTCATCTTTTCAATTTCAAATTTTATTTATCTATCTATTAATGGACTCGGGTGTATATTTCATATAACCATACTATATCAGATATTTTGTCAACTTTGTATTCAAAGGTGTTTCATAAATAAACACCTAACGAACAAAAAAGACATAAAATAAAGTAAAAAAAAAAACGTAATGTATAATCAAGGGAATTAACAATGATTAATGGGTCTGCCTAAATTGATGGGTGAACGTTTGCTTGTCTCTTTCCGAAGATCATTTCAACGATTTACAAAACTAAATCTTCTGACGCAATTGTCCGTTCTTATAGTCTTTTTTTTTGGTTGTTCATCCTATTGATTCACATCATGTAGTTTTTTAGACGCTTTCTTCTGATTACACTAATTTATTATGCTTTTCACATCACATCTACAGGATATTTTAAAATAAATTTCATGTCTGTGTGATTAGTTGATCGAAGTTTATACTTTTATCATTTTTGAGAGGTAAAGATTTGCTTAAAAAAATAAACTTTATTCTAACAAGTATTATTTAAAGATGGTTACATGCTTTAAAGTATCTGCTTTCGACAAACTGGATTAAACTGAATTACCAACATCTCAAATTATAATTCATATAAATTTGTCGGTCAAAATACGAATCAGTCTATGAAAATTTACGTCAGGAACACGCACACATAAAAACACATAAATACTTTTCTTTGAGATTTTTTTTCTCGCCAGCTATAGCCGATGTTCTTAGAGTGGAATTAAATTACAGCAAGTCTCCTCACGTTACCTGGACCCTTCTCAATTTGCTGACCGATCTTAATAATAGTGTAGTCTGATTGGTCTCAACTTGTCCTCTTATTTCCTAGTCTTCTATTCTTTAGAGTCTGTGTGAAGGCAAGTTTCTTCAGTATTCAAGCCAATATCAACAATACTGTGGTATGTATAGTAATCATGCTTCTTCTGATATCCTATTCATGAAGTGCAATTTTTCAAGCTTTTATGAACTGTCAAGAGTGCGCCAATTACTATTAGTATCACCGTCACTCTCATGTTCCATAGTTTTTCATCTCCCCGGCAGTTTTGATTTGGCATTCCTCTTTCTTTGTTATTATTAATCCTTTGAGAGTTTTTACACAAGAATAAGTCAGTTGTATTTCACTGGATTTTGAGCAACAGCAAGTCTCTTCAAGTATCCAGGACTCTTCTCAGCCGATCTCAATGATGCTGTAGTTTGGCAGGTCTCCTGTCCTCCTCTTATTTCTATGTCTTCCACTCACTGTATTAATCCTTTGGTGACTGTACCAAGTGTGCCGATTACTATTGGTATCACCATCACTTTCATGATCAACAGATTTTTTTTCAAAGTTCTAGCAAGGTCTAGGTACTTAACCTTCATTTCACTTTCATTCAATTTTGATCTGTGGACAGATGGGACAGCAAAGTCGATACTTCGGCAAGTTCTCTTTTTTGTTGACTGATGTCATCCGGTCGAGATTAGATAACCTCTTTCAATTTCTGTGTTGTGTATATACCATTCGGTAAAATTTCATTTTCTTGCACAATTCCAAGTGAATAACCCAGTCGTATATCGCCTTATAATCTTCCTGTGCTCATTTACGGTATTCACTTATGAAGTGATTGATTGTCTCGTCTCAATCATCACATAACCTACATTTGCCATTTTGTTGCAACTTATATATTCTTGCTTTGATATAATTAGTCCTTACGGCTTTTTTTTTTTTTTTTTTGCTGCTATTAGAAGAGAGTCAGTTTATCGCTTAAGATTTCCTTTTGTTAGGCACGTCCATGTTTTCTCGTGAGCGATGTCACTTTTTTTTTTGTTTAAAATTTCCGTACAGTCGTTTTTCTTCCCACTTTTGTTTTCCGGTTATTTTTGTTCTGCTGATAATCGTGTTGTCAGTATTGTTTCTGCTGGCAGTAATCAATCTTCCTCTGCACATTTACATATAGTCTTCTAGTCGTTGTATTGATGCCTCAACGCAATCTTCAATGCTAGTAAGACCTCTTCCTCATTCTTTTCTTGACACATATAGTCTTAGGTGTAAGGCCTTATGCATGGTTATTAGTTTTCATGTTCTCTGGTCCATTTGTTGAAGTACTTATCTGGTCCTCTTCAAGAATGGTCCCAAGTATCTTACGATGGATACTGCCCTGGTATTCATCCCTTTTATTAGGTTTCAGCTATTTGGTTAGATTTCCATTAGCTTTCTGGCTTTCCTGTAGAGCTGTTTTCTTTCATATCCTTTTGTTTGATGGTGTCAGCTTTCAATATTTCCATGTGTTTGTACGTTTCTTTTCCTCTGGGCGTTTTTACCTTGATTTCTTAGTTCAATTCCTACCGTCATGCCTGGCATCCTACTCTTCATTAGGGGGGTGTCCTCGTGGTGTAATGGTTAAAGCGACAGACTGCGGAATCGTAGTAAGCGAGTTCGTACTCCAGTCGCGCTATTACGTTCACTTTCGGGCAAATACCCTTGCGAAAGGTATGAACCCCTAATCCTCCCAGCGATGGGTTAAACAGTACAACGGCTGTTCTACTCGGAGAATGGCTTTGGCATTAAATAACCAACAATGGTTGATATGCCATTTAAACAAAGAAACCAAACCTACTCTTCATTACTAGTATGGTGACTTTTGTATACCAAATTGCATTCAAGAATCTTGACTGCATATTCTCACTGAATGTATTAGATTCCAATTCTTTTTCATTTTTAGATGAGTTTGATGTCATCCATTAGGTGGTTGATTTTTTCTTATGATTTACGGAGTTTGTATCCTCCTATGCATTTCTAGAGTATGCGGTGAGTGACATCATCGCTATTACAAATAGTAATTGTGAGAGCTATATCTCCTAGGAATATAGATATATGAATCTTTGCTTCAGTAAAGCTTCTTTCTCCTGCTGTCAGTTCAACTCTCCAGGTTTTCATGGTTTTCTCGGTAAGGCTTATGACTTCGTCCGATATCTTATACATTTTCAGACAGTACTCATTTGAGAGTTCTTCGCATCAGTGGAAGCTGATTTTTTTTCTACAGGAGTAAGAGAGACAGAAAGTCGCCTCAAATCTCGCAGACTCTTCTTCTTCTTCTTCTTCTTCTTCTTATTATTATTATTATTATTATTATTATTATTATTATTATTTCACTTCTTACGAGTTTGTTACATCACTGTTAGCTTGTGGCATTTTACAGGTGTCCGAATGACAGCAAATCTCCTGAGGTCTGTAGGACTATTCTGGTTATTTTAGCCGATCTTAATCATGCTGTGGTCTTAATTCTTTTTCTCATTTCCCGTTCCACCAGTCTTTCAATAGATCTTTGAGTAATTTTCTGAGCTCACCCGCTACAATCAGAGCCATCCTCATTCCCAACGTTATTTTCACTTATTTGGCAAATCCAAGAATTTTCTTTTCATTTTCATTTATTTTTACTCCGAGGTTGGCTTTAACAGGAAAATTCACTGGAATTTTTTTCTTGTAAATCTACAACATTGTCTTCTGACCGTGATTTGGTGATCCGTTTGTATATCAAAGTCCCATTTAATTCTGTGCATCTTATTCACTAGTACATGTTCTGTTTTGTGTATATAACATTTGGTTGTATAGTCAAATTCTAATTTCTAATAGTACTTCTAGTGTATTTTCTTTTCCATCAACTCATACAGTGTCTTGTAGTCTTTTTATCTGATTTGATTTTTATGTGATCCACCGTTTCATCTTGCTATTCATTTGTACATTAATTTTCGCTTTGATATACTTGATGCTTATGGAATTGTTATTGCTGATATCAAAAGAGATTCAGTTTCTTTTTTGAGGTTTCCCTTTCTTAACCATTCCCAGGTCTTCCGTAATGTCTCATCTGGTTGTTACTTAAAATATCCATAAAAATGTTTTTCTTCCCATTTCTGTTTTCTAATTTTTGTTGCCTTATTGTTTGTTCATCTTGCCAAAAGTGTTACTAGCTGCTATAATTAATCTTTCTTGAGACTTTTTTAATAAAACCCTCAAGTCTTTTTATTGATGCATCTACGCAATCCTCAAAGCTGATGTGTGGGCTTCCACCTTTTTTCCTATTATATATCGTCTATTTCATCTCTGTGATGTTTGAGCAGGTGCATAGTTACAATTTTATTGTCCTTTAATTCATTTCTCTGTTTTCTGGCCTTGTCCATTTTAAGAATGAACGAGAGTAATTACAAAGGGAACTCAGCAGGTATGTTTTCTTTTGATGACATCTCTACTACAGTTTTCTTTCGAGGAGCTTTCTCGTTCTTCTGAGATGATTTTTCCAAACTTTTCTCTCAACTTCGTTTGTTTATTATTTTATTCATTACGATTTTTTTTCAAACCAGTATCAGTTGGGGGTCCTACTCTAGAGTCTAAATGGCAGCAACACTCCTCAAGTATCCAGGACTTTTCTCAGTATTCTAGTCAATTTCAACAATGGTGTAGTCTGAATGGCTTTGGTGTTTCCTCGGGTTTTAAATTATTCCCGTATTTTCTTCCAAGTCATTCAGGAACGTTCTAAGTAAACCAACTACGATTGGTACATCATTATCCTCAGGTTTCTAACTATTCATCTTTCATTTTGCTTGCTATGGTTCGCTGGAATGGTAAAATCCACCAGAATACGTGTCCATTTTCATTTTGTAAATTAACTATTAGTCTGATCTTCTAGCCGATATTAAATTAAACTGTTTGTATCTCGGCAGAGTACTTTATGCATTTCTTTCTCTTGAAGATATTCTGGTTTTTTCTGATACTATTTAGTTGTATGGTCATATTTCCATCTGTTGCATGATTCCCAGTGAATCACCTTTTCAACACAGCCGTGTCAAGTCTTGTACTACTTTTACGCTCGATTGTTCTATTTGTTTTTAAGTGATTCACAGTTTCCTCGTTTTCATATATAACCTTGACTTTCTATTCTACTGTGTATTTTCAATTTTCGCCGTAATATAATTGGCCTTCATGACGTTGTTTTCTGCTGCTATTAAAAGAGATTCAGTTTCCCTCTCGAGTTTTTCTTTTGTCCCAACATGATCCAGCGCTTTTTCATTTGTTTTATCATTTTCGCCTGTTTTCGTAGCTTTATTATCTCCGTTTTCAGTCAAATTTCCCATCCAGGCTTTGAATTTTTGTTCTTTAAAGGGACCCCGATTTTCTCATAAACTAATTTTGCTCCTGCATAGATTAGTTTATTAAATTCAGTTATGTTTTTCGTTCGAATATATTTTAGTACATAATTTATATTTCCGTTTCCATCTTGATTGCTCTCCATTCTATGTTTTTAGAGATAGCAAGGTTGTATTTTGTTCATTCAGAATTCTCTTTAAATTTTCCAAATTTATTTTTTGTTGGTGCGTTGGTGTTTGCTCTGTGTTGTTCAGTGTTGTGGTGTTTCAAGTTTCAGAAATTGGTGATTCATTTCGATTAGACTGTTCTTGTTGTCAGTACTTGGTGTGCCTGATATTGTTTTACTGTATTGTTCATTATTTATTTTCTGGGGCATTTCTAGTATTTAAAGGTCAGAAAACCAACTTTTCTTTAGAATTTCCTAACTTGGTCTGCGAGTCTTTGGCTTGTTGTCTGAAAACTAGCACATTTCTGCAAAATCTCATTTTTTTCTTATTATCATCCTTTCAAGTGTTTTTACACAATATTTAATAGATAGTTTTACAATGAAATATGTTTAACAGCCAGTCCCCTCAGATTTCAAAGACTGCCCTGAGTATCCTCACACTGTTGTCTGGTCGGTTTTCATTCCTCCTTTTATAACCGTTTCACCAAGTCTAGTTTCCAAGTTCTTGTGTACTGTTTACAGGGATCCTTCTACAATTGGTATCAAAGTCACCTTTATTTTTTTTAAATATAATTGTGTTTCCCATCGCATTTTCAACAGTGTTATCATTATTAGTGCTATCACAGTCACCTTCATGTTTGATAACTTTTTCGTTCTTTTGCATTGTCTAAGCTCTAATTTTCCATTTCGTTTCTCTGAGGTCTTCCTAGGCGGCAAAGTCCACTAGTCGATGGGTTATTTTTTTTTTTTTGTTTGCTTGTATTTTTGTTGTTCTGGTATATTTCTAATATTTCAAGGTCAGAAAACCAACTTTTCTTTATAATTTCCTAACTTAGTATCACAATCACAGTTTGTTGTTGTTGTTGTTTTGTAATCCATTGCAAGGTTTGGTCTTCTGGATTGATTAGCTGATCTGCTCGTATCTCAAAATCCCAGAGAATTTTATACGTCTCATTCAATTACCTGTACAATTCCTTCTTGATCACCTCACCCTCCCAGTTGTTTCTTCTCTTTTACTCTTTTAGCGTTAGTTTCATGCATTAATTTAGAATGTGATTAAGGTTTCGTCTTTATCACCACATTACCTACCCTTCCTATCCTCTTGTGTCTTATCTATTTCTGCTTTAACATAGTTGGTCTTTATGTCATTGTTTTGTGCAGCCATCAGAAGATATTCAGTCTCTCTTTTATGTTTAGCTTTTCGTACTGATATCCAAATCTTCTCCTGTGAGATTTTTGTCAGTTCTTCTCTGGAAGGATCCATTCGGTTGTTTTTTTTCCTATTTCTGTTTCCTACTTATTGTTGTTCTATTGATCTTTATGTTACCTGTGCTGTTTCAGGTCTCTTTAATAAGTCTTCCTTTGCTCCCTTTTTGAAGTCTTCGAGTCGTTGTGTTGATTCTTCGACGTTATCTTCAATACTGGTCAGCCCTCCTCTTCATCTTTTACACATACAGTCTGTGGAGGTCAACTCATGGATTTAAAGCCTCCTACATCGTTATGAGATTTCTTTTATCTAGTACATTTGCTGATGTTTTTCCCTCGTTATTTTTAAGAATGGCCCCAAGTATCTTTCATGGGCGACATCTCAGGTGTTTATCCCTTTGGTGAGATTCTTACTGCAGAGCTAGGTTTCCATAGTTTTCTCGTTCGGTCTCTTTTTCAGTTTTATTTAATTTTCATTTTTATTTTCGATTTCTTACAATACCCTGGGTTTATAACTTATACCTATGGTGAGGTAAAGTTATGATTATATGTGTTCTGTTTTTTTTTTCACTTTTGAGTAATATTTTTCAATCCCATTTTAGAATTCCCCTAAGACAAGCAGTTCAACAAAGTACATGGTTCTGTTTATCAGATAGATTTGCACTGAAAGATATTTTGTTTATATATTTATTTGTCCATTTCCTCATCATACACAGGGCTCCCACTATTTTTGGCACCTTGGTAGTTTTAAGGTGTCGCGTTTTGTCAATTTCTATTTCCAACTCTTTATATTTACTTGTTTTATTATATTTTTGACTAACTGATACGGTAACTGTTGGAACTGACATATTACTTAAAAGGTATGTTTATCTTTTATCTTCCTTAACCACAACAGATAGTCGATTGCTCTATATTTTTTCTATCAGCTTAAATAGCAATGTCTCAGAGAATAGCAGCTGTGTTTGTTTCTGTTATTGGTTCTTGTTGATATATTTCTATTTTTCATAATCCAATATTTCATGTCATTTTCATACTTTCCAATGGATATCATGACCTATATTGTCATGTATTTCTTTATATTATATTGGCGTTATGATCGGACAAAAGGATAGCAAGTGATTGATTTATTCAGTTTTGCTTTCGCAGAATCTACATACTGAGATTAATTCATTTTATTTTATTCTTTACTTGATAGTTTCTACTTGGTAGATACCGGCCCGGTGCTACTATTATTAATCCTTCTATCTCCGCCTTCTATTCACCTCTTTTCAGCCATTGATTTCTCTTTACCATATGTATTTTAACATTTCCAATTTTTTTGTGCATAACGTCCTTGTAAGGGGTTTTGTTAAGAGGGATTTTTAAATTTATTTATTACATGTGTTTTTGCTTTTTTCTTCATCTTTTTGCTGGCTCCATGCTAACCTTTTATGTCTATTTCTTTCGGTGTGATGTCGAATTAATTAATTTCATTACTTTTTTCATTAATTGAATATTTTTTCTTTTGAATCTCATGTGAATTTCCTGACAGTAGCATCCATTCTGTGCTAGTATCTGATTATTTCTTTAATCCTGTAGTGGTTATTTTATCGGTAAATTATTGTTGGGTTAATCTTCTTCAAACTTTTTCACTCTTGGCGTAGAGACGTACTATATCTGTTTTTAAGGGCTACATTCTGTGGCATGTTATAAGTTTCCTAACATTAGCAACCAACATTTTTTATTGCAGCCTACGTCCAGTTTATTATATTAAAACTGTATATTACTTCTGTTAATGCCAGAGTCTTCATTGCTATAACTTTATTTTTGCATTCAATTCTTTTCTTACTCTGGCTCTGATTCTCCAGCAGAATTATTTTCTTATTTTTTCTTCATTTACAGTATAATCGATACCATTATCTTAATTAATACCTAAATATTTATGAATTTTATTGTTTCAATTTCGCCATTTCAATGTTTCGAAATATACAGTAATGTTTTTAGACTTTATTAACGAGCCTTTCTTAAATGTTTCATTTACATATTTCTCCAGACCCAGCTACAACGCCCAATTATCAATAAACATTTTAACGTCCTTAGCTGAACTTCTACATAATCCTCATATTTAGATTATAACTTTGAATCGTCCATATCAAGTAGAAATTTTATCTTAAGTAGTAGTTTTATATCCATAGTCTGTGTTTTCAAGCACTTTAGAGAGAGTTCAACAAAAATATTAATGTTCAGATTATCATTTTTGTGAATACTTTTTTCATGGATTAATCTGAGGTTAGCATTTAACTTTTCCTATTGGATGTAGGAATCTTATCGTAACTGGTGATATCTTTAAACTGTTTAGAACATTTAGAATCCATTCGTTGGGTTCATTATTTAAGCTTTTACAAATTAATCTAAATCATATTTCGATTTTCTCTTTCCATCGACAATTCTCCATAATCATCCTGTTTATGAAAGGCTGATATTTGTAGCCCTATGATTCTTTTTTCCATTTTCTTTTTTCTTAAAGGAAATTGAGCTTATAATCTTTGAATCTGACTATTCTCTCCTTCACAATTAACGTTACCGTTTTATATGTTGTAAAAAAGCATATAATTGGTTCGTAGTCTTTTACAAAGGTTGTTTCCTTTGTTTTTGGTTGTTGGTATGTAACACCATTAGTGTGCAAATCAAGTTTGTTTTTAGATTCTTTAATGATATCTTTAAATAGATTTTGTCATTAGTTCATGTGTGAAGGATTGGTAGTGGAGCCAAAAGGTGTTTTTTTTTTACATTATATATTCCAGGTGACTTCCATTTATGTAAGCGTTTAAGTGTATTTATGATATCTATTAAAATATCTCCGTATATTTGTGTTTCCTTATTCTTATAAGCGTCTTTTATATTTTCGATCCACGTTGCTTTTTAATTATAGTATTTCTTGTAGCTTTATATATTCATCTAAAATGATTTAATTTCTTCAATCGTGTGGTTTAACTTTATATTTGTTGTTTCCTTTCCTATTATAGGATATGATTTTTAATTGCCTAGAATTATTTCATTGTGACTTAAGAATTTTGTCTGTTTTTTATATATATTTGGATACGCAGGGCCTTTAGTTGGATTTTCGGCTTGAACTTTACTTTTATTATCGGGATCTTATCAATTGATTGTATCTCATGTTTTCTTTTAATTTTTCTAGCTCTCCTAGTTTTCTCTTTGAAACTCTTACTCATGTCATCAAGTACGAATACTTCTCTTCTGTATTTCTCTATATTTGTGTGCTTCATTTCTGTTTGGTTCGTGAAAAGCTTCTTTTTTTTGTTTATGCGTTAGGATTATTGGTCTTATTTCACTAGCAGTCACGTACAATAGCGAACATAAAGATCAGAACGACGTCAAGAAAAAGTCTAAATGTGGGATAAACTTTTATTTTAAAACTTCATGGAACATTTTATCAAGAAAAAAAAGGATATAAAGGAAAATTATATAATTCCAAAATAAAAAGCTCAATAATCTTATTTTGATATATAGCATTCGAAAAAATAACAGATTATCAAAAACATCTGAACGATTAACAAAATCATACTATTATAATGGGTATATCATACGTATATGAAAATAGCGTTCATTAGTACTTGATATATAGACCTTTACTTTCAATAACAGCTTGAAATCTTTTGCTACACGAGTGAAATAATGTCTTGCATCCATCAACGGATATTTTCTCCCATTCTCCTTTCAAATTTGTCCATAGTTCTTCGACGTTTCTTGGATTCTTTTCCTTAGCTCTTTCATTTAGTAACTTCCAAACATTCTCAATAGGATCCATGTCTGGGCTTTGTGCAGGCCACCCCATAACAGCAACATCCTTCTCAGAAAGAAATGTCTTTACAGACTTCGCTGTGAGACACGGAGCGTTATCTTACATAAATACAGCTGGTTAAATAATTGAAGTTCTCAAATTAGGTATATGTTTCTTCAATATATTTTTGTATACAGTTGCCTTAATTGTACCGTGTAGCTTGAAAAGAAGTTCTGTACCAGCATCAGAAATCATGCCAAGAACCCTCACACTTCCTCCTCCAAATGTAACGCTGATTTCAATGCACTGACGCGAATATCACTTCTTAGGACTGCGTCGTACGAACCTTCTCCCGCCACAACCGAATAGGTTAAGCTTTGATTCATTGGTAAAATTAACTCAATACCACTGTTCTTCAGTCCTTATGACGTCTTCAGTGACACATTTCAATTGGCACATATGGTTCTTTTTAGAAATGTAAGGCTTCGTAGAAGGTACTCAAGTGTTCAAATTTATTTCATTAAGTCTCCAAGAAATAGTGTGCGTTTATATTTTAAAGCCAAGGTTAGCATTAGCTCTTTCAGAGATACCGGTTGCAGTAGTAAATCAATATTTTTTTATTCATTACCAACCCATTTGTCTTCCCTTGCAGTAGTTTTTTTCTGGGTCTGCCAAGGGGTTTCTTGTCTTCACATGACCCAGCTTCCTCAAGTTTTCTTAAAATACTGTGAATAACACTTTTAGATTTCTTCTACAGTCTTTTAAATATCCCCAGTTGAGAGCTTATATTTATTATGTAACTTGACTAACAGTTTCCAAAGTTCCAATGATGTCACAGATTTTTTTTCACCCTGTTTACAATGCAAGAGCCGGTGAAGAAACGTTGTAATTTACTAAAATACCCTATTTTATATTCTTACTCTAATTTTTTTAATAATACAAAATAATTATATTTTACGGATTATTTAATCGTTCTGATGTTTTTGATCATATGTTTTTTTCGAATTTTATATATTCTCCTCATAACTTAATCAAAATAAGTTTGTTGAGCTTTTTATTTCGGAAAAATATAAGTTACCTTTATATCTTTATTTTTTCCTGATAAAATGTTATATGAAGCTTTAAAATAAAAAGTTATTTCAAATTTAGAATTTTTCTTAACATCGTTCTAATCTTTATCCTTGCTCCTGTCTATTATTTCTTTCAAATCTTAAGATTTTGATAAATGTCTTATAGAAGTTACTCTATGGTATAGTTTGCAAATTTTTCTGAATTAATTTATTTTTGTAATTATTTATTTATTTTTAGAGGTGCTCTGTCTTTCATATCAGTATTAGTTACCTTGACTTCTCGGGTCATATTTTATTTAATTTCGTCTATTTTAATCATTTTTTCTTTATAGTCAATTTTTTTCTACTTGCAGTTGGCTTTTCCCTATGTTACATTTATTTTTAGTTTCTTAATCTTTTGTACATCCATTGCATGATTGTTTTAATGTATTTGCTGTGTCATTATTAACTTCATTCATTTCAGGTGCTACACCTTTATTTCATTGGATATGACCAACTACCAATTCTTTGATATCTTTTTCAGAATCGGTTTAGAGGTTGCTTTTAATGATATATCTTCTGACATTCGCTAATTTATTGGCACGTAAATGTGTATTTGTACATTTGGTCTTTTCAATATTCCCTCATGGAATGTCAGGTTTAAGCCATAATCCCTCTTGCATTCACGAACTCTTATCAGTATTCCACTGCTTTGATCCTTTTAGTCAAAAAAGATTATCATGACGTTATTGCATGATCTTTTCAGCCAATGACCTTTCAGCTTACCTTTCTATATGGTTTGAAGTAACAAATATTATCTGATCATAATAATCGTTTTTTGGCTGTTATACGGTTTCAACTATTCCTAATATTAAAGATTTTCAGAAACATTTAATGAAACCATAAATAGGATAGTAATACGTATTACCACTTGGCATCGGCAATGTTAAGCTATCAAACACATTCCTGAATTTCATAGCTGGTACCTCAGTATCGGAAATTGTTTAATGTCAGACCCAGTGTAGCTTTCTGACAGTGTCTTAGCAATCTGTAGATGATACTGGGGACGCATTTTAGCTCCTCTAACTATGTTAGTTATACCTATTGGCGTTAGGAAGTTAAAAATTCGTAAGTCTTCCATTGTTTAGTCTGTAAAGTACCTTTATATGAACTTCATCCCGAAAGGTATCGTCCATATCGAACAAAATCTAATTGTTGCATTTTTATTGTTTCATTTTGTTTTATTATTTTTCCAACACACATAATCCTATCGGTTTGCTTTACACTTTATCCTCTAAAATAATTTATATCATCCATCATAATTCTGAAGTTTGTCAGCAAGGATTGTCTCAAAATTATAACTGTATTGAAGGTCACTATAATGGAGGATTATTCTATTTTTGAATTATTACATTCAAATCATACTTTTTTGGCCAACAAAGCTTTTTATTGATAAAATTTGCAGAAGTTTGCAGCTTTCCTGCGCACATGTTTAATTTTTAACAAAAAAAAAACAACCTTCAATTGAAATTAAAAGACTACTGAAACTAAATAAGAACCTATTTGCAAATACACTTATTTTTAATTAATTTTCACTCATTTCTCTATAGAATTATGCATAGGATTGCCTTTAATATGTTTGAGAATAAAATAACACCATTAGAAATTAATAACGCCAAACAATTATTTATTTTACCCGGTTTTATTGACGACACTATGCAACTTATTCACTGTAAAAAATTTTTTTCTGAATGATATTGAAAAGATTACGCAAGATTATAAACCCATCTATAATAATAATAATAAAATATTTTGAAGAAAATATTTCTCAGAAATACATTAAAAAGGACGTCGTTCCTAAATGAGATAAATAGTGAATAAGATAAAAACTAGTAAATATGGTGTTAACTGAGATTAAATAAATATAATTTAATAATCATTGGGAATAAAACGTAAATAACTAAGGGAATCATAATGTCGGTTATGACGTAGTTCATTTATAGGCAGATATCTCTACAATAATAAAATACAATCAGCATGTATATATTAAGCTAACATTTCCCCCATGGGCAAGATGTGACCAAATATCAAAGTGAAATGGTTACAACTAGTTTAAGTTGAGAGTGTGATTTATCCAAGGTCATTCACCAGACCAAGGTTAAAACGACCTATCAGCCATATAATTATCCCTTAATGGGAAGGTAATGATGACGGCTTCAAATAGACTATGGGTGTAGCACTATTCCTTATTTTTCAGTTTGACCTGGTGGTAATCTCACCGTGATAAAACAACATGAAAACAAAACACCCTCAGTTGGTTCATTTGATACAAACTTTATTTGTTACTACCTTTTCATTATAGTCGTCGAAAAGAGAGAGATAAAGTAAGAAATACGTCAACTGATATACGTAGAATGTGAGAACAACAGTGGGGGACAAAAAGGACAGGCACAGAATTAGTCATCTCCTCTCCGTTGACCTGGCCGACACCTCCCTCGGAGCCCCGTCCCTTGTCCGTCGCCTTTCTGCCTCCTCCGCTGCTCTTTCTCTGACTGACCCAACTGCTTCGAATAACTTCCCAGTACATGCTTCTATAAACATTCCTCAACCGATGCCTCCACAACACGTTATTCCTAAAACTCTCAAGAACACGTTCACGCAAACCAAGGTTTATTCGCCTTGACCTTTAAAAATCGAAAAAAAACAACTTTGAACTTCAAGTTTAGCTAGGAACAATTTATAGCTAAAATAAGTAACTAAGACCCCTAATTATTCTAAAGATGGGTCCATTTCTCTCTGAAGCGTATTAGCAGGCAGAGAAACACTAGCAGCTTCGTCCAGAATTTGGTTCAACGTTTCCATTTCCTGCGGCGATAGCCATTATTCACCCAAATTGCATTACCCATAGTTCTGATTTAATTGGTAAAGCTCTTCTTCCATCTTGAGTTATGAGAATATAGTAGGGCAAATTAGGCTGTTTAACCTTTGATTGGAAACCGGTCTAATAGCTGGTACGCCGCTAAAAATTTGACCTTTTGTCGCATGCTACCTTTGACGGAGGAATTCGGTTAATAGGTCATGACCTTTTAATCTATCATCAGAAAAGAGGAACATGAAGAAAGGAGTAAACTAGCGGAAGGAGTTACCTAGAGAAACAATATGTTACTAACACTCTCATTGCTGTAAAACATTTTTAAACCCGTATGTCTACAAAGCATTTTTTTCATGATTCCTTTATTGTACAATTTCAGTTTTTGGTGTCGTCATTTTATCATAACTCACTTAAAAGACGCCTCAGCAGCAATTAAGTTACCAATGTACATTTTCTTTGTAGAATAGAAATAATTAATCTCAAATATATAAATAGATAAGAAATGCTTTTAATCTCACTTGAACAATAATCTGGGGTCAAATTGGATTGGATCGGTTTGTTTGTTTTTAACAGTATGTCAACTTTCGTAGGTTATTTAATGCTAAATTCCTCCATGAAGAACTAAAGTGGTACGATTTAACGCAGAGTTGGGAGGATAAGAGGTTAATAGGTTTTACAAGGATATAAGTAAAAGAGTAAAAATGATAGGTCAACAGAATTTTAACTCATTACAATCCAGCACGTTAACCACTACCTCATGTAAAATTGGTTAAAATATTGAATATAGCATCATCAATGACACTATTTGTGTCTGTGGGGGGAAATCAAAATGTCTATTTCAGTCTGTCCATGTACGAATAATTTTATATATATCAAATACAAACAATGCTCATCTAATCTATCTCTTTTTTTAACTCTTTCTTTCACTATCTTTCTCTCTTAGTCTTTCTGTCAGTCTTCTTTCTTTTCTTGGGAGTGTCCGCGTGGTGTAATGGTAAAATCGATTGAATATGGAATCGTCGTAAGTGAATTCGAACTTTAGTCGTGCTATTACGTTCACTTTCGAACAAATATACTTGGGAAATGTATGGGTCCTTTTTTATCCTCCCATCCTCCATGTTAAATAGTGCCACTACTGTTCTTCTCGAAGGATGGATTTGACATTAAATACCATGCAAAAGTAGATGTATAAAAAAACCTGAACTTTTCGACTTTTCTTTTTTTATGCCACTTCTTGTGCACAGATAATTCTGCATTTTACTTTCTCACAATTTTCTTTCTCATTGCGTGCATATATTTCACTCTTCTTTCTTTCATCTTTTTTTAATTCTTGAAGACAAGTCCGTCTTGAACTTTTCTTTCTTTCTTTCTTTCTTTCTTTCTTTTACGGTTTGTTTATATCTTATATCTTTGGATTTCTTCCAATCCCTGTCTGTCTCTCCCTTATTATCTATCTATCTATCTATCTATCTAGCGATAGATAGATAGATAATTAGAGAGATAGATAATTTTATAAATGAATAGTTTTCGTGTAAATTTATTTTGAAACGAGTCAGAGCTCATATGCTTGCATACAGCTGTGTAGTTTCTAGTATTATTATCAAAATATTAATTATATTCATCAGTCATTCTTATCGAAGACCATCAATTTGCACAAATAATAATAATAATAATAATAATAATAATAATAATAATAAGTACCAGAATGGATGACGAAAGGAAATACCACATTAATAAAAAAAAGACCCAAACAAAGTAACGGCTCCAAACAACTACGTACCCATATCCTGCCTACCAATGATGTGGAAAATAACAGCACAAATAAGGGAAGATATTTACAACTCGGTAACAAGCCGTGGGTTGTTCCCTGAGGAGCAGAAATGATGCTACAAAGATCCAGAGTCACAGCAGAGTTACTTTACATAGATCAGCACATCCTAAAGGAGAACAAAACCAAACGGAAAAAACTAGCTATAGCTTGGATTGCCTACAAAAAAGCATATGATATGGCTCCGCATAGCTGGATAATAAACAGCGTCAAAATGTACAAAATATCACGTGAGGTCATAAACTTTATCGGGAAAAACATGAAAATTTGGATAGTACAAATTGATCGCAGGAGGAAGAACCTTACCTGAAACAAAGATCCAAAGCACCGTTACTATTTATAATTGCAATGATGCCCCTTAACCAGATACTAAGAAAATGCACAGCCGGATATAAACTTAGTAGATTGCAAGAAAAGATCAATCACTTAATGTATATAGATGACGTCAAACTATTTGCAAAAATAAAAATAATGGAAACTCTAATACACGCAGTTAGAATACACATTCAGAACATAGGAATGGTATTTGGTATAGAAAAATGTGCCATGCTAGTATTGAAAAGTGGCAAACGACATATGACTCACGGAATGGAACTACCTTGTCAAGACAAGAATGGAACGTTTAGAGAAAAGGAAACCAACTAATACTTGGGCATCTTGGAGGCTGACACCATCAAACAAGTGGAAATGAAAAAATAATTAAGAAAGAATATCTCATGAGAACCGGAAAGCTATTCGAGACAAACCTATCTAGCAAAAACCTTACCAAAGGATTAAATACCTGGGCATTCTCCTCGTTAGATATTCCAGACCCTTTGTGAAATGAACCAGAGAAGAACTTAAGCAAATGGACCAGAGAACAAGAAAACTAATGACCATGCATAAGGCACTATATCCCAGAGACGACATTGACAGACTATATGTATCAAGAAAGGAGGGAGGAAGATAACTTGCCTGCATTGAAGACAGTATTGACGCATCGATACAACGATGGGAGGACAACATAGAAAAACGCGAAGGAGGACTGATTACAGCCATCAAAAACTATACTGACAACACGGTGACCAACAGAATAACAATAACTAGGGAAAAAATGGGAAGAAAAACTTTGAACGACTAATAAACGACATTTCGCACGAGAAAACCTGAACGTGGCTAAGAAAAGGAAACTTTAAAAAAAACAGAATCGCTCCTAATAGCAGCACAAAAGAACGCCATAAGAACCAATCATATCAAAGCGAGAATAGATAAGACATACCAAAATAACAAATGTAGGTTATGTGGTGATAGAGATGAAACCATCAATCACATAATAAGTGAATGCAGCAAATAAGCACAGAAGGAGCATAAAAGTAGGCACGACTGAGTGGGCAAGGTGATCCACTTGGAGATGTGTAAGAAATCGAAATTTGACCATACGAACAAATAGTACTTGCACAACCCAGTACCTGTCCTATAGAATGACACGCATAAACTTTTATGGAACATTGACATACAAACGGATCACCTAATCTCGGCCAGAAGACCAGACCTTATAGTGATCAACAAAAACGAAAGAGAACATGCAAAATTGTTGACTTTACTGTACCGGCTGACTGCAAAATAAAACTGAAAGAATTAGAAAAGAAGGATAAGTAATTCGACCTTCTTAAGGAATAAAAAAAAAACTATGGAACATCAAAGTGACGATTATACTAATCGTGATCACTGCATTTGGTACAGTAACTAAAGGACTATTAAAGGTTCTGGAGGACTTGGAAGTTGAAGGACTAGTGGAGACGATCCAAATTATAGCATTGCTGAAAACGGTCAGAATACTGAGAAGAGACCTGGAGACGTGAGGAGACTTGCTGTCACTCAAAATCCAGTAGAAGACCATCAGCTAACGCTGATGTGAAAAACTCTAACGGAATAAAAAAAAATATGAGTGGATACCATTGTCCAGCATTGTCCAGATCGGTCAGAATATTGAGAAGAGTCCTTGAGGAGATTTGCTGTCAAACTCTAATGAGAAGCCATCGGCTAACGCTAACGTGAAAAACTCGAAAATGAATAATAATAATAATAATAATAATAATAATAATAATAATAATAATAATAATTGCTGTCTCTCAAACTCCGCTGAAAAACCATAAAATTAATGTGAAAAACTCTCAGGGGGTAAATAATAATGATAACCTAAACTTAACCAGAAGACCAAAATGTGTAATAGTCAAAAAAGAAACGAAAAAAAAAAGAACCTGGAAATAGTTGACTTTGCCGTCCTGGCGGACCACAGAGTAAAATTAAAATAAAAGAAAATATATAATAACTCGACCTTGATCGAAAGCAAAAAAAAAAAAAATCTATAGAACATGAAGGTGAAAATAATACTAAGTGTAACTGGTGCACTTGGAACAATCCCCAAAGGATTGGTAAAAGGACTTAAAAACTTAGTGATCAGAGGACAAGTAGAGACCATCAAAGCTACAGTATTATTAAGATCGACCAGAATACTAAGAAGAGTCCTGGGGACTTGAGGTGACTTGCTTTCATGCAGATTCCCATGGAAAACTATCTGCTAATGCTTGTGAGAAACTCTCAAATGAAAAAAAGACATAATAAGCCAATGTAAATGAGTTAACCATAAGTTGGATCCTCCACATTCCCCACCCCAACTCCAGAATTGCAGCTTAACAATCAAATGTATCTTATTATCTCACCCAGAATACTAAATGGTCTTAAGTATTGCTAAGGCTTCTGTTCACTATTACTCATTCGTGTTCACACAGTTAAATAGTTTCAAGTACTGCTTTCTAATACTAATAATTTCATGTTAATTTTGATCATTTTTGCACACCGCAAAATGGTTTCAAGCATTGTAAATGATTTAATTGTTCTATTTGACCCACGGATGAGACCCTAATGGGTACTTCTACTCCGGGTGGACTTGAGAGTAATAGTGATGTAGGGATATTTCAGATTCCTTAAAGCTCAACGATTTGAGCTTTGCTGTCTGATTGTTTAAAGTCATAATCAGGGTACACTTTGGGGTGGAGTTTTCTTAGCTCTACAGAGTTACAGTCGGTAAATTCTTCATCCCTAACCGACACACACACACACACACACACACACACACACACACACACATATATATATATATATATATATCATCCAAATGTTAGGAATATACTTTGAAAGGCAACATGTAACGATGTGCATATGCTGTACAAGAAATAACAGTCAGTGTGATTTCCCCTTGAGACATTTTATTCTATACATTGAACATTTCAAAACATATCAATTAACACGTATTTTTTTAAAAATAAAATATAAAGCATTTACATAAAAATAAAATTACAGCAAGAGACAGATATAGAGCGACCGATAGAAAGAAAGACATCAAGAAAGTAAAATTAACTGAAAGAACATTGTTTCAAGTCTCAACTTAGGAGAAAGTAAAGACGCTGAAAGAAATCAGTAAAATAAACTTTCAGTGAGCGAACTAAATGATTGATGATGTGAAATTAGACTTAAACACATTTTCCCTGTTTTAACAATTAAACATTTGAGACGTTTTTAATGAATGTTCAGCAAGTGTCAATTGATGGCGTGATTTTTATTTGTTTTCTATTAAGTTGTTTCAAATAAACATTTTACTTTTTGAATTTTCTAACTTAACTGCTAATAAAACATTTACAATTATCTAAAGAATAAAAAAAAATCTTTCTCAATTTTCCTCTTTTGCGCAGTTAAAAAATAGTGAAACAGAAATCTAAAACTTTATTCAGTTTAATTCCAATTAAGAAATGTGTTTTGCTTGAAAGAAGGAAGTCTATGAAACTAATGAAATATTTTTGTGGTTTTGGATACTAAGTCTGGCGAGAAAATGACAGAATAGTGATATTATAATAACAGACTACAGAATAAATCTTGCTCGGTTTTCTTTTACCTATTTAAAAATAGCAAAACAGAAATCAAAAACTTTATTTAGTTAAATTTTAATTAAGAAAGGTGGGAACTGAATCTTCTCCTATATATCAACCATTCCTCGTTCTCAATTCACGCGAACGTTTGTCTCCCTGTAGCAGCGACAAAATTAGTAAGTAATCCCAATGATATTGAAAACTTATAATGGGAGTTTCGTTTCTTTGTTTTTTTTTTTTTTGTAAATGTTATATCACCCGATGTGGGTTATTTACTGCTTAAACCATATTTCTAAAAGGAGCGTAGTGGTTATACTTAACCGGAAGTTGAGAGAGTAAAACTGGATGGTACTCTACCTAAATCTGCAGTGAACGCCATGGTGTGTCTGACGTTCGAACTTTGTTAGTGTAATGTTGCTGTCCAACATTTTAACTACAACGCTACATTGACTCCCCATTTCACGTTAAGGAGAGCAGTAAGACCATCAGAATGAGAAACAGATCCCGCCTAATAAACTGTCTGAGATGAAAATCTTTGAATGATTTGAAATATTTCCAGGCAAGTCTCAAATATTTTCTGAAATTTCTGCTGAATCAAGTTACAAATGCCGGGATCTTTGCGTACACATATTTGGTTAATGATTTCTCTTACTAGATAGATAGATAGATAGATAGATACGTGATGCATTCAATAGGTTTCAAGACCTTTTTGTACAGGCATTTAAAATTATCGTAGACGCTTGAAAATTAAGTATCTGATTGCTATACATCTTTTAAGATGACTGACCAATTTTTATGATTTCAGATTCAAATGAACAGCTACAGCAGCAATCCGGACGTGAGGACACTTTAGAAGAACGATATGCAATAAAATTCTGTTTTAAACTTGGAAAAAATGCCACAGAAACGTATGGAATGCTTTTGGAGCATCTTGCATGAAGCGAGCATCAGTTTCTGGGTGGCATAAGAGATTTAAGGAAGGCAGGGAGTCTGTAAGGGATGATGAGAGGTGTGAGAGGAGTAAGGAAGTCAATACACCACAGTTGATTGGCCAAAGTGTTATAGTAAGAGTTAGGGTTGTTATGTTGAGGTTTTAAGTGAGTTCAGGAAGAGATTCAAATCGGGTCAGTGGCATTTCCACCAGAACAATAAACCGGTCCACAACTCCATCCTTGTCACAGACTTTTTGACTATGATGAACATCAACACAATTCGTCACCCTCCCTATAGTCCAGACATTGCTCCCTGGGACTTTTGTTTATTCCCTAAGGTCAGAGTTTATCGTTATGAAACGACTGAGGAGATGAAAGAGGCTATCACGCTCACACAAGAGGACTTCCATTGGGCCTTCCAGAAGTTGTTGGAACGGCACAAGTGCATTGCACCCAGGGGAGATTACTTCGAAAGGGACTAGAGTTTCATGTGTGTACTATCAATAAAAGTGTCCATAAGAAAAAAGTCTGGAAACTTATCTAATGATCCTCGTATATATATATATATATATATATATATATATATATATATATATCGTATGGATATCAGTTTAGCTCACAAAGGTTTATATATATATATATATATATATATGTATATATATATATATATATATATGTGTGTGTGTGTGTGTGTGTGTGTAGTAGTAGTAGTAGTAGTAGTAGTTGATATATATAAATGCAATCCGATCAACAAATCTTAAACTTTTATTTCTTTAAATTAAGTAAAAAAATTGTTCAAAATTAAAAGTAAAATATTTTTTCGTGTAAGCAAAGATAATTTTTGTGAAAGCCTAGATGTTGCTTTTTACATAGATAGTTAAGATTCGAACAAGTTTTGTGTTATTTTTAAGTTGGAAATAAAAGATTACGTTATGTATGAGCATAACTTGGAGAATCAGTTTGTTGTTATATTGTGGAAGAATAAGTTAAGGACGAAAATATGATTCCCTACGTAAGCAGTTAGCAACATATTTTTGTACAAGTAGTAGTAGTAGTAGTAGTTGTTGTAGTATCTAGGTTGTGTTACAACTAACACATTCGATGGATAAGCAGTGTTGAAAATTAATGCATTCTTGAAGAAAAGAAGAATGCCGATTTTCAGTCAAAAGCAATAGATCAAAAAGGAAATGAAGTAAGTAATAATGTAGCAATTCCATAATTAGTGATAGTTAAAGATAGACAAATCCATATCAACTGAAGAATTATGTATTCTTTGCTAATTTATAGTATTGAGGTAGGATCGAAATTAAATAAAAACTTTGATGATTTGTCAATGAAACTAATGGGCCAAAAAAATTATTTTTGATATTTCTGGAGGTTATTGATTTTTAAAATTATACTAGTCTTTATTCCTCCTAATTTTTAGCTAGATGTCAAAATATTTTCATTAATGAAGATGTTCAAAGTTTAAAAATTAAAGTGAATAGGCCGTTTGGTTAATAAATGAAAAATAATGATATAAAGATTATAGATTCTCGAATCTCTGTTTCGCTTAAAAACAAATATCTCTTGTCATTTCGTATGGATATCGGATTAGTTTCCCCAAATTTCTTTATATACATATATATAAACTTTTATGAACTAAACTGATATCCATACGATATATATATATATATATATATATATATATATATATATATATATATATATATATATATAATTCTTACTAGATGTAGCCGTGTCCTTACAACTCTATGGTTGCACCACTTGACCGCTTTGACTTCAAGAAAATGTCAAAAAAAGCCAAATGAGAACTGAACAAGAATGTTGTGTGTTGTTTTGAATAAATCCTGAAAGGGATTACCAACAAAAACGTTAGCAATACAGTCCCTTATCCCCTATATCACAAACCATACAAGACGAATAAGATATGCTGAATACTGCTGTAGAATTAATGATAGACTCATGTCATGTTTTCCTATGGATACACCTTGTGTTGGTCGACCGGCAAAACAAGGCTGTAAATAATTTATTTTGGATTATAGAGTTGTTTTTATTTTACCATCGGTTAAATAATGTCGTTGAAGACTGGTTAAACAATAAGTAATACATATAATATTTTTCCAATGAGTAACGTTCCAATAAAATTGATAAATGTCTTGGTAAATTTGGTTTAGGAAAAGCAATAGAATATACAGTCAGTATAAGACATAAATTAAAACAACATTTCTGGCTTTAATTCTGTGCCATTCTTTTTCTCAAATATCAAGAACACTCTTTGAGATAAAATCATAGTTTAACAGTATCATGGTATTATGAAACGCCATATATAAACAAAATACATAAGAGAACTGGACGAAAGACTATATCATTCTTTTTCTCAAGAAAAACGATCAGAATCAATAAGAACTATGTCGGCATAACTATTACTGCTTAGGTTTGTTATGTCCTGTTTCTTAATCGTATCTGACCTGAAGTTACGAAATGTTTAGGAAAAATCAGATCAGCTTTCGGAGAAATCGATCCACAACTTCTCAGATTCTGACTATTAGTCGAATCATCAAAGGAGAACCTGCCAAAATCTGGAGGCAATTCTTATTTGTTGATTTCTCCAAGTATTTGCTTTGGCTTTCCTCTGTGAATGGAATTATATTCCATCCACAGAAGAACGGTGGAGTAAATATTTATTGTATAATCCCCCACCCCAAAGAAACTGTTTCATCTATAATTATGTTCTACAAAAAACAGGAAAGCAATGGTTCTCTCAACTAGTGGTGACACTGATTTCTTTCATATTATCAGTGGATTAACGCTATTTCTGTTTATAATCTGCCTCAATTATGTACTACGAGCGTATATATATATATGTAATGGCAAAAAAGGCAAGAAGTTATCAATTTCCAGGAGAAACTATCACGGTTGCTGGCAGACAATCAAGCGCGTCTCGCAAATAAACGTGCAACGCGAATCTCTGTTGCCTAACTTGGAGCAGGCAGCAAGAGGCACTGTGAATTCAGATGAAACATAGTTTATAGGATTTAAACAAAATCGTGATATCTTCCCAATAAATGACAAACCTCTGAAATTAATGGACCGTTTACATACATCGGAAGAAAGATCTCATCTACTGAACGAAGAATCAAAATCCTTATTGTAAAGGTTATCCATATTTACCAATCCCTCTGCTCGGGCAGGATATGACACAAGGTCAATGTTTTAAGCAGTGTTTAACAGGTTTGAATTCAGAGTTTTCCTTCTCCTAGACCAGTTGCCTTACCAAGGCTGTAGAACCCAATCTATCATACCTACTCATAGCTGGAGGGATAATAATTGGATTCATATCTTTCCCAAGGGTATTAGTGCTATGTGAAATGCAATCAGCCTCGTCCAGGACTTAAACTCGTGTCGCCATGTCCATTTCCTACGACGATATCAATTTCACCACCGGCACCTCCACATTGTAACAATATGAAATCTAATCATTTTGATGAAATAAATCGGAATTATTCCTAGTTGTAGCGGTGTCAATACTACTGTATGACTGCACCACCTGAACTTTAATAAAGTACCAGCAGATAAAAGTTACATCAGAATTATACGAAGATGCTGCATGGGGTTTTCAAGAAATCCTAAAAGCAGCCCCCCCCACACACACACAAAACAGCGGTTATACAGCACATTGCCTTCCATTTCCGAAAAAATTCAAGACAAGCACTGCTGAACACTGCTGAAAAAAAGATGGAGGAAGATTCTCCTAAGGGCTCGACACATGGACATACCTATGTTGCCCGATCAGAAAATTCTTACATTCATCAGCTCTGTACTGATACAGGATTTCATGTAAAGGACCAACTAAAAGCAATGAATGAAAGAGACGGAGGGCAAGGGAGAGGCAAAAGAACCCGTGCTATCCGCACGATTTGATTATGATGATGATGGGGTGCTGTATGGTGAAAATATATTGATTAAGGAAAACACTGTTGTACAACTACAATGAATAATAAATGAATAGATTCATTTCTTTAATTTGAGTGAAAATTATTAGAAATAAACGAAAAGTTATATGATTGATTGGTATAATTCATTGATTTGGTTTTATGGCATATCAACCATTGTATAATACTTAATGCCAAATCCGTTTATATATATATATATATATATATATATAGGGTGACCCCCCCAAAAAGAACCCATTATTACTTCAACAAAAATATATGGGTTCTCTCTTTTTGGGGTCACCATATATATATATATATATATATATATATATATATATATATATATATATATAAAAACAGTTCTATTTCCCAAAAATTTAGTTTAACATAAGTACACAGTTTAATTGTCGAAAACGTTTCTGTTTCAAGCTATTCAGTTTAGTCCAACAGTTTTATTTCAAGCACTTCATTTTAGCATAAACCATTATCATCATCATATCGTGCAACCAGCACGGATATCCCTGACCCTCTCTCGCCACTTCTCCCTATCGTTCATCGCCTCTGGCAGGTCTTCTGCTCTGCATCCTGTATCCTCACATAGCTGCTAGATGTATGTTCGAGCTGGTCGTCTTGCTTTTGCCCGGCCATAGGAGTACATCACTTATGAGCTCGTCTCTGCTTCTCCAACAGTGACCTGCATGTCTGGTTCGTTTAACTTGGATAGTTTTCGTGATGGGAGTCAGGTGGCCGGATAGTTTGTGCCTTGTGGGTTGTTGCCTCCAGGACTTGTTCAATATTGCTTGCATCATTCTTGTGTAATTGCCGTCTAGCTTCTTCTCCAGCTGTTTAGTTAGCATCCAAATAGTGCATCCATATAGCAGTATCGATACGACCGCAGCCTGGAAGAAACTTCTCTTCATTTTATCGGTCGGGTCTGATTTCCATATGATCGAGAGCCTATCGACAGCTGTCCATGCTTTCGTTAGTCGCGTGTCGATGTCTTTTTCGGTTGATGAGATGCTGCTTCCTAGGTAGGTGAATTTGTCTACTAGTTTCAGAGAGGTTCCGTCTAGTGTGGAAATTTCACCTGTTTGGTTGCAGCACATATATTCAGTTTTGTGTGCATTGACATGGAGGCCAATGCCTGTTTGTGTAATTGCCGTCTAGCTTCTTCCTCAGCCGTTTAGTTAGCGTCCAAATAGTGCATCCATACAGCAGTATCGATACGACCGCTGCTTGGAAGAAACTAGGTTTCATTTTATCGGTCAGGTCTGATTTCCATATGATCTATAGCCTATCGATAGCTGCCCATGCCTTCGTTAGCCCCGTGTCGATGTTCTTTTTCCGTTGATGATACGCTGCTTCCTAGGTAGGTGAATAAAATTAGCATAAATACCTAGTTTAAATATCAAAATTGTCCTATTTCAAGCAATTCAGTTTAGCGTAAGTACACTGTTTAGTTTTATTTGATACGTAGATAAGACCCTATAAGGTACTACCAGTCCGGACAAGAGTAGACCTGGGAGCGATGTCAATTAAGGAGCACTCCGTATTCCCTTAAGCTCCTGGATTACTGGAACCTCACCATCAGATTGTTTAGCGTCATATCCAGAATAGATATGATTTCGCAATCTATTTAGTTAGATACACAATTTCGCTGTATATTTAGTTAAATATATCAAAATATCTACTGTTTCCCATGAATCATCTGAAAAGACTGAGAACAATGACAAAAGGGAAGAATAAAGATATCGCTGCTTTGTTTCATCAAATTTGAAACTTCCTAAACACACATATATGTATTCATATATAATCATCCTCTGGCAACTGATTTTTTGTATCACAGCACTATGTTAAGATCTGCAATCATGTGGTCTCAAACATGAAGCAAAAATATTAAAAGGAGCCATAGATAACAAGCTTTAAGCTGGAATCGCATACAGCTGATTTTACGTCAGTCGGGCATCTTACCCCAGAATCATTGTCATTTCAGCGTAAGAGAAGAAATTATTTTACGTATATCTTTATATATATACGTTATCATCTACCTGGAGTGATCAATTCTTGAGAAGAGCTATTGCATTTCAGTGTATGTGTCAGTCGGCAAATATATTGGTCGGCTCGCTCAATGTAAAGGTAATAATTTACTAAGTAGTTTACTCAGATGTGGCACAAGGCCGTATGAATGGGGAACCCAAATGAGAATCGAACTTACTCGTGAAGGTTTGCTAGTGTAGCTTGTGATACTATAGTATAACATTTTGGATTGTTCGTTTAAAAAACCTGTCTGTGCCCACAGTGTGTTTGAAAGATCCATAGACAAGGAATAACACAATCCCCTCAGGAACTTCTGATGGTTGGGGTTATCCATTGGAACAAAGTTACCTGAGTCTTGGCAACTCAGAAGCAAGAAAAATTCTCCATCAACAATTAACAATCGTTTATTGTTCAATGTTCAGACTGCAAACAGTAGCACGAGAGAGAGAGAGAGAGAGAGAGAGAGAGAGAGAGAATGTAAGGGACTATGAACATACACAAAATGATGTGCCCCCTCCACCCCGACAGAACTCTCTGAATGCAAACTTCTAACTGGCAACTGACCAACTGGATAACTGACCGCTTTTTCAAAATTCGCTAATTTTTATATATTTAAATTCAGGATATCGGTGGGGGTGATGTCATTTTGATAAATTATTGCGTCATCCCTCACGTGTCTAAAATTCAGTTTTTACTTTTCCAATCAAACCTGTCACAGAAAAGATATGAATCCATTTTGTTAACATTTTGGCCTTCATGTATTTAACCTTATGTACTCGCTTGAACTTTTCAATTTGACTTACATCTCCGCTCAAAGACTTCAGCCAACCCAACAGCCAACTTAAAACTCGTGGCCCAAACGAACCAGGCAATGAAATAATTAACCATCACGGCAACTGTGCCACAAGCTTGCTAATTATTCCACCACACAAGGTTTTATAAGTTGAGAGGATAACCTTGAACTGAGTTCAAATCTTTACTGAAATCCTTTGGTATTTCAGCTTAACACTAATGTCTTTGTGAAGGGCAAGCACGCATTTCTCTGCCAGGTTTGGGTTAAGTTGACCAGTCTTAGTGAAAGCGAAAGGCATTCATCCATTTCTCTGCCAGGTATGGGCAAATACAATGTCTTTTTAAGGTGACCAGTCTGGGTGAAAGCGAAGGTCATGCATCCATTTCTCTGCCAGGTAGGGCAGACTGGTCACCTTAACATGTCTTGTTAAGGTGACCAGTCTAGGTGAAAGTAAACTATGAATTCAAACCAGCTTTACTCCGCTTAAAAATTGACTCAGGTTGCTTCCTGCTTTGGGGGGAGAAGTTGGGTGAATATTCCCCTCGACCTGTTACTCGCTTTTGCATTATTTAACAAAAAAAAATGGATAAAAAACTCGTTTACTGACTTAGCGAGAATATCTTTATCAAGGTTGATTGTATTTTAAGACCTAAAACCTTCCATCTGGGACTGAGATATCAGATCTTCCTGATAGTGTCATCAAGCTCGTTAGAGATCTTTCGTTATATCATAACACGTTTATGATATCAATTATCAATTAATGGAATTCTTGAAAAAAAATGTTTCTTAATCTTCGCTATTGTAAAAACCTGAATGATTTACTGCTATTCAAATTATTAATTTGATAATTTTTGCCGACTACTTGGATCATGCTGGGCACCATGTTTAACAACTTACAATTTCTACTTATGCTTTGGACAATCACTGATGGTATATATGGTACATTCAAATATATATATATATATATATATATATATATATATATATATATATATAATGGTGTGTCTGTGTCTGTGTGTCTGTGTCTGTATGTGTGTTTAGGATGTGATTGAGTGTCTGTGTGTCATTATATATATATATATATATATATATATATATATATGTGTGTGTGTGTGTGTGTGTGTGTGTGTGTGTGTGTGTGTGTGTGTGTGTGTGTGAAATTTTCTATGGAATCGAATGAACAGTAAAATATAGCGCCTTGCTCTAACCACCGAGGATCGTTTTGTGTTTTCCAATAGAAAAAGGAATAATATAAGTTGTATCCTGCATCTTTAGCCCCCTCCCTTTAATGCGAAGAATTTTTATAATACAACGAATCGTAGATATTTTTTTCTTCTTGAGTGTTATTTCACACTGACGAAGGGATTACAAGAAGAAAGAAATAAAGGCCGGAAGTGAAAACCGGAAATTAAAAACTGACATGTTAACCTTTTCCATGCTTGGGGCAAGTAAAAAACGATATTACAAAATCAGAGACACACACCAGACTGTAAATACATCAGCAACAATCCTACCTACTCATACATAAAGAAAAACTTCAGTTACTTCTTACAAGTAGACATTAAAAAAACTACTTCCTCTGACAAAAAATATGGAATGAGCACACTTAGCGTATGTTTGCTTTGTTTATATTTTTTTTTGTAGTAAATAAACTAATAATAGTAGAGACGTAAAACGTGTTAATATTTAAGAGCTAGTCATTCTGGCTTCTTAAAATGTAATTGTTACAACGTAGATTAAATTATCGAAACAATGGTACAATTTTTTCCAGCAATGCAGAGGATTTTTATGGAATAACTTAATATTGAGGGGAAAATTATTACAAGATTTTGTATTTCATATTCCTCTAAAATACCTGCAGAAGCCTAAATATGCAAATCGAGTAATTGATGAAGTGTACTTCTGTTTAGCGGTTGAGTATTCCTCATTGATAGGAAACATAAGTACAACAAAAGAATTGTCAATTGAAATGATGGAAGTTATAATCAACTCGAAGAAGGCTATTCAATGCAAAGTGTTATGAATGACGGTGGTATTTACCTATTAGTTGTGTCCTTAGTTTGCTGCAAATATAAAAGATATGTATACGTTAAAAAGTAGAATATACTGGAGAGAGCGCCAAAGATATGAAAGTGTCAAGGTTTAGAATATTCAAAGCAATATACCTTTATAGTAGAAAATGTACAACAAAACAAATTAAGAGAAAATCAGTCGAAATTGGAGTCAGTGTATTTTACGTAATTGTAAGAAATTGCTTGAAGGAAATGGAATATAAATAGAGAAAAGGCAAAGGAAAATAAGCACTAACATAATAAAACGAGGTTTACATGATCTAAAGAAGATATATCAATGTGTGTTGACAGTCAGATGTAAGTCATATTTGGTGATGAAATAAGAATCTGCATTGGCCCAGAAGATAATGTTGAGATTTCTGCTCGGTGGTGTTCCAGTAAAAGATGGGAAGATGACTTGTTAGAGAAAAGAGTGAATTTTCCAAGTCATTTTGAGGGTGGCATGTCATGTGATTAGGTGATACGGCAATTAATACCTCATCTATCATTGCACATAGGTACATGGGAATCCTAGAAAATTTCCTTATTCTATCGATGAGAAATTGGTTTAGTGATGATTATAATGTCATTTTGAATTCACCTTGTCAAAGAGCTATATAGATTAAAGCTTTTCTTTATATCATATAAAATCGATGACATGGCCAGCAAACACTCCTGGTCAATATTAAATATAAAATTCATGGTGGAATTTTTCATTAGTAGGCTCCATTCACTAAAGAACATTTTCCAACTGCCATTTGAGAAAGTCATCATCACTTTGAGAAAGAATAGTGTTTTAAATTAGTGAAATTCTTGACAGAAAGAATTATTGTCATAAAAACTTGAGGCGCTGCAACTAATTTTTAATAATACTTTTTGTCAAAGGATGCTATAATTTTTCCTCAGGTTTAGGTTATTTGATATTTTTCTCTGGATGGCTGGAAAATTATTATACCATTGATTTATACGATTTAATCAATTTTTTGAATATGGTTGTGTGGAAACGGATCGAATACGAGTGATTTTTATAAATATCTATTTTACACATCGGACACTAACAAGTTTCAGCCCATTCGGCTGTGGCTGTAGAATATAGCGACTGCTTCTCTGAAGAGGAGTAAGACTCACTCAATGGATGTCATGGATATGATACAAAACAATCTGATGGTGGGGCTCCAGTCCAAGAGCTTTGGGGAATGTTGAATACACCTTCATTGCCATTGCTCCTAAGTCCACTCTTATCTTGGTTAGTTGCGCCTTATATAGTCTTCTCTATGGCTCAAATAGAAGTGTTTGACATTTAAACGATAGGCAAAATAAATGCTTAGACTAAATTGAATTGTTAGGAATATAACTGTTTGACCCTTTAACCATATATAAACCAATGACTGATGTCTAATAGAATTAGATAATAGAAGAAATACTTGGAACCATTTAAATGTGCAAACGGATGAGTAATATTTACTCAGTGTTTAATAGCAACACTTGTAACAATTTCACTGTGTGCAAATAAATGTTTAATATTGAATAGTATTATTAGTGTTAGATAGCAATAATTCAAACTATTTAACTGTGTAGAAAAATATCAATTCTAAAGTGCAAACAAATCAGTTCTCACTCATCTAAAAATCAAATTATCTATAATCTATTCTATTACAATTCATATGTGTATCCATATAAACGTGTGCAAACAAATGATTAATAGTAAAAATAATGATTCGTATTAGATAGAAATGTTTGAAATCATCCGTGTGCTTACAAAATTATCTCAGGTTCGTTTAAAAGCGTTACCGACAAAATGTGTGTACAAATCATATATTCAATATATGCATATGAAGAGGATTTACGAGGTGAATGCGATAAGTTTCCAGACTTTTTTTTTTTTTGCACAGGCACTTAAGATTGTCGTAGACTCTTGATAATTCGGTATGTTATTATTATACATCTTATGAGAGGACTGACCAATTTTTATGATTTCAGGTTCAAATGAACAGCTACACCAGGAATTGGAATACACCCTACTAAAGCCTGATTGTCACAGCTGGTGAATTTCAAAAATGCAATCTGGACCTCAGGACACTTTAGAAGAACGATATGCAAAATAATTATGTTTTAAACTTGGAAAAAAATGCCACAGAAACGTACGCAATTCTTCGGACTGCTTTTGGAACATCTTGCATGAATCGACCATTAGTTTTTGAGTGGCATAAGAGATTCAAGGAAGGCAGGGAGTGTGTGAGGGATGACGAGAGGTGTGGGAGGAGTAAGGAAGTCAATACACCACAGTTAATTGGCCAAACGGTTAGGGGTAGGGTTTTAAAGGAGTTCAGGAGGAGATTCTGTCGGAAGAGGCCAGCACACTTCAAATCGGGTCAGTGGCATTTCCACCGGGACAATGCAACAGTCCACAACTCCATCCTATCAAAGCCTATTTGAGCAAGATAGCATCACCCTCCCTATAGTTCAGACCTTGCTCCCTGTGACTTTTGGTTATTCCCTAAGCTTAGAGGCTGTCGTTACGAGACAATTGAGGAGATGAAAGGAAAGACGCTGTGACGAAGGTCATTGACACTCTCACACAAGAGGACTTCCATGAGGCCTTCCATAGGTTGTTTGAATTGTACATCAAGTGCATTTCAGCTGGAGGAGATTACTTCGAAGGGGACTAGAGTTTCATGTGTGTACTATCAATAAAAGTGTCCTTACGAAAAAAGTCTGGAAACTTATCGTATTGCCCTCGTAGTTTGAATAACCTTAAATTGTTCATATGCAATAAACCCCAACCAAACCTAATCAAACCTAACAAGTTCTACTTCTCTGTGTTAGAGTGAAAATTGGAAGTTATAGTAATTTACGGGTATTCCAAACCCTAAGTTTTCCCGAAAGTTTTTAGGGGGTCTTATCCCTATAATGAGGAAACATTCAGCTTATAACAGCCCTTCACTTACTCGTGCTGTAATGCAAGGCTCTTCGAATGAATTTAACTCTCGGTAGCCGTTAAGTATACATATGTTAACAAGCAAAACTGTTACATACGCGTTAATATCACTTCGTTTACAGTAGGTTTCCACGTGGCTGTGCGGTTGAATTTTAGGCAGGCTTAAAAACATGCCGGGTTTCTTCAATCCCAACTTCGAGCATCTCGCAGACCTAATCTCACTGAAGAGTTGTGATTCACCGAAACAGTCTCTCTGTGGATAACAATATATATATATATATATATATATATGTGTGTGTGTGTGTGTGTGTGTGTGTGTGTGTGTGTGTGTTAAATGGGAATTAAATAGACGTAAATAAAATACACACCGAGTCATGTTAACGTATATAAATTTGACATTGTGTGTGTGTTTTTTTTTCTGAAAAAGAAACTGTTACAATTTACAAGAATCTCATTTCAGAACACTTTGCAGTTATAGACAATTCAAGTGTAAGTGTACGTGATATTATAAATACCAATATATGCATATGTTTAAAGTGGATTATTTTTTCAGCTTTTAAATTTCTATCGTTTCTTTTATTCATTTTTAGAATTCTTTGAAAATACAAAGCAAAACGTTATTACAACACAAACATCTGATATATTTCTTCCTGAACAGTATCAGAAAATAGTGTTTATGCTGAATGCATTGAATTAACTTTGAGTGAAGTGGCTAAGCTAATATTAACAAAGTCTGTATATATTGGACGAGACCAGTAAAAGAAAGTGCATAACATCAAAACCTCTCTTTCCTCACAACTGTTGTTAGTGACTGAATCCGAGGCAATGAAACGAAGATTAGATGCTGAATAGTAAGGAAAAAAGCGTACTTATAGAAAGAAGAATTCAATGCAAACAATTTTGGTATCAGTCAAGATCGATTTTTATTGTAGCCTTTTAAGTTTCTTTTATTTTCTGTAAAAGCCATTTTTATGCACTTGGCTTTTATAGGGTTTCGGATAAACTTTACCTTCATTCATAGTTAAATAACTGAAAACATAGTGATATAGAATCTAACACACAAACTCAAATATATGAAAAAACATAGAAACCGATTCAAATAGAAAAGGTTCACTAGCAAAATAACTTACTAGATTAAAAGGAATGGAATACTGAGTTAGGTCGATGCGAACTTCGGTTCAGACATACAGAAAGAAACAAATGACCGATAACTATATCAATGATACTCAAAAAATTATGTTGTTAAGCATTGGTCTATGATCGGTGCCTTTTTGAAAGATAAATACTATCTATAATCATTTAAGCTGACTACTCGAGAAAGTACGTCGGCGATAAAGATCAAAATTCGATTTTTAAAAAATCTTGTCGGCACAATATCTATCTATCTATCTATCTCAGTCGACTAATATTAATAATTCTTTTTTCAATGGCCTCATTGAATATGTGTATCTGAAAGGATATATATATATATATATATATATATATATATATTAAGATTTGCTATAATACAATTCCCTCCCCTAAATATTACACCAGCATATTACAATACAATATAACCTTACTTATACCCACTGTGATTCTAGCCTATCAAATACGCTTACAAATCAAATTCTTTTTCATTCTCCTCGACATGCAGTGATGATGTTTTGTTCCACAGCTATAGTCACCTAAATGAATAATGTAACGAATCATTAATATACACTTGAATTCATTTGCGCTAAACCCAACGCGCTCCGACCGTAGGCTGACAACCTCATAAAAACATGCATCCATGCGTAACTATAACACATACACGCATACGCACACAACTACATACACTCACACACTTAGGACCACACATAAACAAAATCCCAAGTTTTTTGTCTGTATTTTTTCGTATTATTGATTTTCAATTCATTCCATCTTCTTAACTGCCTGATGATTGTTGTTTTGCAAAAAAAAAAACTCCATGAAACCCTGGGTCACAGACAATTTTCCATGGATTATATATATATATATATATATATATATATTAAAATAGGAAGGTCCACGAAGAGATTTGTATTTTTTTGATTTATGTATTTTGTTCTTACGTGTTATATAAATGTATGTTTCCAGCTTGTTGCTTTCGTCAGAGAACGTGTGTGGCACAAGGCCTTATAAATGGGGTACTTAATGAGACTTGAACTCACTCTTGTTTCCAGTATAAATGACTCTTGTCTGTTCAGACTTGTGTATATAAGAGTCCTTGTTCCTCTTTCCTGGAGTGTGTTTCCTTTGGTCTGCTTTAACATTCTTTGATATTTGATATGTTTATAATTGTGTGTGTGTGTGTGTTAGAGTTGGAGTTGGAGTTGTTTTGGGTTTCACTAACGTCTTTTTTTGTATCACGGGGCGTTTTGTGGTTTTTAAATTTACTGGTAGTTATTACTTTTTTTCTCGTCTGTGAACATGTTTGGCATAAGCTCTAGTAAATAGGTAGTAAATGAGATTTTAATTTACTAGTATTTGTAGTTTCAATGGTTTTTAATTGCTTATGTTTTTGTGGGTATACATATACATATACATCTACCCACATACATACATATACACATATACACACACATATACATATGTATGTATGTTTATAATCGTTTTTGTGTTTATCTATAAAGGTTATTTCCTTTATTTTAGTAGCATGAAGACGGTGGCGGGGTGAAAGGAGAACTAGAATATATATATATACGTTAGAATTAAATCCATGAAGTTGTTAGTTGTGAGTTTTACATTGTTTTATTTCATTTTATGGTTAAAGTATTGTGATATTGCTCTGCTTCTTCGTGCATAGTGCGCTGTCATTTCCTGAGTTACAATGCTTTTAGCAGTAAATGTTAGTCATAGACACCCCAACACACACACACACACATATATATATATACATATACATATATATATATTTAAAGATGTTTGTTCTCGGTCCAAAGAAAGAATAAGGATATATTACCATTCAATAACCATTCTTGGATGTGTTAGTCCAAAGATGTGATTTTTCTTTCCTCACGTCTATTTATAGGAAACCCACATTCAGTGGGCTATATTTGGATTGGCATTCTTTTGCCCCCAAATCTAGGAAGCTGAATCTAATTAGATGTCTTTCCTATAGAGCTCTTAACATTTGTAGTGAATGCAAGATTGAGAATGAACTTAAGGCTATCAAGGATATCTTCATAGACAACGGGTACCCAGAGGATGTTATTGATATTAATATCGAGCATACAGTGACAAAGTTCAAAAACCTGAACAAAGCTTTCGGTCCTCCGAAATGTCCTGTATACTTCAGAATTCCCTGGGTTGGTTCTGCAACCAGTCTTTTGCTGATAAGATTGCCTCTTCTGTGTATCGTTGTTATCATGCTGTTAACCTAAAACCAATATTCACTTTGAGGCCGGCCTTTAATTCTACGAATAAGAACAAGCTACCTATCTTTAAACAAAGTAATTTAATATATAAATTTACTTGTCGATGTAATTCGACATATATAGGTATGACTTGTTAACGCCTCGAAGTGAGAGTTAGACAGCATATACCCAGATCTTTATTGTCAGGCCGACTAACATCCGGGCATTCTCAAGCAATGGATTCGGCTATTGGTAAGCATTTGCTTACTATAAATAGCCGCAGAACTAGTTATGAAGATGATTGTTTCTCAGTCCTGCATAGAGCTAGAGATAAATTCCATCTTAAATTTCTAGAGGCGATTTATATTTCTATGAATCGCCCCTCTCTGTGCAGGCAGTTAAACAATCATACTTTAAATATATTTGGGGAACTGCTAGATACTGGGGTGACTAAGTTTGTTTGTTTTTTTGTTTTTTTTTCACCTCTAATCTGGCAATTTTCCGGTGTATAAAAACTTGAAAAGCACCGGACGAAAAGGCCTTCGTTTGTTTTATTATTTTATTTGAGTTCCTCTACTGTCAATGCTAATGGTGCCTTTGCTAATTATTTTGTATAAATATTCCTGTACCCGGGATTTAATATATATATATATATATATATATATATATATATATATATATATATAAGGTTGATAAGAAAGTTCTTGCGGAATTTTAAAATTTTGATTTCAAATGATGTATTTTCAAATAAGATATAATCGTTTAAATTACAATCGTTTTAAAACAATTATGTCTTCTTTTCAGAACGTTGAATACAAGATGGAAAAAAAAAATTCTCACAATTTTCTTATTTCAATTCAAGCTAGGCCGAAAAGCAGCTGAATAAGCTCGTGATATCAACGAGGTGTTTAGCCCAGGAACTACTACTGAACGCACAGCACAATGGTGGTTTTAGAAATTTCATGGCAGCGACGAGAGTCTTGAAGATGATGAGTTTAGTTGTCGGCCATCGGATGTTGACAACGATCAATTAAGAGCCTTAGTCGAAGCCAATCCACGCACAACTGTTCGAGAGCTTGCTTCTGAATTAGACGTAACGTATACGACGATTTCAAACCACTTGAGAGAGATTGAAAAGACAAAAAAAAATTGATAAATGGGTGCCTCACGAATAGAACGACAACCAAAAGAAACGCCGTTAAGAAGTTTCATCCTCCCTTCTTTTACGCAACAAGAACGATCCGTTTCTCGACCGGGTTGTGACTTGCGATGAAAAGTGGGTTCTTTACGACAACCGGCGACTCTCAGTTCAGTAGTTGGACGGCGACGAAGCTCCACTACACTTCCCGAAGCCAGAGTTGAACCAAAAGAAGGTCATGCTGACTTTTTGGTGGTCTGTGACCGGTTTTTTGAATGTAGGCGAAACCATTACGGCGGAGAAGTACTGTCAACAAATGGATGAAATGCGCCAGAAACTTTGACAACAAAACCCAGCATTAGTCAAGAAAAAAGGCCCAATTCTCCTCCACGACAATGCCCGACCGCACGTTGCTAAACCGATTCTGCAGAAATTGAACGAATTGGGCTACGAAACTCTACTTCATCAGCCATACTCTTCAGACCTCTCACCTACTGACTACCACTTTTTCAAGCATCTTGATAACTTTCTGCGTGAGAAATGCTTAAAAAACCTAAGCGATATCAAAAACGCCTTCAGCGACTTCAGTGCTTATTTCGATCAATAGATTTTTGTTTTGAGCCGAGATATGTTCATCTGAATTTAAAAGTTAAAAACCGCAAGAACTTTCTTGTCAACCTAATATATATATATATATATATATAGTGCTTTATAATTTTTTGATAAATTGATCGCATATAAATTAAAGACCACAGTAATAGAGTAAGGGAACCAACATTTATTGAAAGATAAAAGGATAAAACTTTACGATCTTCAACAATTTAGACACAATCATGGACTTAAAATGCCACGAGGAGCCCTAGTTTTATGCTTCAAATATCTGCTGTTCAGATCTGAATAGACCCTACCTGTCTCTGGTACACTGTTAACCTTCTTCGTCGTTTTCATTAGAATCATAAATGACAAGAAATACGTTGGACTACGATGTTTATAAGTGCTATGAGCTTTAATGTTCTTGACCAACTTGACAAGCTGATTAATTTTAGGAAATCTGTTGAAATTCTACGTCTGTATCTTGCTGGTATAATCTTGAATGGTTTGATTTCTTAATAAGCTTTCACAGAGATCTTCAGTTCTATCGTCAAAGACGTGATTAAGCAATAATTGGTTGAATTTATCAAAATGTTCATTACTTCCCAGCAATAATCTGAATTGAGAAATAGCATAAAATCCCAAGGGAAGATCTGAGAGACCACAGTTTCAACACTTGTAAAACAACGGATTGAATTTGATGGCATATCAAACCGTTTGTTTTTTTTGCCAAGGGGTTAGGAAATCACCTTCTTTATGCATTCGTATTTACAATTTTCATGTGTTATTTCTTTAGAGTTTTTTTTTTTAAATTTTTATTTTGTTGTGTGATATCAAATATTGCAATTGAATGCAAAAAATGTTTGTAGGGTCTCAAGTTAACCCTAATAATAATATTCCAAATACAAGATAGAAAAACCTTATTTGATCCATAGATGGGAAAATCAATGGTACTATTATTCCTGGTCAGAGTACATCTGGTAGTAATTGCAATGAATGATTAATCTGCGATTCCCTGAGCTAAGAATCTTCCACCTCATCATCAGATGCAGTTTACTGTGGAAGTGTGTGTGTGAGGGAGTGATATGTGTGCGTGAATGTAGATTCTCATATCAGTTCAAGAAATAGAAAATTTTCAAATATACACATCAAAAAGTTCGTGACTTTTTCAAAAAGAGATACGATCCGGTCTCCCATATTCATTTTTAATTGATACTAAACTTGTTAGCATGTAAATCTCGTTTAATTTCTTTTTTCTTTCTTCCTACATTGTATTGATCTTGACTGACGCTTGTCTTTTTGATAATCCAAAACATGTTTCTTCGTTACGAAACATGTCCCCAGTTTTCTCGCTGTGTCTAACGCTTTCCAGACAAGTAAATTAAAATAACCGTTAACGAACTGTTGCGTGATTTTCACCCAAGTTCATTAAATAAAACACCCCAAAAAGAAAATACAAAATGATCGAATGTTTTGCAACTTTTCTGATACGTCCAAGTAATTAAAGACATGTTTGCATACTAAATCCAAATTTAAATTAACGCTATGATTTTTTTTTTCTTTCTATATTGGAGACTGTAGACAGAAAAATGGAATGAATAAATTGGTAAGCAAATAAAAAGAAGAACACGTGAGAAATACATGTTTTATAATCGAGAAAGATGCCTTTAGATTCCTGCGGGGGAAAACCATAGCCATTTATAATGAAATCTCCCTTTTAGATCTTTCTTTCAATCTTTTTTTCTTTTTTTTTTTTACTTTTTGCGAAATGCACTGACCTTTTGTACAAAACCTGAAAGGAAAACCTTTATTCTTTTGTTTACCATTCACACCGAAATACGGTATCCAAAAAAGTGTGTATATTAATACTATTTTCATTATCTTAATATATATGCATGTCAACGTAACTCCACAAAAACAGCATTCCGTATCGAGATATTTGTTAGAGCAATATATTTCAAATTCTTTAATAATAAAACACTGCAAAGTTAAGCTGATATCACTGCCTCACGTTAGGTCAGTGATTCAGTTCAATATTTAGATGGAGGGGGGGTTAATCAACAACGAATATTGTAAGTAAGCTGAAGAATGTGATCCATATTCAAGCAAAGAGTAGTAAACAACAACTTACAAAAATAATTTATCGCACAACGAGCGGCTAAAAGGTAATTTTCGGGAACTTACCATAGCGATGAAGGTGATATCGTATTAATCTATCAAAAATACGAAGTTAAACTTTACAAAATAAAGGGATATGAAAAATGAATGAAAAATAAGTAGGAAAATTTATGTATTGATAAGACATTTATCGATGTGACCGAGGTAATTATAAAATACTTATTAGAAATACGCAATTCCACCTGAATTGATACTTAAATATCTTTATGGGCTGCTGTAAGAAGTAGAAGCCAATCGGTTAACTGGTCATTTAGGAAAATCAGAAAAATAAATGTAATAAAATAGCATCACGAAAAACCAAATTAGGTAGTAATAATTTTCAAATATAAAGGAATTCAATTGATTGATTTTAACAGTATGTGACCCTGTAAATAGTTATTCTATTCCTAGACATTAAGGAATTGAATTTATTAAAGATTCACACATATTTTTTTTGTAATTGCTTCTTAATTGTTTTCCTTGTACACACTTTTATGATATCAAGTATTCTTAATGCATATAATTTGCACACAGTTGTATGGTATAAGGTATTTCTATCTAATACAAATAATTATCGGGTTTAAAATTTTTGCATATCGGGAAAGAACGTGACAACAACTTATATATAAAGATATTCATCTCTTGTTATTCAGCGAAATAGGTTGAGAGAGAGAGAGAGAGAGAGAGAGAGAGATTGCAAGGAAAACTAGGTTACGACCTACTTCATATTCACATCACGTTGAGATTCATATATTTACAGACTCTTGCTTTTTAGTGCTTCTTTCCTGAATGACTGATTAAAGGACGGCCACCTGCCCCTCCCAGGCTAGCTCCCAAAACGCCATGACTGCTCTCTCCCGACTACCCATCGATTCTCCAGGGTTGAAAACTTCCGTTGTTATATATTGTTCGGGCCCCCACGCATTCTTCCTACACAGTTCATGTAGCCTTTCTGCTGTCTCTTGTTTACCTTAAGACCCAGTTGCACATCCTGTTTTGAATCCACGAACTAATCGTCTTGTCAAAGGTCAATATGTAACAAAATAATTATTCATATTTAATTATAGTCAAGTAACTAATAACAATAATCGTTAGTAAACAGGTAAATATCCTTAACAAAATAATTTACAATAAATGACATCATATATTCCTATCTAATGAGAATAATTAACAGATTATTTAACATATAGATGGTACTCTAAGTAGTACCATCTGGTCAGAGTAAACCTGGGAGTCATGATAAAGAAGAAAAGCCCATAATCCCCATATTTCCTGAAATGAACCCTCACTATCAAATTAGTTTAGGGTCATACCCAGGACACTCCTTTTTTATGATAGGGTGATCTAAACCCTCTGCAGAGAACGCAGTCTTTATATTCTTAGCCAAGCCAACAAGTCAGTAAAAGAATCTTCGAATATAAAAGAAAACATGTTTGAAGGAATAAACAAAAGCAAAAAGGAATAAGTTAAAACAAAAACAAATTTTTGCATAAGTTACTATCGAACAAAAATACTAGTGCTATCGTAGACGAGTGACTACGGTTATCGCCTTGAATTAAGAAAGAAATATGCCGAAGATCTTCTGAAACTATGAATTTTCAATCTTTTGGAGTTTGGTATGAAATAAGGATCACAATTTTTTTTGCCAGTTCTCCGGAAGAAATAAAATGTTTGTTCCTCAATAATTAACACGAAGAGAAGACGTCTCACTGGTTCACCGTCATTCTCAGACTCCCTGTCTAGTGTCTCCAGAGTCGATTTCCCCATGTTCTATAAGATGGATTTCTTTGTTGTGTTTCCAGATTCAGAATTTTCTCTTTTTTTGGTGAGGTACCCAAGAACTCTGTGGTAGTTGTTTTTTCGATTACACTTGCACTGCCTTACTCTGCCCCTTACTCTGTGACCGATAATATCGGGGTAATTTCCAATTTATTGTCCCACCCCAACAGTGTAGGATATGACACTGGTGTTAACCTACACTGAACCACTATACAAGAAAACATTTGAAATTTGTCGGTGAAAATATCAACATGCACAAGTGTAACGAGTTTTCTGTTATTACCCATTCACAGAAAGAATTAAAATATCAACATGAATAAGTTGGACAAGTTTCCTATTGAAGCCCATTCATAGTAGTTAATACGGTATCATAACGATTATGGTCATAGAAAATGAACTTGCCGATTCAAGTTCAAATACTTAACGATGAAGTTTATGTCTTACTTCCCGCCAAAGCCTTTGGAAAAGTCATGGAAATTTTTATCCCTTCAACTATAGGAAAATAGACTGGATTTTTTCGCGTTGAAAAGGTAAAAGTCTAAAACTACATTCGAAACCAGAAGCTCTGGTGCAAGCAATCCCATCCCATAAAAAGCAAAACAATGGCACAAAAAGCAAAAACAAAATAAACTTATTGAATACGGCACAAACCTGACTTCAACTCTCTTGGATTCCTTCCCAGTAGAAGTGGTTATCAAAAAGAAACAAATCAAATTTACGGCACAAAGAACTGATTAAGTAACGAAGATCAAATTTACTACGTCTTTATAATAGCCAAAAAATCTGCTGAATTAAAGACAACACACACACACACACACACACACACACATATATATATATATATATGTTTGTGTGCGCATTCATATATCCCCCAATTAGTTTGGACCAAAATTTATTTCCGGTGAAATATTGTGGAATCATATCGGATACTATTGACCGTTACTTTTAACCCGACTCAATAGCATTGACACTTTGAATGTATACCAACAATAACTTTACATAAACATATTTTAGGATTTAAGAATTGTACTTTATATATATATATATATATATATATATATAGAGAGAGAGAGAGAGAGAGAGGGAGAGAAAGAGAGAGAGAGAAAGAAAAAAGAGAGAGAGTGAGAGAGAGAGAGAGAGAGAGAGAGAAAAGTGAGAGAAAGAGAAATTCTGGTGGAGTAATCTTTTGTTTTCAGTTTAAACCAAATTTTAATTTTCTTGTCACATTTTCATTCATACTGGTGGACAAACACACACACACACACACACACACACACACACACACACACACACACACACACACACACACACACACACATACACACACACACACTCTCTCTCTCTCTCTCTCTCTCTATATATATATATATATATATATATATATATATATATATATCTTACACACACGCCTACTCACTTTATATAGATATAGACATAGATAAATGAATAATTTCGTATTTTGTTTTGCTGCACATAGTATTAAATCCATTGCCAAAAAATACATATACACACACAGACACTCATTCACACACACGCACGCACGCATATGCGCACACACACGCACATAAATATATTTGCACAGATAGCAACAGACAGAGAAAAAGAGAGAGGCCAATATCTGAAAAACAACCTCTATTTCATTGTACGTAAATTAATAACTTTAATGAAACCAGAATTCCAATAAAACAATGCAGTCTTGCCAGTGCAATAACACGTAAAGTGAAAAGTGTAATTACTCATATCAGCAGCCCAAACAAGTTTATGAAAACGAATTACGTCAACGTTAAAACAGACAACATGAAATAAACGCAAATGTCTCTTGTTCAGACAGAGAATCTCAAATAGTGATAGTGACAGATTTAGACAAAGAACATGTGCGAGAAAGTAAAAGAAACATTTGTATCAATGATATATGCAGAAATTTATTCAAAAGCTTTATATATTCTTGTGTGGATAGTAAAAGTGGAAATTGTTCGTTCGAGTGAGTTTTTATATTTTTATGAGTTTATGTTGGTATTAACTAAATGGTGTTAAAATAAAAAGTATTTCTTTCTTTCTTTTTTTCTTCCTTTCTTTTTTGGATTTTTGATGTATATCAACATTCAGGCTATTTAATTCCAAAGAAATCTTGAAAGAAGCGGTACTATTTTATTATTCAATATAAGTGTTCATATTTTTTTCCTTAGTATTAATCTTAAAGTGAATGTGATAGTGCAACTATAGTTTGAACTCACTAAGGGTATCTCAGTCAAGCACATTATCCACTACGGCACGGAGACCCCGGCTTTATGTTGCTAATGAATCGCAAAATCCATTCCAAGTCACCAGTGTCTCACTTCAAATTGAAAAGAAAATGTATTTGCAATTATAGATACCGCTGTTTCGACAAACATAATCTTGAAATTCAAAATAGTGAAAATATCGGGCTAGCACCAGAAAACTATTTTTCTTAATTAAGAAGAATAAATGTCATATTTTTAGAAAATAATTTAACTAGTATTTATCCCTGTAATATTTCCTTAGCTGAAGAGTTTCTTTATGTCGTTGCTGCAAAAGTATTTATGTGATATCCTATGTAATTTTTTTTCTTTCGTGAGTAATTGTCCGTTTTTCTTTGTTCATTATCTGTTCCTTTGAGCTTGAAAAAAAACATTGCACGAGTTCAGATGTAAAAAAAATATATTGGGTTATTCGAAAAAGAGCAAACAAAAATTATATTCCACACCAACCACCAAAAATCTGACGGTCAGTGTGCCTCTAAGTAAATGTTATTCATAGAATGCATAAAGAAAGCAGAATTTTATTTCTTTATTGTCCAATCAGACAAACGCTTTTCTAATGAGAAGCGTGGTACAGGAGACAAGATGGTGGGACAGGAGGGTGGGCTAGGATGGAGCAGTGACACATGCCGACAGAAAAGATTTAAGCATCTATCAATACTTTCCTGATTAGGATGAGTTATTTTTTACCTTTTTTAATACGTCACATTTTTTTTTTTTTTTTTTTAGTTTTCATACATAGATATTTTTTCTTTCTTTATTTTTTGTCTTCATTCACAGATGCATATCTATATTATTCAGCAAAGTTCTTTGAGACAAGGGAAAATCAAAAACCAAAAGAGTCGAAGAATAAGAAGTAAAGGGAGATAGAAAGAAAAGCAAAACTCGAAAGACAATGGTCAGAGAAAGATGTAAGGAATGTTTTCCTCTTGGTGGAATATTAATGCAAAAGATATGATCAATATTATATTAATATGACCAATATCATGTAAAAATAAAACTTATCAATTACTAAAAAAGCCAATGATCACCACCACCCCTACAAAAAAAGAAAAAGAGATACCCACTAAGTTTACCAGATAACGTAGTAAAAATTGAACAAACAGCAATCCGATTTTGCGTCGAATATTGCCTAATATTCATCTAACTGCGTAGATTAGAGAGAGAAAAAAAACACAAGTTACTAAACAGATAAGGAAAAAGGATCAGGAATTGTTCAGGAAGAATTAATACCGAAACAAACAGATTTTCTTTTATTAATACGGAAGCTACAAAGAGTTAATTTTAATGAGGAAGAAAAGAAATGAAAGGGGAAAGAAACAATGATAAACGACCGAATAGTAAAAAGTGATTCTATTAAAATCTAAGAGCTTAGACGTAAAAGTAGTCTCATTATAAGAAGACGAATCTGTTGTTGATTCAAGAGATTGATGACGAAAATCAAAAATGTGAAGGGAGTGATGAACGAATAAGAAAATTCTGAATTAATAATAAACGTTTCTTCGACATAGTTTATTTCAAAGTATCGTTTTGTTGGTCAAAAAAAAATTTCAAAGAAATATAATAATCTTACTTAATATGGAAAAAATAAATAACAAGACGAATCGCTCAGGAGTTTCAGATTCTATTCAAGAAATAAAAAGCGGGAGAGGAAATTAGAAATGCAGTTAAACATATGTATAAAATGTATACATATCTTTGAATCTTGAGGACCAAATTTTAAGGCAAAAGAGGAAAGGCTGAAAGTGTCAACATAACGAGAAAGGTTTAGTGCACCTTTTCAGTTTACAATTAATCCTATGAATTCAACTAAACGTCAGCTTATATAGATGTGATATGAACACTTATGTTGGGTACTAATCTTTAGAATGTAGAAAATGACTGGAGATTTCAAGCTGCAAGATGTGAAAATATAGAAATAAAATTAATGTAAAGGAAAAAGGAAATAAATTTTCAGAATAATGTTGAAGATAAAGACGCAAATTGAACACAAATATGATACACACGCACCCATACACTTGCTATGGAACAAAAAACATACCCACCCCCATCAACACACTATTATACAATGTTCCAATAATCTGAAAAATGTCAACGAAAGAAAAATCGAGGTGGTCGTGGAATAAACAATAATAAACTTGTTTGTTTTCCTTTAAAAGATTAATCTCTTTACCGACATAACTTATTAAAGGATGTTTATTATTTATTATTTATTCATATATATTTACAATTTATTATTTATTGATATATATATATATATATATGGTTTAATTCCACTCGACAGCTAGAAGTGTCGCTCTCAATGGTAAACATTGACTTTGATCAGCGGGGCTGAATAATGAAAGACAGGAAAAATCCACTGGAGACACGTGAGTCTGAATTTTAACTGTTATTCGTCAGAGGAGAGTATTTATTAGAAAAATGGTAGAAGAAAGACTGAATGATGAATTCGTGCTTCCACCGGTTAAGTATGTTTTTCGATTTCTTATGGTGTGGGAACGTTTTGGAGGAGATGAAGCAAGAAAAAGGGACTCATGAAAAAAGATATCATTTTATAATTAAGGGTTTTCGGATTGTTGTCTTCATCTTTATTGTTATTTCCATAGCGTTTCGGCCGATATTTCCTCCGGGGTTCTTCAGGTGTTTGTCGAACTCGGAAACCATCACGAAACTACAACCTATGTCCTTTATTGAATCCACGGGGGTCACCTGTTCTGATTCTGTTAGCCATAACCGGGTACAAGTGTTAAGTATTCATGTATTGTTTCTCTCCTGCAGTCAGGATTGAACTCTGCAATATCCAGATGATTGTCTTCTTAGGGAACCAATGCCAATAACCGTTACGCTATGTGTCCCGTTCGGAGTGAATTTTTGAACTGATATATATATATATATATATATATATATATATATATATATATATATATATATATATGGGGGGGTGTATTCAATAAGTTTCCAAACTTTTTTGTACCGGCATTTAATGTTGTCGTAGACTTTTGAAAGTTCAGTATGTTATTGCTATACATCTTATGAGAGGACTGACCAATTTTTATGATTTCAGGCTCAAATGAACAGCTACAGCAGGAATTGGAATACAACCTACTAAAGCCTGATTGTCACAGCTGGTTAATTTCAAAACTGCAGTCTGGACGTCAGGATACTTTAGAAGAATGTCATGCAATAAAATTCCGTTTTAAACTTGGAAAAAAATGCCAGAGAATCGTATGGAATGCTCCAGACAGCTTTTCGACCATCTTGCTTGAATCCAGCATCAGTTTTTTGAGCGGCATAATAGATTCAAGAAAGGCAGGGAGTGTGTGAGGGATGACGAGAGGTGTGGGATGTGTAAGGAAGTCAATAGACCAGAGTTTATCGGCAAAGGGTTAGGGTTAGGGTTACTATGTTGAGGTTTTAAGGGAGTTCAGGAAGAGATTCCTTCGGAAGAAGCCAGCACACTTCAAATCGGGTCAGTGGTATTTCCACCAGGACAATACAATAGTCCACCACTTCATCCTTGTCACAGACTATTTGACCAAGATGGGCATCAAGACAGTTACTCACCGTCCCTATAGTCCAGACCTTGCTCCCCGTGACTTTTCCTTATTCCCTAAGCTCAGAGGCTCTCTCAATTCAGGAGATGAAAGGAAAGAAGCTGTGACGAAGGTCACTGAGACGCTCAAACAAGAGGACTTCCATGGGGCCTTCCAGAAGTTGTTGGAACGATACAACAAGTGCATTGCAGTCGAAGGAGATTTTTATTCGAAGGGGACTAAAGTTCCATGTGTGTACTATCAATAAAAGTGCCTATATGAAAAAGTCTAGAAACTTTAATGATCCTTGTATATATATATATATATATATAGATATATTTTAGAGGCAAAAAGTTTGAATTATTGAGTAATTTTCCGACACTATATTTACTCAAAGAATTCATATCATATCCAGATGCGTCAAGAATGATCTTTAGCTACATAGTCTCTTCATTCCTGTTGTTATTCATCATATCAACTCCAATAGCAACCCCGACCTGGGTACGGAATTACCTGGCCACTTTCTTGAGTGTTTTGGGCTTCATGTCTTTCCCTCCTCTTACCAATATATATATAATGTTTATATATATAATGTTTAATGTTGGAAAATAATTCAATAAATAAAATTATCTTCTGAAGGCCCTGTGCTTTTTCTTTCTGTAAATTTTCATGCCGTCAGATTAATTTCCGGTTTTTCACGCACACGCACACACACACACACACACATATATATATATATATATATATATATATAGGTATTATTCGGTCCAGTTATATATATATATATATATATATAAAATCAAGTGGATAGAATAGTTTTTCAAGACGTCCTCTCGCGATACGTCTCTATGGACTCCATCACAAATGACCAATTTTCTAGACTGCATCCAATGACCGCCAAGAAGTGATGCAAGAAATTTCTTGCTGGTCGCCGAACAGTTGCACGTTCATACCAAAGAATCCATAAGAGAATTGTGTGTGTGTGTGTGGCATAAATGTTATCGTCTTTGGAAAGGGCCAAATCGAGCAGAATTAAAATCCTGGGAAACGCCTGAAACCATGTCTTCTCCTACAGCAAAGTATATATTCATGCTAAACTGAGCCTTTATCCTTTGTACGGAAATCAATCTCTGAATAAAAACCTGTTGTCCTACGCTAAGAAATTCATTTTGCACGGCAGCATACTATACAAGGCTAGTGCTTTTATGATGAATGAGTATTTTTTCTACCGAATACCAATGAAAAATATAATTATAAATCAATTGTAAGAAGGTGAGATCTGATTTACTTTCATTTTTTTATATTGTTCTCTTCGCAAGCATCTGAGCACTTTTTGATTCATCAAATGGATTTTCAACAATTGTCTATTCTCACCAGTTTACACTCTCTCTCTCTCTCTCTCTATATATATATATATATATATATATATATGTTGAAAATATAAACGGAATAAAGATATATACCTTGACGTGGATGAAAATCTATTGTATTTACTTGGCCGACACATGTTTTCACTAAAGTTTTGCCTTCATATATTTTAGTCTGAACAACCTTCGGCAAAGTTCATACAATAAATTTTCAGCCATACCAAAGTATATATATATTTATTCCGTTCATTATTTCAACATGTTTGCGTTATTCATTTTATTTTACTCTCAATTATATATCTATAGAGAGAGAGACAGACAGACAGACGAGAGAGGGATATTTATATCTGTGTTCGTGTACAGATATGCACCTTTTTTATTCATATATATCATCTACAGTAAATAAATAAGTATCTACTGTAAATAAATAATTATCTACTGTAAATTCATGATTATCTGCTGTAAATAAATAATTGACATAAAGTAATAAACAAAAACGTTCTAAACTTTTCAAAGACAACACGTAACAAACAAAAGTATGTTGTAAATAAGGAATGCGACCCGGGATATACGATATTTGAAAATATGTTGAACACCCTTGAGATCCAAAAGGCCTTTTGTCACACTATACTGCCCATAGTGCTGTAGTTTCTTTGTGCGTTTGTTTTAATTGGGTATACCTACTAGCCACACTCCTAGCATTTTATATTCACCATTTTCTTACTGTTAGTCTGATCGACTAAAGAGTCCAATTTTCTCTGATACATTTTCATCGTTAGAAGGCAAAACAGAGATTAAGTCTTTTCAAAGAACAGCTGAGCGAAAGTGAAAGTCAGATGGCATCATCCAGGATTGAAACTTGGTTCACCGATTTCATTACCTTAGACGATAACTCCTACACCACACTCCTGTTACACTCCATGGTCGATAGTGAACTCAAATAATCGAAGATATATATATAAGACTAAATGAGCAAGGAGAGATGATTGACAAACATTTAAGATGGCCACAAACTTATTAGAAACGCTGGACTGGGTTTCGATATTTCGATAACTTATCAGACGAGAATGAAGTTTTGTTGGAAATGACAGACGACCAGATTAAGTTTGCCATGCAGTTAGAAGAAAATGAAAAAACTAAATGAAAAGAAATGAGAAAACTTCTAGTTTGTCTGGACTGCATGGAAATTGGAAAATAGCAATCGGGACCGGCTTACACGTTGAGAGCGATAGACTTTCTCAGACGTACATATAGATTGGCATTATGTATCATATTTCCATGTCTGTCTTCCCTGACACACCTTCATCAATAGAGAGAGAACACTTTTGAATCTTTTGGAAAAATTCTACTCTTCATCGACCTACCCTATGCTAGCTTATATATTAAGATATGTATGAGCGCGTACAAATACACCTACACATAAATGTGAAAAAAAAATATACATACATACATATATATATATATATATATATATATATATATATATATATATGTGTGTGTGTGTGTGTGTGTGTGTGTGTGTGTGTGTGTGTGCATGTATTCACATGTGTGTGTAGATGTATATATTTAATGAGTACAAGATAAAATGTAGCGCTAAAAAGCATTTTTAATCAGCACGATTATTACAGTACTAAATGCATGAAAATGCCAAGTATTATCAAAATATTTTTCAAATTAAGAGTTTGGTAACAAAACAATATAAAACTTACGAGTCAATGAGAGAGTATTCGATCTATCAAAGAAAGTAGACTTGTCGAATACTAGATTATCTGAAGATTAACAATGTGGTAGTCTAAGTCATGGATTTTTTATAGTCCTGTATTATTATCACAGTATGCTCTCTCTCTCTCGCTCTCTCTCTCTCTCTCTCTCTCTCTTACACACACACACATACACACACACACACACACACACACACACACACACACACACACACACACATGTATATATATATATATATATATATATATATGTCTGTGTTTGTAATCGTGAATATGTACGTGAGCGTTTGAAAGATCTTTGCGTTGCGTATGCGTCTGTTACTTTCAGGTGTTTTTTATGAGCACAGAGAACAGGTAAGATACACCCAAAAGGATTGTAGATATCACTTATTTTGTATGTGCTACCTTATATATAGTCAGTGATTACACAAACACAAACATATATATATATATATATATATATATATATATATATATATATATATAGTATATATATATATATACGTATGTATATCCTAATGATAGTGACAAACAATAACAATTAATCATTTTTTATAACAAAGTGAACCTTTGAATACTATAGTTAGTAATCAGGGTAGAGTTTCCTATTTACTCGGACATTTTATACCATTTCCTTTGGGATAACATTATATTTACCAGATTGTAGAGACATAAAATCCTACATTTATTAATAGACAGTATCTCTTTTTTATTTAAAAAGAAATAGCAACAAATAGAGGGTACAAAATAACGACGTTTTCAGCAACGAAAAAAATGTTATAATGGAGAAATCATTATTGATTATTGGTTTTTGTTCGTTATGGAAAAAAAAAAACAGACACGAGCGCTGTCCTGTGGTGTGATGAACTACAAACGAGCTGAATCCGCTGATTGTGACAAGTTTAAAAATATACCTAACACTCTCACGTTGGTATGCAGAGATACTCGCTCCGTAGATAAGCTGTTGATAATATAAAAGGTAAAAACTTTAAAAAATATTTAACTTAAAAAAGTAACAGACAAGGTATTTAAAAAAAAAATGCAGCAATAATTGATGTCAATAACCTTCCCGTGAGCCATAACTGATTTCCAAGGTCTTTTTGAATGTCCAACAAAAGCACTAGGTATCTCAGCTGACAATTGGTTGTTTCGGGCAAGTAACCATGGCCTCTGTCAAGAGATAGTTTATGACCTTGTGCCACATCTAAGCAAAAAGCTTAGTAAATTACCTCTGTCAGGAGATAGTTTATCTGTGGTACACTGATTTTGAGCAATCTCAGAGTTTAAAAAAAAAAATTAAATAAATAGCGGGATAGACCCTGAATTTGAGCATGATTTTTTTTTCTTTCTTAAAGAGGATCGCTGAGAACTAATTGGCAATGTTTGTGGACGAATCTGCCTAAATTGAATAATCAAAAAAGAATATCCACTTACTCGTGAAAGAAGATAATGTGGATTAACAAATACATGCCAATTCTGGCAACGCTTGTCACACTTTCGTTAGAAAATATAACTCTGTAGAAAGATAAAGAAGACTCAAGGGATTAAAATGTCATACTCGTTCAATGTTTGGTCAAATATTCTTTTTCACAATTATATCATGTGATGATTCTATTTGAATCGAAAAGGACTGCCATTACACCCCCCCATATATATATATATATATATATATATATATATATATATATATGTATGTATATATATATATATATATATATATATATATATATGTGTGTGTGTGTGTGTGTGTGTGTGTGTGTGTGTGTGTGTGTGTGTGTGTGTGTGTGTGTGTGTGTGTGTGTGTGTATACACTTGAAGAAGTGCTCAGTAATACTTTATCCTAAACCATATTTTCTGGACAAAAATGTTTTCTGTAAGAAGTCTAGAAGATTTCCTTTGCAACATGTTCGTTTAATTACGGGGGGAGAGCATGAAACAATAAAATTGCATGCCTAAAAGAAAGGTAACTAAAAGAAAATTAAATAAGATTATTACATATAAAATTCAAATGGAATAGATTAAAATCAATGGATACCAAATGTATTTGCTTTCTGAACAAATCAGTTTTTACCGCTTAAATTTTAGTCCACACATTTCCGGAACATAATGATGCGAGAGAGAATGATCACTTTAGATCACTTTTGCAGAACTATTTTTCATACAATATCTGATTATCAGAACATTTCCTTTTATTATAATGATAAGACTTTCACATTTCTAATAGAGCAAATGCTCTCCAGAAAGATAATAATTCAATAATTCTCTCTTCACGTATGAGCACATATTTGGGCTGATTTACATCTTTAGCTTTGGTATGATAATCAATCTAGGAGAAAGAAAGCTCTGAATTCAAACTAGTATTACATACTAGTTGGACGGATACTGGCTCCTGCAGACTATTTCTGCCCAATAAGTGGGTAACACCCCGACAACTAAAACTGGTCCTGGCAACAGTGAGTAAGTCATTGTAAAGCAAAAACATAACTGCATACTCAGGTTCAATTAAGACGGGATATTTTTATACAAAATTATGAATCAAAAATAAATTAGAGTGTTTTGTTTTTGTTTTCGTTTTTTTTTACATATTATATATTGAAACGAGTTTTTTAAGATCTCGGCAGTGAAACGCAGGTAGATTGTTTAGTACAATAATAAACTGATTCTTATGACTGGACAATATTCTCATCTCACAGAATATTAATGTAATTATAAAATCTAAAACAGCCAACCAAGTGTTGGTGTTATATACTGAATGCAGCTTATTACACATGATGAGCTGTTTTGAATTTAAAAAAATCAAAAGCATAGGTTGTCCAATCAAATTGATTGACTGAAGTTAAACTCTTGTCTCCAAATCTTGGTTGGACGTGACGTCATTAAGGATGAGACAACACAGTTATTTTTTTGTTTTGTTTTGTTTCAAACAAATAAATAAGTAAATAAATC
>OY757917.1:110846363-111213863 GCA_963585895.1 Sepioteuthis lessoniana | reverse complement strand
AGATGCAATTCTCAGTATCTGACCTCCCATAACTCTTCAAGTTTGTGTGAATTATTCTAACACTTTTCTTTAGTTCTGTTCACATCTGTTCGACGATATTATTAGTCAGCCTTCGGATCTGGCAATTCTTTCAATAAGGTAACACCTACATCAGCCAAATTATATTGAGTTGCAAATGATTTGTGCCATGGGGCTCTGTCATGCAGAAAAATCCCATCTTCATCCAAGTCTCGAAATAAATTATTCTTCAATAACTGGATGTATGTGAACTTATTAGGAAACCATCAATTTTTTGCCTACCTTCTTGAACCATCGCTTTTTATGTATCCCTAAATGATCAGATTCTTCCTGCGAAATTTAACCGTTTCGTTTCCTTGGATAACTTCAGACAAACTCACGTAATCTTACCCTTAAATGCATTTTTTAGTTAATGCTGGTTTCTTGGCTCTCATGCACCACTTCAGTACATGTTCCCAAAAAATGTGCTTCGTGGTGATATCTACTAAGACCAAATTTGAAAAGTTGCAAACGTTAAAACATAGTACGTTGATTGGTTTATGCAACGTGGCTGAAATCTTTTGCACGGCTATTTTGGCATTGGTCACGCGTCTTCCCCTTTCAGTTAAAACACTCACTTAACCAATAGATGTGACCCTAACAGGTATTATCACACTTGATCAAAATGGACCTTGGACTTATTGCAATTATGAGGTCATTCCATATACCGAGTGCTTTTCTAAGAGTAATCTTACTCAGATGCAGTTTAGTGACTTATGCAGGACACTTTTGTGGGGATGGGTGTTGTCTCTTTGCAGGATATACAGTTAGCGTATTCTAAACCCAACACACAAGCCATTAAACTTCTTGTTTGCACTGTTAAACGGTCTGTTATCCGGTTTATCAAAGGAAAAAAGCAGTGAGAACTGAGTAACAGGAAAAATTAGTTTTAAATAAGTATACTAAAGAAAGATAAACTGCCTGACAAGCCAGAAAGAGGTGATTACTTGGCATGGAGATTCAAATATCAGCGTCACTTTTCCTTTGGGTGAACAGAAGTGTGTGATATCACACCTGCTTCCTACTAACTCCCCAAAGTCAGATAACTAAAAGTAATTACCAAAGATGTTATTAAAGAAAAAAAAAGTTTTGCAACATTAATTAGATAAAAACTGGTCACATATCAACGCTGCAATTTGGGAATAGAGTTGTCCGTAGAAGTGATCGAAAAGGTAAGGTAATCTGAGAGCAATGGGAATTGTGTGCTCACTAATGCTAATATATATATATATATATATATATATCAAAGAAATGGCAAATAATCATTGTTTCTTTCATGCTATTTATTTTTTGATTGTTATCAAATAGTTTTGACCTAATGTCAACATCAAGAGAAAAGGTTTTGCGAAAAAAAGTTTGTTTTTTTTCAAAAGTTTTTTTTTTTTTTTTTGTGAAGAAAACGTTTCTTTCTGATTTTTTTCCACATAATCTTTAAGAGTTGCTATAGAAAAAGCGGTGAAAAGTAAATTGTTAATGTAGCATATCAACTTATTGAATGAACATTTCTTTTGGTATCCAAGTGACGTCAAATCACCATTATATGATCCCTGCTTTCGTATCCAAGAGTACAAGAGAGTGCATTTGCCATTGGAGTGTATGTGTGTGCGTAACGTGTGAATGCTTGTCTCTTTTCTTTTATGTATGCGCGTAAGTCTGTACTAGAATAATACATAATTAAAAAAACAAAAACTTTTTAGGCTTGGAATAATAAACTTGCTAAAAATCTGGAACATTCTTCTGATACGGATTTCATTTGGTTCAAGCTACACTTATGAGAAACCTCCATATTTCATTCACCTCATTTTTTTTTTTTTTCGTTTTCCAATATGTCCGCAACAAGCAAATTATCCCCAAAAGACAAATATTTCTTAATCTTTAAATCCTTCCTTTATGCATATTCATAACAAAATTTATATTTTAGTGACGTTATTGATTCCCGCATTTTCTTTCTTTGAATATCTTTCCTCATTATTTTTATGCTACGGAAAAGCGCTGTCTGCTTGTGATCTTTGTTCCTTTGGGCTCATAACATGACAGCTTAATGAGACGAGAGGAAACCAAGTCTACATTTCATCAAAAACATTTTAGAATCTATCTTTTTAATGATGCAGAATGTTTTTGACTTCGTTATTCAACAAGTAAATCCACAAATAGTCTTAGTGTAGAGATTCCAGTACAGCCTACTCATTGAAAATATATCTCCCTGATTCTTTTACACTCTTCACACACACACACACACACACACACACACACACACACATATATATATATATATATATATATATATATATATATAGCACTCAATTACATATCTTTACATACCTTACTTGGCATCTTATGAGATGAACTTTTTTTAGAAAATCACTCATCATTTTATAAGGCTGCTGGGGCAGAATAGTTTTCTGGCTAATGGATAACAAATTCTGCAGTGCAACTGAAATGAAACACAAACTTTTCATCATATATGAACCAGGGCTAAATATAAATACAACTTTAATAATATCGTAATTATTAGAAAGGCTACAAATATCAGGCGAAAACTTTCCATTAAAACACGTAATTTAAAAACCTTGAATTTTTTTATGCGCGATGAAATTAAGGGTCACTTTATAATCACGTGCATTTTATCAAATGCCAGATTCTATATTCTTTAAAGAATTAAACCATATAGCAAACCATATCAATTTGATTTACTGTTTTCTCTCTCTCTCTCTCTCTCTCTCTCTATATATATATATATATATATATATATATATATATATATATATATATATATATACACATATATGGAAGTGTGCGTGGCGGAACGCTTATTGTTGTAGTTAAATGCACTTGAGGAAGCTGGGTTTCACTTCACGCTAATAGGAAATGAATATTTTTCTTCTCACTTCACCAGTGGAGTACTCTTTACCTCTGATAAGTCAACTGGTCTGATAGAATGAAAAATCTCTTAATCGAAAAGCTATGGAATTTTGTTGGTGAAAATTTATCGTGCAGTCGTGCATTATAATTCTTTTAGCAAATCTTTGAAAAAATGTTAATGTTTCTGCAAATCCTCTTCTACTATAGACTAAAAATTTGTGTAATTAATCAAGCGGTTTACATCATCAACGAAACTGTTGGGCCTTTATAGACATCGATAAATGAGTTCATCACAGACACACGCACATTGATATTTTATAAGTTTCTATATTTAGAAATAAAGAGAGCTCATGTATCGGTTATAGACTAACTATAGATCTAAGCTAGAATAGTAAAGACACAGAATCAACGGTGCTAGATGATCGTCAGATTCTCCCCTATATAACTATAAGACCAAGCAAATATCTCGGTCTCATGATCACGTTGACGAGAAACTGACTGTCACCAAACACCGTTGATTCTGTGTCTATTCTATTCTACTTTAGATCTCATTCTCTCTCTCTCTTTCTCCCTCTCTCTCCTTTTCTCTCTCTTTCTCCCTCTTTTTATACCCCTCTCTCTTTTTCTCACCCTCTCCCACCTCTTTCCATGTACGTGTGTATTTTTCCTTGTCAATTTTTTATCAGACACTAAGATGTAACTAATCTTTAAAAACATATACATGACTACATAAATAGGTAGAAAATCTGTGGATGTTATTCATAATACCACGATATTTACGTGTGTTTTTCTTTCTGCTTGCTTGTTTTGCTTCATTTTGTTTCGTTTTTGTTTTGTTTTTTGTTCCTGCAGACGTGACTGGTCAGAAAAGCATTGGCGTATTCATATATGTTTATTTTTTACCACTTTGATATTTTTTTTCTTGAAAGTATTGCTTCCATCTCAGCGTCGCCTGGATCAGCTTTTATTTAATCCGTGTATATATCATTTTTGAATTGGACACCAAATAAAAATGGTCAATTCTGTTTCAGCTTCGTGATATTGACGAAGCAAAACAGCATTTACTTTTTTTTTTTTTTTTTGTTAGAAGAATTATGGATCTTGTTTTTTTTATTCTTTATTTTAGAAAAGACGCATTGAGAATACACTAAAGAAGAAGAGACATTTCAAGGATTGTCTGGAATTAGATAAGGAAAAAAGAATCAATATGACAGTGAGAAAATAAATAAACTAGGACATTTATGCCAGTTAGAAATTACTGATTACAACGTGTATTCGTTATATTAGTTCTGAAAAAATTATCGTACCATTTTGCAAGAAATTTTCATTCGGTCTTTGTTTCGCAATTTTTTTTTTTTTACAATAGGTACAATAATATATTTGTCAGGACAGATTAAACTGTATATTACTCTAATTAACAGACAAATGGTCGAAAAGCAAATTCTTTATAACATAGTAAATTCTAATACAATATATTCACCCATTTATATAATGTAAGTTTACGACACGTCACCTGCAAATTTCGTTTCTTATTTCAGTCGCTTATTTGAAATATATATATATATATATATATATACAGAGAGAGAGAGAGAGAGAGAGAGAGAGAGAGAGAGAGAGAGAGAGATGAATTCATTATTCAATCCAGTAAATCTGGAGTAGGGATTAATTACAGTCAGGACCAATAAAATATTCAAAAATACAATGTTAGATTTAAATAATCCTGGTAAAGAGCTTAATGTAAAATTATTTTCTCTTCAAAACAACCAATCGGTCGCATTAAGATAATGAATACATGTCCATCCTCTTAAAAGCATTGAGATAAAAAATTAATTGGAATCAAAATATATTTTCACATTTACAACCGGACAAAGACAAAAAAAAAAAAGAAAATATTATTTCTATGTATTAAAGCAAGCCTAAACCTTCAAGTAACAATAAGTATCAAAATATTATGGCATGAAAAACTACATCCGGTTTAAACATATTTCAAATTTAACAAAGCTAAAAAATACAGTTACTATAATACATTTCAAAAATTCAAACATTTACAAAAAATACCCAGACAACCTAATTTTAGTATATCAATTTTTATCATTAAAATGAGCTAAAAACCTTAAACTATTGATTATTATGGTAACACTCTCAAATTACAATGATAGAGTAAATATCACTGATATAAATTCAAATTATAATTCATTTACCAATTTAATTAATCATAGTTATTAACTTTCCGTTTCTTTGTCTATTTATTTATTCACTCATTTTTTTAGAATAGTCTGAATTTATTTTTATACCTACATCTAGCAATTAAATCACATTTCTGATTTAATAGGTTACCAGGATCAAAGAGTAACATAATTTGAATCTTTTCTTCCAGACACAAATTATATCTAGCATCAAAGCACATTGGAATTGTAAATCGTTTCAATATTCTCCATTTAATTTCTGGGGCTAAACCCATATTTTTTGACTTTCAAAAATGTTTAGATAAAGCTGATTGATTCCTCAAGCTTTCTTAAGTGAACGAATAAATATGATTATTATATCATAATCTTCATCTAACCGAAAAAATTCCAATATAAGTTTTTTTTTTTTTTATCTTTTACATTTTCCTTTGAGAAAATAATAGCTTAATATACAACGATTTTCAAATTACACAAACCATTCATAGGACAATTAATTTTAGTTTTACAATTATTATTACTATTACTTTTTGCTCCTTCAGAGTTTTTCACATCATCGTCAGCTGACGGTTTTTAACTGGGGTTTGAGTGACAGAAAGTCTCCTCAAGTCTCCAAGACACTTCTCGGTACTCTGGCCGTTCTCAATAATGGTGTAGTTTGGATTGTCTCCTCTCGTCCCCCAACTTCCAAGTTCTTCAGTTGTCTGAGAGGTTAAGTATAACATCTAAAAAATTAGCTATATTAAGATTAGTAGAAATTTCCATTTTAAATCATAAAAATTTAAAAGCTCTTATAATTTTTTACTGCATTCTAGCACACTTAGGGCATCACTATTGGGGATGTTTGAAAAACCGTAATCACGGTATAATCGAATTTGTATAGGGTCGACGATTCTACAAAGGGTATATGATATATATAAATCCACAAGCTCTGCTATTTGAGCAGAATCATATCCATCCATGATACATTAAAATTATCTTTGTCAGTTTTTTCAAGCAGAACCATTATTCTTAAATACAGTTTCCTAACATGTTAATATTATTTGGTTGTGTTCATCTGTTATTTCGACATAGATTTTTGCTTAGTTAATTCTATCAATTAAAGCATTTTTTTAAAGAGAAGAGTGAGAATAAAATATGTCAAATTGAATAAAAGTGACCCTACTCATTTTTTAAATATTTCTAAACCATTCAATTTTAATCGTTGAATTCTGATAAAGATTGTTATGAATATTGTTTTTGTATATTAAGCACAATATTTAATAATATTTTTTGAGACTTTCCCTGTTTTAGAGAGATTAATTAACCTAGATTGTAATTTATTTCAAAATCAGGTTTATGGTCTTTAAATAACATGTAAGAATCTTTCATTTTAAATATCTTTAACCTATTTTCAATGCGCAATTTATTAGCAAATTTAAGAATATCATCATTTATTTGGGAAATAGTTTCATTATGGTCAATTTTGTAAGTATCAGTATTTTCATTCCTCAGAGTTTTATGCTAATTAGAAGGGTTGATTTTATATATATGTTTCATTCATCCGCTCTCATGCATATACATTTGTAATTTTTAAATTCTTTTATGTTTTTGTTTTATGTAGTTTAAAAATTGCTATGATCTTTTTAAAATCAAATTTTCGTAATAAACTGTGGGTTTATATATGTTGCATATACTTAGTAGAATCGTCGACCCTATACATATCGGATTATACAATGATGACGGTATTTTATACATCCACAATTGTGATGGTCCTAAGTGTCTTAGTATACAGTAAAAGATTATAAGAGCTTTTAAATTTTTAGGATTTAAAATTGAAATTTCTTCTAATATTAAAATAGCTAATTTTCTACATGTTACACTTAACCTCCCTGACAACTCTAATAGGCCGTTCCTTAAAACAAACCAATATCACTCCTATATTAATGTAAATTCTAATCACCCAAGTTCTAAACAAGTTCTAAAAGCTATTAATATGAGAATAAGGAGATTATGATTAAATAAGAAAATTTCCATGTAGTAAAATGTATATTGAAGGCCTGAAGATTTTAACTGGTAAATTGGAAAACAAATGAAAATTTAAAATGTTAGATTATAATAAAATAAGAGTTTTTAATATAAAAAAAATTATGATTAAATTTAGTGTTTAAGAAAAGGAGACTTTATTTTATAAAGTTCTTTTTTGATGTATCACCGGTTGTTATAACGAGATTCCGGCTAGATTATTATTTTATTGGTTTTCATCATAGACAATTTTTAATCCTAAATTCTAAAATGTGTATTTTAATGAAATGTTTTTTTCCCCCGGAAAAGCTATGTTAACTATTTCCATTTGTTTTATACGTCATCTGAAGAGGCAGTTCGTATTGAGCACATTCTTGAAAAAAATGAATAATAGCGTAACTGTTGAAATGTCTTTGATATTACACACACACACACACACACACACACACACATATATATATATATATATATAATAATGATGATAATAATAATAATAATGATAATAACTGGCAGCGCAAAACAACGCCATAAGAAACAATTATATCCAGGCAAGGATAGAGAAAACTCAACAAAATAGCAAATGTAGGCTATGTGACGACAAAGACGAAACGATCAATTATATAATAAGCGAATGCAGCAAATTAGCACAGAAAGAGGTATAAGACTAGACACGACCGGTTGAGCAAGGTGATCCACTGGGAAATGAGCAAGAAATTAATTTTAACCATGCGAACAAATGGTATACGCACAACCCAGCAGCTGTCCTGGATAATGACACACACAAAATCTTATGAGACTTTGACATAGAAACGGATCTCCTAATCTCGGTCAGAAGACCTGACCTTATAGTGATCAACCAAAAATAAAAAGAACTTGTAAAATTGTGGACTTTACTGTTCCGGCTGACCACAGAATAAAACTGTAAGAATGTGAAAAGAAAGATAAGTACCTCGACCTTGCTCGAAAATTGAAAAAACTATGGAACATGAAAGTGACGATTGTACCAATTGTGATTGGTGCTTTTGGTACAGTAACTTGGGATTACTAAAGGGACTGGAGGATTTGGAAGTTGGCGGAAGAGTGGAGATCATCCAAACGACAGCATTATCGAAGACAGCCAGAATACTGAGAAGAAACCCGGAGACTTGAGGAGACTTACTGTCATGCAAACTCCACTGAAAAACCATCAGGATTACTAAAGAGACTGGAGGACTTGGAAGTTGGCGGACGGGTGGACACTATCCAAACGACGACATTATTGAGAACGGCCAGAATACTAAGAAGAGTCCTGGAGACTTGAGGAGACTTGCTGTCACTCGGACTCCAGTGAATAACCATCGGTTAACGCTGATGTGAAAAGCTCTAATGAGTGAATAATAATAATAATAATAATAATAATAATAATAATAATAATAATAATAATAATAATAATAATCAGAGTCTACTGCGCAGAAAATGTGCTATGGAAGATAACGATCTAGCTATATACTGTTATTTTTGGTGCAACTTTACAAAAAGAGGGTATCGAAAAAGAATGATATAAATTTGGACAGAATTCACTAGTTTGTTGTCTTAAACAAACTTAAGTCTCGCTGGCCGAGTAAGGGCAATAATAAAGAAAGGTTCATTTACACACATTGAAATACTGGAAATCCACTAATAAATACATAGGAAATCAAATCAACAGACCCTTAATACAGTAACCGAGACACTAAATGCTGAAAAAGATAGAAACTCCTCGCCAAAAGCAAACGCAAAATATTAATGACTGAAACACCACAAACACAACGACAAAATCACTAACCTAAGAAGAAAAAATGAATTTAGATATGAAATTAAATTGTGTCTGAACATATTACCACATTGCATTCTCTCAGGAACTAAAAGTAGAGAAAAGTCAAGTCGGAAACCGAAAAAATAAACGATTTATGGACTAATATCCCAACGAACATCACGGAATTAAACAATCTAATCTATGCCGGAGCAAAATTAGTCGGTGAAAAAAATCAGGGTTCCCGTCAAAACATTAAACAGAGAGTCAAAATCTGGATGAGAAATCAATTTGGAAACGCAGATCAGAAAATTACGACAATAAGCATAAGTACTAAAATAGAACATGAAAATATATTCGGACGAAGTGGAAAAAACCGCAACAATTAGAAAGAAAAATCAAAATTGAAGCGACTAATCAGAACGTCGTGGCGAAAGAAGAAGGAATCAAAACATACGGTAACAGCACTAAATATTACTAACACAACAGGACATTCCAAAGAAACAAAAAACAGAAACGAAATAGAATTCTATCTGCAAGTAATGGTAGAATGGGCAGAAACATACCAGCAACCAGATGTGAAAGAGGCAAAAATATTTCGGAGCAACATATGGGAATAGAAAGATCATAATAAAAAAGCTAAATGGATAAAGAACATGGGAAAAGATTTGCGAATGCTTGAAGAAGGCCCTTAGGTGGGAAAACAACTCGATGCACTCAAAACAGCACTTAAAAAATACCGAAATGAAAAACCAAACCCTAAATGTCATACATGGATATTGGTTTCAAAAATTCACCTCCATACACAACAGACTGGCTACCGATATAAATAAATAAATGCATACAGAAAAATTAGATACCCGAATAGATGACCAAAGGAAAGACCACCCTGATTCAGAAAGACCTCCACAAAAGAACTCCACCAAATAACTATAGTCCATAACTCAACTACCGATGATGTGGGAAACACTATCAGCACAAAATCGGGAGATTCAGTACACAATGATAAGCCATGGACTCTCCCACCAAGCTAAATATTCCAACACCAGCCAGCTGAGAAATAAAAGGGAAATCTTTTTTCCTACTATCTACAACTTAGATAGAAACGGCCAGTTAGATTTATCTTTAATTTGAAATACACAATGATTTTTTTTTTCACGGTAGGTGCTAGGAGAAATCTGTGATGACTTATAGGAATTTAAACGAAGATAACGCTATTAATTTTTAACTGTTTTATCAACCAAACTATTCCGAAAAGCACTGAATTGGTTTTGAACATTTTATTTTTCAGTCTTTTAGAAATTTTTATTTTTCTTTGTCAATACTTAATTTAGAATAAAATAAAAAACATTTACTAGAGGATATGAAGTCGTTGATGAGATAAAATCAAATACATCCACAATTGGCCTAGCAAGATTAGTAGGAAACATTTTAATCCCTAATCTGAAGAGGTTAGTTTTATTAGTGATGTGACTCCAATAATGTGTAGAGACTTGAAGAGACTTGATACGATTCACGCTCCAGTGCATCAGCAAACACAGGGGTGAAAAACTAAAAAATAATTACAATATCAACGTAAATAACCCCGCAGTCATAAACGAGAAGTAAGACCCTCAACTGATGAGTGTCTTGTTTATGACTCTAAACAATCGGATGGTGAGGTTCCAGTAATGCTTGAGCTTTGGGGAATGCGGAATACTCCTTCATTGCCATTAGTCCCAGCTCCACTCTGACCTGGAGTGGTTACACCTGATAAGGTTCCTATCTATTGGTCAAATAGAATCAAAATGGAACAGTTTTTGATATTCAAACTGTATTTACTCTAAACTGAATTAATATAGAACTGTGTGTAAACAAAATCTACACTTATGCTAAACTGAATTGTTTGAAATAGAACTGATTATTTGCATCAACATGGATTTGGCATTAAATAAACCAGAAAGGTTGATATACCATAAAAAACCCAACCAACCAACCAAACTCTCTCATATCAGGTTGATATTTCTCGATGTTTTGATATAGCTAATCCCCGGACACGTCGTCGAAGAAATACGTAAACGAATAAGAATTTATAATTTGCCCAATTTGCCGAGTTAGCTCGTAGAGGTATCTCAGAGGTGATGATAATGAAAAAGTATCGGCAACAAGTTGAGGAAATATTTTACGGCAACAACATATCACAGTGACTAGCAAAATGAAACTAAACACACCAGCAATTTCAACAACACATAAATTACATTTATTACGTTAGCATTCAACTAACAAAATAAGATTCACAAGATATACAGATAGGACTTATCTAAGAAACGGTGTTTAACGGGAATACTTTATCATAGAAAATTATGTTCTATCAGGCTTCTTATTTGTTGCTATTTTCTTGCACCTGATCGTGCCTTTTCTTCTCGACAGCCGACGTCACGTTTTCTTTTTCAAATGTTCATGTCGTGGGTCTCTGTTCAACTGGTCCGTTTCAAGCTATACCACCCAACCTTGCAGTTCGCACCGGTAGGCAAAATGTGTCACATTCTTTTTACTCCAGGTTTTTCTGGTCAACAACCGCCCACTACTCCACTCCCAGTGTATGTTGGCTGCTGCTATGCAAAACGTCACTAGAACATCACAATAAATATACATATATATATATATATATATATATATATATATAGGAATAAGAATGTGTTTTATCATCTCATGAGAGTAAGTAAATCTGATTTAATGCAGTAATTTCTATTGATGCTCAGCTATCGTGATTTCTAGCCCAACACTTTTAAATACATGAGTTGAAAAAACATGTGTTCAGATAGAGAACAGATAACGTTTATACCAAATTGCAAATGAACCATTCTGTGGCTTAATTTTCTTTTCTTTTTTTTTTTTGTGGAGATATAATTTTTTTAAATTTTTATCTTTAATTTTTTTTTTTAATTTTCCGTGCAATATTTATCGATCTCAATCACCGTTTGCAACCTTCCATATTCAAAGTAGGAATTGAAAGACAAGCTGTGTGGCTGTAGGAATCAGCCTCACATTTTATACAAGTGATAAATTTTAGGAATCTATTCTTATTTGCTTCTGTGCGTCTTTTTTATGTGTGTGTGTGTGTGTGTGTGTGTGTGTGTGTGTGTGTGTGTGTGTGTGTGTGTGTGTGTGTGTGTGTGTATAAGACACTAGCGCTGTCAACGAAGCCAACTCTGTGCAAAGCCCGTAATGTCAATATCAGCTATAGGGGCAGATGTGCTCCGAATGTTTGTACGTGTATCGACGTCTTGTTCTCGGCGTTTGCGTCTTAATAAAATAATCTCATTCGCAAGAGGCTGATGAAAAAAAATCAATTGAAGTTTTCATCGTCCATCTTTAAACTCAGTCTGCTACTTGATCCTTCAATATAGACTAACATGGTGGGACTTTTATGCACTAGACACTGTCAGATTATCGATAACATATGAGATTAGATTACTGATCCTCAATCAATGGCTGGCGCTCAAAATATATGTTTAAGGATTATTAAGAGATGGATGCCCGATCATTACTTAGATTGATTAATATTAACTTTGTCTGCTTGTTTCACATCAAGTCTTTGTAGAATTCTGTAAGCGAGACACACAAGTCTATTTAAGACTTCTAAGTAAACATTAAATGTAAATACATGACTCAAATTAACACAGAGAAATTAATCTAATCAGATTTTACCTATGAAACTAGATTTTAGTAAAAATAGCGTGTAAAAGAAAAAACATATTTCTTTTTAAATATGACGATACAAACTACAACAACTGGAAGAGTAAAATGTTGCTGATTATCTTCCAATGAATTTAAGTACTCACCTTTATGTACTCACCTTTAAATACTCACCTTTGATAGATAAAAATTAAGTCTAATCGTTGGAAGATATGCTCACATGATAGGAATTCTCTAATAAAGATTGTCATGCAATCAAAATAACATCTTATTACCAGTTCAAACTTGAATAAAAAGAATTAAGTTTTGTTCTATATCGCTATATGTGTAATTGTCTTTTTTTTAATAATTTCTCTCGTTATGCAATATTTATAAGGTTTTCGGATTATTTATCTTGTAACTCAGCTGTTCACTAAGCGTGTCAAAAAATATGGAATTAGCAAACTTTAGAGATATTCACTTCATTTTTTATCTATCAGTGAATAAACTTATAACACATAAGCCACAAAACATTTTTAGCTGTTGAACCTTCTGAATGCATAAAATATTACTTAATCAGACAAGATCATATTAATTAAATTGATGATATAATAGAATCCCAATGAACACTGAGGAAAACATGAAATAAACCAACGACTAAGAAAACGAAATTCACTGAAAATAAAATCAGAAATGACCCGAAATTACCCCATCGCAAGATTTTAAGATAATCATCAGCTTTTCCAGTGTGGATTTCCCAAATTCACAGTAATATTCTTCATCAAAGTGGTTTTAATCTTCCAGAATAATAGTTAAAGACTCTTCGTGGTGAATGGATCCTTTCCTTTAGATTTCTCCCAGAAAATTTTTATTGAATTGACATCTAGATGGTAAATAAGTTAACATCCTCAAAGAAAGTTAATTCCATATTTTTTGCCTGGAGTAATAGTCTCCCTGATAGTTATAGGATTATTTCCTGTAACGAACAAACGTAGACTCATGAAAATGCTCATACCGCTAAGAAGGACTTCATTTTTAGCAGACGCGAGAACTCAACCTGGCTGACTGCATCAAATCCAAAAAAAATGTGGTGATATCAAAATAGGAACAAGAATAAGCATACAACTAGTGATGATTCTATACGCAGGTGGAACACCCCAAATATTTTGAAGGGAATGATAAGGGGTCAAAAGTGCTAGCTTTTCTGTGGAGAATATACTGCTGCCCCTCCTAAGAAATCTTCTTGGCCTTAACCGAGAATAATTTGCACAAGTTTTGAATACATAGGCTCAAGTCGAATTAGTTTAACGAAATGCCCGGATAAGTGCTGAGAAATAAAATTCTGCAAACTTCAAAATCGGAATAGGCAACTAAAGGCAACCATGAAAGTAAATATTTACTTAGTAATTGGGCGCCTTATTAAATCACACGGCTTTGTATAAGTACGAAATTATATTCACGTGACTAAAAAATACGAATTTATTCAGTTGAATGGAAAAAATGTACACGTGTTGAACAGTAAATTATCTCTGAGTATTTATACATATCAATTATAATCACTTGCATTCACTCGAAACCAATATGTTAAAATAGACTTTTTCAGATAGTGATGTTTGCCAGTGAAAAGAATTTTATACGTTTTCCCTGATTATGTTCCAAAATGGTTACATACATTTTTTATATGAATAATCATATATACAATTAAACGGTTTTACGTATTGCTAAAATTAAAAATTCTTCTTAATGTTGAACTGTTTTTAAACATTTAAATGGTTTCAACTTTTGATATCTCTTCAGAATTTACTTTCAGCGTCTTCTAGCTCCTTTATGATAAAAAATATTTGGATGTTTGTAACAAAACCTATTCGAAGAATAAAGACAGGAAAATATTCAGTTTCTTGGGCTTAACACGATCAGTCCGTCGAGCCTAGAAATGCAAGTTACGTGATCTCGTTTGTTGCCGAGTCACAAACTGCTCAGCCACCAGAATACTGCCCTTAATCATTACTGGTCACTACCAACACCCAATAGGTTGCCTTGTTGAGGGGTTTCAGCTCTCTAAATTGGTGAAGTCGCTGGATCCTACAATCCCAAACGACAGGGCTTGTTTCCAGGTGTCTAAGTAATTACATATTGTAAACGCATACTCAAATTGTGCGCAATTATATATTCATAACAGTTTTATATTATATAATCATAATTATATATGTATAAAGTTTAAACATAAAAACTTTTTTACATTTGCGTCTTATAGTGCTCTATCAACACAAATACAGAACATTATCACACTATTTCAAATATAAAACAATATAGACGAAGTAAACACTTATGAGTGTATTTCATTCGGCCAATCCTTTGAGGGGCCCTTGTTGACATGTATGTGTGTTTTCTTGTTTAAATTACCACGACGCACACATATATATGGATGCATGCATGCGTATGCATGTGAGTACATGTGAGTTTTTTTTTCTGCAAAGTACCGACCAGATATGGATGTGTATGTGCGTGTGTACGTGATTGGTGTGTGTATATACTGCCTCGTTATCTAAAAACAAATGAATATATATGCACTTTGTTGATGTCTAAGAAAATGTCCTTTCTTAATGTCTAAATTTACAATTCATGAGAACAAATCTAAAGTGCTTTAGAAAATAGCGGGAATGCGGGATTAAAACCTAAAAATCAATTTTCTAAGCAAGTCAGTATATTAATTTCAATCAACAACAGAGATCCGTTACAGACATTTTAGTCGTTAGCTCATATATATATATATATATATATATATGTGTGTGTGTGTGTGTGTGTGTGTGTGTGTTTCCTTGTGCATAGATAGATAGATAAATAGGATATTGATCGACTTTCCAGGTCTTTTTTTTTGTATCACAATACATGAAATAAATAAATGGACTTAAATTTTTATGTACTTGCTCAATAAATTTACTCGTTAAGTTCTGAGTTACATGACTGTTATCAATCTTCATTGTCGTTTATTTCCAAGTAAAGTTAAGGTTGGTCTATGCTCATTCATCTTCATTTAGAAAGATATTAGAATCAGGAAAATAAGTTAAACTACTAACAGTTTCAAATGGATAACTTTCCAGATTTTATGGCGGTAATTGATGACCTCTGACTTTTATAACGTTCGTTGGGATCATTATATTGTAAGTTGTTAAATAGCAGAACATATATTTTGAATAAATCATCAGGGATACAGACATTACACGCAGTTGGAATAATTTTTTTTTTTTTTATAAGTTGAGGTCATATTTACAGCCCACAGATTTGGCATTGAAAAATCTGACAGTTCCAAATAATTAAGAGGAATAAGTTTCATATATTCCAGAAGTTCCAGAAGAATTATCTTCTTTTCGTTCTTTCGGATTATTCGTCCTTCTCTCCCACATTATAAATATGTGACACGACGTTCAGTTGACTACTTAATCAATACGTAAAAGTTAGAATTTATGAAATATATTCTAATTAATATATAATTAGAGGAATTGATATCATATCAATTAAATTATCATGATCAGAAAATCCGGTAAACACCCACATACGACGTACGGAACAGCTGTTCCGACCTTATTGAGTCTCATCAGCAGTAAATACTGTGATCTCCACCACTACAGAGCGAACTTCTACCAATGCGCCACCAGATCAAGCCACACATAACTGATGCCAAATCAACTAGTCATGGTAAGAAAGCGTGACAACATGACCAAATGTATCTTAAGTGCGTCTTTACCTTACAGAGGATACGACCACCACTAGGGCTACGTCTTCCAAGTCGGTGTTATGATTCCGCAGAGCCTTTTACCTCATGTGCAGGAATTAGAGGTGCTGATGAGACCCAGTGAGGTCGAAACAGTTTTTCAGTGTTCCGTATGTCGCTTGTGGGTATTTGCTGGATTTTCTGGTCATGGTAATTTAATTAAGACATATATCAGAAACAAAAAAACATCCTTAAAATAAGTATCTTTTTGTTCGTGGCTTATACTGACCTTTTTAGGTCAGTATAAGCCTTCCTAAAGGTCAGTTAGGTGCGAGATAATCGCTTTTGATTTTAAAGGTCAGTTAAGTGCGAGACAATTGTTTTTGATTTTGAAGGTCAGTTAAATGCTTGACAATTGTTTTTGATTTTGAACGTTAGCAAATGTATTTAGCTTTTCGGTTGTCAACTGAAACTTCAATCATAATGATGAAACAGGGCATTTCGTAAATATATATTTGTCTAGTCCTTATCTTGAAGGTCAGTATCAAAAGGGAGATTTAATATTGCTCCACTCAAAATAAAGGTGAGTTGGGCATGCCTCATCCAGTCAGGTGAGGCTGAAAATTATTTTGATCAACCCCATTGCTCTACACCTGTTCCCATTGGTCAAAGTATCTAAAAGTGGTTTTCCCTACTCCTGTAAGATACGTAGTGCATTCAATAAGGTTTCAGGATTTTTTGGTAAGGGCATTTAAAATTCAGTATGTTATTGCTATACATCTTATGAGATGACAGACCAATTTTTATGATTTCATGTTCAAATGAACCGCTACAGCAGCAATTATAACACATCCAACTAAAGCCTGATTGTCACAGCTGGTGAATTTCAAAAATGCAATCTGACTCTTTAGAAGAACGATATGCAATAAAATTCTGTTTTAAACTTGGAAAAATGCCACAGAAAAGAATGGAATACTCCAGTCCGATTTTGGAGCATCTTGCATAAATTGAGCATCAGTTTTTGAGTATCATAAAAGATTCAAGAAAGGCACGCAGTCTGTGAGGGATAATGAGAGGTGTGGGAGGAGTAAGGAAGTCAATACACCAGAGTTGATTGGGGAAAGGGTTAGGGTTAGGGTTACTATGTTGAAGTTTTAAGGCAGTTCAGGAAGAGATTGCGTCGGAAGAGGCCAGCACTCTTGAAATCAGGTCAGTGGTATTTCTACCAGGACAATGCACCAGTCCACAACTCCATCCTTGTCACAAACTATTTGACCAAGATGGGCATCAATACAGTTCCTCAGCCTCCCTGTAGTCAAGACCTTGCTCCCTGTGACATTTGGTTATTTCCTAAGCTCAGAGGCTTTCGTTATGAAACAACTGAGGAGATGAAAGAGGCTGTGACGAAGGTCATTGACACACACAAACAAGTTTTTGGAACGGTACAAAAAGTGCATTGCAGCTAGAGGAGATTACTTCGAAGGAGACTAGGGTTTCATGTGTGTACTATCAATGAAAGTGCCCGTACGAAAAATACCTGGAAACTTATTTAATGATCCTCATATAATCCTGATCTAGGATTGGCTGACCAATGGGAATATGACTCATAATTGTCTCTTATTGGAAAACCAATAACAAACCCCTTTAGTCGAGATATAAAAAATGGTATGATTAAATGAATCCTCAGAGAGGATAAGAAAGAGGGACCAAGAAGAAACTCAAGACTGTCAAAGAGGCATCTAGACCCAATGTACTATAAAGAACCTTCGTCACAAAATTTCAAAGTAGCAGACTTTAGAGACGTTAGTGTTACTCTAACCACACCTCATCGTCACTCTTCCTCACTTTCTTCTTCTGTTTTCCAGAAAAACAAACCTCGTTTGTTTGTTATTTATTGTCTCACAAACGTGTTTCAATAAAACCGATTTTTTGTTATTGTTAAACAACGGGTTTTCTCAATTCTTTGAGTTACTAGACAATCTAGCCACTTATATTACCTGACCGTCTGAAGAAGACCCGGCTGAATTGTGTCAACCCCACTCCGTGGATCTAATGTGGTAGTCACGAACACCATAGCCACAACAAGTACTGTGACTAGTAGTCACATCACATTGGGCTCCGTGACTAGCAAAGGACCACATCTGGTGCTGTGACCAGGATCAACCCTGAGTAAATTCCACGGCTCAACCACACCACACACAAGACTTGACCCAGACGAATTCCCAATAATACAGCCACTCCACACAAAGATCTGACCGAGAAAAATCTCCACAACGCAGCCACACCAAGAAAAACTTCGTCACCCAAAGGAAATCTACATATTCAGGGTATGTGACAATTTTTCTTTGCTTCTCTTTATTCGCTGAGCAGATTGAAGGTTCATTACTTGGATATATTGTTAGATAAACTAGTGTCCCATTTTTTTAAAAAGCATATCCAATGGCTAACACCAACCCAAGTCTCATACATATAGTAGCACCAAGTGGATCGAAGATCCCAATATTTACTGGAAAGCCGACCGACCTGAAACCATGGCTAGCAGTATTAAAAAAGAAGCTGCGAATCTACAAGCTAACAGATTTGGAGTTAATAAACCTAGCCAATGATTTTCAGATGCTATTGTGTCAGAATGGATCGGAAACTATCTTGATGATCACCCAGACATTCCAGGTAAAAACTTGTTCGAGGAACTTACGGCAGAATATGGAGTGTTTGTAAACTCTACTGACGCCTCTCGGGCTTTGATGAAAGTAAAGCAAAAAAAAAAAAAAAGGGAATCTCTCGCTTAATTACTGAACAGAATGTCGAATCTTGCAAAGTTAGAGCACCGGAACTCGGAGTTAAGGGAAGGATCAGCCGTGCAAGTACAATTAACAGAAATTTTTTTATTGATGAAGCTAGAAACTCCTTTGTTAAAGAGGATATTGCGAGAGCTATTCCGACAACTTTGTTGGAGGCCTTGGAGAGTGAAAAACTCTATGAGCGACTGAGGCTGTCAAGAAATAAAAGAAAAATATACTTATAGATTCCGGGGCAGGGCTGGTTATCGACAGGAACGGGTATGTCCCCATACATTACTAAGAGCACCCAAATCAGATGATTACAGGGAAAGATGGTCTGGGGAGAGCCGTGGTTGTTATAGTTGTAAAAACCTACACAACGATATAAGGAAGGGAATGCTCCACACAAATCCAGTCAGCGAGAGCACTGGAATTGTGACGAAAAATGTTACCCAAGTTCAACTGAGGAAGGTACTAATTATCGGGCAAAACAAAAAACAAGGCACCAATGAAAACTAGAATAGATACAAAAAATGTTATCAGGTCAAATCTTCGAAGAAAGAAAGACACAATTGTCAGAACTTTCCAAAGTCGCAAAATCAGGATATAGTTCAAAGTGCTAAAAGAAAAAGAGCGGAAGAGTTTGGATTTCTTACCCAAGCTTCGGACAGGGTACGTAAAGTCGAGATTATGGGTAGGAAGATAGAAGTATTCCTAGATTCTGGATCGGAAGTCTCACTTCTGAAATTGTTATTTTTTAAGGACCTAAGGACTGACCCTCTACAGGTGAGGGCTTCAGATTTAACAATGACACAGGCTAACGGACAAAATATGAATTTAAGCGGTATGGTACTCTTAGCTATTAAGGTAGGAGGTATTACAACTTGGTCAAAGCTCGACATTGCACCTGACCTGGATAGGACCACGATACTGCGTGAAGAATGGCAAAAAAAGATCGAGCCCAGATGAATTTTAATCCAAATCAGCTAAAAATAAAAGAGATAGAAATCTCACTGGGTAGCGAAGCCAGTGGTGAGATCAACTCAGAGGATAATATCCAATTACTTCCACGTACCGCTGTCTCCTACTCTGCTAGATTAGGCCCCACGGAACAACCGAAGGAAACCATATACCAGGGAATTCCAGCAGAAGAAGTGATACCAGGAAACGAAGAAGTAATATTAGTTGAGTCTGTTGCGAAAAAGAAACGTAAGATCACTGTTGAGGATTTGCCCCCAAAGCGTAGACCCAAGTCTACAACAGCGACGATACATTCCACTCCAGAAACCCAGCAGAGAATAAATGTAGCCAAGGATCTTGAAAGTGCTGAGTGGCCTAAGTACTTACCCAACCCTGAGTTACTTGAGTTTGGCAAAATTCGAAGCAAAAGTTTAGACATTGAGACTAAAGGACAAAGCTATTCAGATTTCCGTCTCAGTCCTGCTAAAAAGCCAAATTGGGTACGAAGAGGTTCAAAGGATGATACAAAAACCATTAACAAAAGTACAAACGTCAGCAAAAAAGATCCTGAAATAAAAGATTTGGACCTAACGTCTCTTGATCAGAAAAATGATATGGAAACTTTACAAATAGAACCAAAGTTGGAATCCATGACCCTATATTTAGAAAAGAAATTTATGGAAGTTGTGAGAAAAATTTAGATGTTGGCTTGGATACCTACAAAAGCTTAGTCAGTCCATATCTTGAAAATAAAGGTTTGAAACTAGTAAAAAGTCCTGTTAGTTCAGACTTAGAATTTAGATTTGTACAGAATCTAGATAGTGAAGAAAATACTGCAAGACCATTAAAGAGCCTTGAAAGAAGTTTAGATTTGGGTTTAAGACCTACAAAAAGTCCCGTTCAATCTTCAGAGATAGAGTCAAAACCTGTGAAACATCAAAGCCCCACAAAAACCTCAGATTTAGAAATAAAATCATTACGCCCAACCCGATTCTGAAGAGAATAAACCATTGAAAAGCCCAAAAGCTTTAGATTTAAGGTTGAAGCCTTTGAAAAATCCTGTACAGGAAGCAGGCGATTCTTATTCAAATGGCTCAAAACCATTACAAAGCCTTACTAGACAACTACAAGTTAAAGAATTAAAATCTCCCAAAAGTCTAACCAAAGATAAAGATAGGGTTATCGAAAGCTTAGATTCATAAGAATCTACTCAAAAAATACTTAAAAGTTCTGAACAGGAGCAAAGCCTTCTTAATAAGGAACCTTCTGCAACCTCCAAGCAAGCTAAGCCAATATAGACCCCAACAAGATTGAACAAAAAAAAACCCGAAGAAACTCACAACTCCAAGCACTAAGTAATGAAATAAGGACAGGCCAAAGTCTCCTAAAAAGATAATTGAAAGTTTAGAGCTTGATAATTTAGCTACAAAACCCTTGAGAAGCTTTTCAGATCACACGTCACATAGAAGCTCTTTCCGGTCACAAAATTCAAGTCCTAGATCACCAAGTTTACCCCCAAGACCTGTACGAAGTCCATTAAAAAGCCCAAATTTGAGGAGTTCAGATTTAAAATAACCTATAAATACTTTCGACTTTCTTAAATTTGGATCAAAATCTGAAATCTCCGAAAATTTATATCCAAAATCACCACAAAGTCCTCCAGTTGCTCCGAAATCCTTTGTCTTAATGACAAAACCTTTAAAAAGTCTCACTGCAGAACGTAAAAGCTTGATACTATTGGAGAAAAAGATGTCCCAATAGGAAATAAGCAAGGGGGCCCCTTCACATGGACAATTTTAATAATAGCCATTAGTTTAATGATTGGAATTCTTTCCTTAATATTAGTCACAATAGTATGATCTTGGTTGAAAAAACTAAAGAGAAATTAACCAACACATTTACACAGGAATAGGGGAAGCTCAAGAATAATTGTCACTGACCAACCAGAAGTTACAACAGAGCAACAAATAGAAATGGGACCTATTAGCAAGGAACCAGGACAACAGTCCATGGCTAAACCAAAAGACCCACTGCAGTTGCCATCAGTGGGAAATACTTTCTGTTTAAAGAATTAGATATAAAAAAAAGTTATGTATAGTTCTAGTAAAAAAAGCGAAAGAAGCAGAGCACAGACTTTCTGTTATTGTAAAGAACTCTTCTCACAGACACACTTTCTCTTGTGTAAAAAAATATTTTACAGAATGGACAATAGGAATATGGGCAAAAACCATTATTCTACTCTGTTATGTAACCAACTCCGTGTATATATTTTCTTATTTTACTGGTTTACCGGCGTTTATCCAGCAGGTAAATGTTTGGTAGGTGGGGGAGGGATGTGACATGACGTGCGGCTGACTACTTAATCAATATGTAAAAGTTAGAATTTATTAAATATATTCTAATTAATATATATATATATATATATATATATATATATATATATATATATATATATCAGAAACAAAAAAATATCTTTAAAATAAGTATATTCTTGTTCAAGGCGTATACAGACCTAAAAAGCTGGTTGATCTTTCCCAAAGGTCAGTTAGGTGCGAGACAATCGCTTTTCATTTTAAAGTTCAGATAAGTGTGAGACAATTGATTTTGATTTTGAAGGTTAACAAATTTATTTAGTTTTTCTGCTGTCAACTGAAACTTAAATCACAATTATGAAAAGGGTCATTTCGTAAAATATATTTGTCTAGTCCTCATCTTGAAAGTCAATGTCAAAAGTGAGATTAAATTTTGCTCCACCCTAATTAAAGATGAGTTGGGCATGTCTCATCCAATCAGAGACGTTAATCTTACTCTAACCACACCTCATCATCACACTTCCTCTCTCGATATTCTTTCTTCTTCTGTTTGCTAGGAAAGTAAACCTCATTTGTTTGTTATTTATTGTCTCACAAACGTGTTTCAATAAAAACGATTTTTTGTTGTTGATAAAAGACGGGTTTTCTCAATTCTTTGAGTAACTAGACAATCTAGCCACACATATTACCTGACTGTCAGAAGAAAATCCGGTTGAATTGTGTCAACCCCCAGTCCGTGGATCTTTTAAACACAGCGTGGGTACGGAAGGATTCGACAAAGCAAATGCCGGAAGCTAATGTGGTAGTCACGAATACCATGGCCACAATAAGTACTGTGACAAGTAGTCACACCACATCGGGCTCTCTCACTAGCATAGGACCACACACACACACACACACACACACATATATATATATATATATATATATATATATATATATATATATATATATATATATATCCAGGTTTCAGTTACCCTTCTAAACAGTATTTGATAATACATAGCAAAATAAATTCTACTGAAAATTAATTTTTTTCGATGCGTTTTAATTACAAAGAGTATAACATTTTTTTCTTGTTTTTTTAAGTTACCGAATCTATACATTTATGTATATATATGGTGCTTGGTTTCTAGAAACAAAGCGTAGGAAAAGGGTGGTGCACACTGACAAAACTAATATGGAATGAGCAGACACGGCAGCAGTGGTTGCAACTTACAGTCAGTTAAGGCTTTGATAGTTTACTTTTGTGCTTTTTCATCTTATGTCTTCGGTACTTGTGGTTGGCCCTAATAATTTCCAAAGGAGAAGACAACATCTACAAATATGTATATTCATTTATTTCGATAGGTCTTACTGAAATATATATATATATATATATGTGTGTGTGTGTGTATGTGTGTGTGTGTGTGCGTCATTAATAGATTTCACTCATGTTTTGTGAACATATATATATATATATATACATATGCACGTATAGATTCGTGATAATCTATAACTGACAAGTTGATTAACATTCGAATTAATTCATAACCGTTAAATGGTTGAAAACCAAGTGGGTCAACTCAATTTAAATTGACAATTAGTGAACCCGATGTCGAACAATTTATTGGCTCTGATTTGATGTTTTCATCCTGGTGCCCAAAACGGTTCTAGAAGTTAGGAATAAATTAAGGGATCAGAAAGAACTATTCGTCTAGAGTGGTGCTAAAATCAAACTTTTCTTTCCTTGCACCTAGATAACGAGTGATGTCAAATGGTTGTCCCTAAATTATAAAATATGTGCACATAAAAATGATTGTGGCATTATTCATCTCAGAAGAACAACGAACAATCAAAAGACACTACAGCAACCACAACGTTACTCGTTAGAAAGCAAAGCAACACATATCTACCCGACTGAAGAAAGAAGATAAAAATCTATGCTGGCTGATATTTCGAGTCACAAATATATATATATATATATATATATATATATATATATGTGTGTGTGTGTGTGTGTGTGTGTGTGTGTCTGTGTGTATATGTGTGTGTGTATCGAAATATAATTAGAATTAGCTCAGTTCATAACTGATATCAACAAACTCAAAATATTTTGGTAGTTTTCCAAAAGCTGTCAATCTCGAAAGTGTAACTGTATTTTCAATCAAAATATTGGCATTAACCAGAATGCCGTCATGTGTTTATCTTATTTATCTTATTTTATTCATTTATTTATTTGCTGTTATCATTCTTCTTATTATTATTTGTTGGGCCAGTCCTAGTAACTTGGATATGTCCAACTGGAGTCGTAATTGTCTTTAAAAGTGGTAAAAAGCCGCCAGGAATCTTAAATGAGTGGGTAGTAGTACATAAGAAAACCCAACAAAAATAAAGGAAAGGTTCTCACATGGTCAGTGAAATCTTAAGTCAAAGCGAGCATAAGCGCCCTATGGCTCCTGTCTTGGATAAGCTTTCATTTCTAAGTTTTTTTAAACACCACAGCCCTCTAATTTAGAGACTGCTTTTCAACTAAACTAAATGTATATGATTCAAGATAGATAGATCGATATGACCAAACTTTATACACCATATACAAATTGGGTACCAAAAGAAGATGTTGTCTCTAGGGCCTGAAAATTAAACGAAAAAGGATATAACTGGATTTTAACTGAGTTAAAACATAATGTTCGGGGGTAAGGGAAAGAAAGCAAAAATCAAAAAGGGAATGGCCGAAACAGTAAAAAAAAAAAAAAAAAAAAAGAAAAAAGAAGGGAATCGGCGAAACAGAAAGAAACAGACGAACCCCACAGATCCATGGCTAGGATCACATTGTTCAGGAAACTTCTGCATCTCATTTAAAGGTGACAACTACTGATGAGGTTAAAATACGGCTATCGAAAGATAACCATGACTCTCAAACTATGTGTCCAAACCACATCGCTCTTCACGCGGGTAAAAAAAAAAAAACATACGTTCTGTTGAGGTTGGAGCTCCGGCTTCAGTGTTCGAAAAACACTTCAGAACTCAAACCCAATCAAAAATTACTTAGACACAAATGTAGAATGCAAATAGCGATATTTAACGTAAGAACTTTAAATAGAATTTGCAAACAAACGGAGCTGATGGCGTCTGTGGGTGAGCATAGCATAGACATTGTATGCGTACAAGAACACATATAGCATTACAGTGAAAAATAAATAAAATACCACGATACTGGCAATGTCTCAGCATCTTCATGTAAAACCTCTGTCAACAAAATCATAGGTGGTGTAGGAATACTTCTCAATCCACGATCCCTTCAATCACTTAACACAATCAAGAAAATACTACCCAGAATAATGATTGCTACGTTTAATGGCAAACCCGGCACAACGATTATCTCCTTCTACAGACATACCAACACTAGTGATGAAAAAGGCCTCGACACCTCCTATAATAAGCTACCCCACTTGTTCGTAGCGTCCCTAAGCACAATGTTGTCATCATCGGAGGAGACATGAATGCCTAAACAGGTATAAACGTAAACAATAAATTCAGCTTGCACAACTCGTCAAACAGAAATGGAGAACACCTAACAGATATCCTACAAGAACATAGACAAATATGCCTTAATACTAAATTTCAGAAAAGAAAGAGAAAAATATGGACCTACACCTACGCAAATAATGCTACTGCACAGATAGATTACATCCTTATGAAGGAGAAATGGACTAACAATACTTTGAATTGTGAGGCATATTCCTCTTTTGAGGATGTGTCTCCCGACCACCGAATCGTCAAGGCAAAGATACGTCTGACCCTACGCAGATAAATGTATATGAATGCAGATAAAACGGAACACATGTGCCTTAAACAACGTGGCGATATCTCCACTCTATGTGATGGCTCTCTGAAACTAGCGCACAAGTCCCCCTTCCTTGGACGCAGCGTACCATCTACCGAAAATTATATCAAGACGTGACTAGCTAAGGCATGGATATCTATCGATAGACTATCGTTCATATGGATGTCAGTCCAATCCTATAAAATTAAAGGCAATTATTCCCAGAAGCTGTCGTGTCTATACTACCCTTTGGATGCACTACTTGGACGCTGACAAAGCGTATAGATAAAAAGTTTGTGGGCAATTGTAAAAGGGTGCTACGAGTTCTATTAAACAAATCCTGAAAGCAACATCCCACAAAACAACAGTTCAACGGCCACTTTCCACATCTCAAAGACCATCCAAATTAGACGAACAAAACATGCCGGACACTGCTGCAGGAACTCATAAGTGACGTTCTCCAATGGGCCTCTTCACGCGGACGCACAAGTGTAGGATGGTCAGCTTATCTACACCATCTCTGTATGGACACAGGATGTAGCCTGGAAGACCTGCCGAAAGCGATGGATGATAGAGATGGATAACGGGAGAGATTTGGGGAAATCTGTGTAAGCTTCACAACTTGATGATTATGATTGATTTGTCAATAATATCATCATTATTTTGACGTTTATCAGAATTTTTGTTATATTACAAATCTGCCAAGATTACAATGAATGTCAATATATATATTGTAAGAAAACAGTTACACACCAAAAAAGGGAAGAAGCAAACCATATCTCGCGGAAAATGTTACTGATGCAAACAACACCAACTCAATTCGAATCTTTGCTGTGTAGGCAAGAGCAATCAGCAAGAAGAATTGGTTTCTACGTGAATTCAGGTAAAACAGTAATTTTTAATCAAGGATTAATTGATGTTGAGAGGTCGTCAAACATCAAATTCTAATCTCTCTGATGAGATAAAACATAAACTACTGTTGCGGTGTCTTTACTACTGAATGGCTGCTACAGTTGGACTTTTATGAAACTCTTGAATGAAAATGTTGATGTGAACTACAAAAGAATGTTATGTATTGTGTTTGATAAATTCTGGAAGCAGCAGCCCACAAAACAGCAGTTGTACAGGCATTTACCTCCAATCACACACATAATGAAAGTTAGACAAGCAAGGCATGTTAAGTAGAGCCGGTGAGGTAAGAACCAACACATAAGCAAAGATCTTCATTGAATTCTTAAGCATTCATTCATCAGTGTTGGTCGATCAACAGAGCTTAACTAGCTCTATGCATATAATAAATGTCTTCTACAGAAGCTGATAAAGGCAATTACCCATATGGACGAGTGACAAGACAAGGGAATAAGTGCTGTCAACCCACTTTGATAATGATGATGATAAAGGCAATTTTTGTATATTTACCACTGTCCTAAATATAGTGTTTTTACTTTCGTTTAAGTTTTAATGTAACAGTGAGGGATTTACTTTTAATCACACACACACAGACACACGCACAGACATACGCTTTACACAGACATACGCTTTACACACACACACACACACACACACACACACACACGCATATATATATATATATATATATATATATAACACTGGCCCATTCATTATGAGTTAGGGTTCGTCAGTGGCCCGGGAGACTATGGTTCAATCCGTGGTGAAGTTAAACCAAAGATTCAAAAATTATACTTGATGTCTACTTGCTTTACACTCAGCAATATAAGGTATGTATCAAGGGTAAGTGGAACAATCAGCGGAAAGAAGTAGCAATGTGTCGCACCAACGGTCTATGTAAAAAAGAAATCTAAAGAGATACGCATTTGCGCTCATTTTTCTACTGGATTAAATGCTGCTCTGAAGGACTGTCAATACCTTCTTCCTAGTCCAGAAGACGTACTTGTGAAGCTAAATGGTGTGAAATTTTTCTTGAAAATTGACCTTAGCGACGTTTATGAGCAAATTCCGGTTGAAGAGGAGAACTGGAGGCTATTGTGTATAAATACGCTCCGAGGATTATATAAATTTGAATGTTTATCGTTAGGGGTCCAAGCTGCGCTAGCAATTTTCACTAAGGGATGGATACTAGGCTGAGTGGCAGTGATTTCTCTGGGGTTTATTAAGGTGACAGTCTGATGAATAGTTCAAGTGTAATCGAACATAAGGATCACATCCACGACGTTTTTGCTGAGATGCAAGACTGTTTCAAAATTAAAGAGATCAAATGTGATTTTTTTTCTTAGAAAAAACATATACCTAGGACACATAATTGACAAGGATGGTAGGAAAACTGATTTTGAACGAGATGATGCGATTAAGACAAGCCGGTGACCGATAACATCGCTTTGTTGTAGAGCTTCTTTGGACTAGCAAATTATTACCAGGTATTCATACAAAATATGTATGATTTGTGCGCCCCCGTAAACGAACTCTTAAAGAAAGACAAGCCCTGGGATTGGACAGCAAAATGCCAGGAGGCATTTGAAAAAATAAAGAAAACACTGAGGTCAGACTTATTTCCCGCACATTACTTGGAAATCATAGAAGCCAGCGACGGTAGCTAAAAAAAAAACGACTGATGGGATATTAAACCAATATCTCATGCATCAAGAGCCTTGCTTCCTGTGGGAAAAAAATTATTCGCAAATTGAAAAAGAGTCTCCTGTGATTATATTCGGAGCCTCAAATTTCCACCGCTATATTTACGGTCGAGACTTCACACTATAAACAGACCACAAGCCAGTACTCACCAATTTTGGTTCAAAAAAAGGTCCTTCTACACATAAAGCCAACAGACTTCAGAGATTGGGTACACTCCTGTTAAATTACCACTTCAAAATGGAATACCTACCAACGAAAGAATTCAGCCATGCGTACGGATTGTCAAGACTAATTCCCAAGTTCAAAGAACCACTGGAAGATACAGCGATCGCCTCTCTTCAATATGAAGGAGAATTAAAATCTACTATTTGTAATACAGTAAAAACTTCCAGTGATGCTTGAACAAATAAGACAAGAGTCTCTCTACCATGAATATATAAGCCAAATAAAAGTGAAAACTTTTTGAAAAGGACCAGCGAATTACGGACGTCTTCTCTATTTGCGACGATGTGTTATTGTACACGGAACGCGTCGTGTTTCCGTCAACAATCCACATGGGAATCTTGAAAGATTTCCGCGTTGGGTACTAAGTGAGTACTTGAATGATAAGTTTGATGCGCAGCTATGTGCATTTGCCAAACATAGACAAAGATACAGAAAATGCTGTCAAATCATGTAAAGGCTGTGCTCAGGCAGCCAAAGTACCTCCTATTAAATTCAATCCCTGGCCAAAAACGGATCTACCAGGGTCTAGAATTCCCATTGACTTCGCCGGACCTCTTGTAAGATATTACTACCTCATTGTAGTTGACAGTTTCTCGATGTGACCCGAAGAACACAGATGCAAAACCCAACAACAAAAATTACGATACAATTTCTACATGAACGGTTCGCCAGATTCGGAGTAGTGGACACCTTAATGTTCGATAATGGTAGTCAGTTTATGACTAGAGAATTTAGAGACTTCTGTGAAGCATACCAGATCAAACATATCACGATCCCTCCATACCATCCAAGGTCTAACGGACAGGCTGAAAGACATGTGGATACTTTGAAGAGAGTTTTGAAAAAAAAATTGGGATACACTAACTGAAAGAGCGCTCCAACAATTTTTTCAAGTATACAGGATTACACCAATTAATAAAACACCAGTCAAAATGATGTTCGCACGCCGGTTTACGACAGACTACTTCCGAAACAGACGAAGCCTTAAAGAACTTGCACAATATAAAACAATATAATCCTGGAGATCAAGTCTTTTTCAGAATCTTCAAAGACAACAAATATTTTGGGGAGAAGGAAACGATCGAAAAAAGAGTTAGGAACATGATATATGTTATAAAGGTTCTACGATTTACACAAAGAAATCATCTCAATCAACTTAGGACACGTATTACTAATGAGGCTGATAGCGGGCCTCCTGTGGAAAAAGTTATGGATGTCAAATACGATACTTTCGATATTCCGACTCTTCTACCAGCTCCCGAAATGCGCCGTTGTAAAAGAAAAAGGAAAGCAACTGATTTTATAGTTGTCAGCCTAAAATGTATAAGGTCTTCAGACCAAAAACAAATAAAACTTTCTCAAAGCCTTACCACTTTGAACTTGGTATAACGAGTCAGCCAAGTTTTAGACATCTAGCCAATTGTAAAAAAGGAAACGCTTGCTTCTCTCTAAATTAAACAAGTAACTCAAGTGGAGGAAAACCACGTCTAGGAAAACGAAAAAGATTCCTCAGAATTAATCTCTGTAAAAGCCTTTTACAGCCAAATGTCCAAACTCAGAATTTTGATCTAAGAAGAAAAAAACAAAGACACTTTGGAGGAGGTGTTATGGTGACCTATCTACACGATAATTAACTCTCCCTCCTTCATTAATAGAAACCGCATTTACTCTCGTGGAGACTTCCTCTCAGGATATGGAGCGTATGCACTATGCTCTGGGAGTCACTGGGCTTGGACGCATTTTGGTCGGCTGCGTTGGTCGGTGCACCTAGATCAGCATCCTTGGGCCTCGAGGGGCCGTTCGTTTTTGGGCAATGCCGATGGGGCTCGCGGTATTTTTGGAGCCGTCAGGCGTGTCTGGGCTACGGCGCAGTACCCGGACCCACCTAAAAAGAGCCTTGTGCCACACTCATCTGGTTGGCGGGACGTACGACAAATACCAACTTCCTCCCAGCGAGATCTGTGACGCGCTTCAGTCGGCCGTGTTGGGCGGTACACGGATCTGGCCGGGTGTGGCCTGGTTTCTCTGGTAGTCGGTCAAGGCCGTCTGACATGGATTCCGGTAAGCCACATTCATGTTGGGCAAACCTGGCGTCTGATGCCCCCTTTTCTAGTCATCCAGCATGTCTGGGCAACGGCCCAGACGCACCTAGAAATAGGCCTAGTGTTGGGACGAACGACAAATACCGACTTCCTCCCAGCAGTCGAACCTGATGTACTAATACTCTTTTTCGTGGTGTACTAATACTCTTATTTTGTATATACGAGGATCATTGAATAAGTTTCCAGACTTTTTTCGAGTGGGCACTTTTATTGATAGTACACACATGAAACTCTAGTCCCATTCGAAGTAATCTCTTCCGGCTGCAATGCACTTGTTGTACCGTTCCAACAACATCTGCAAGGTCCCATGGAAGTCCTTTTGTATGAGCGTGTCAATGACCTTCTTTCATCTCCTCACTTGTCTCATAACGACAACCTCTGAGCTTAGGGAATAAGGAAAAGTCACAGGGAGAAACGCCTGGACTATAGGGAGGGTGAGGAACAGTCTTAACCTAGCCCTTTGGCCAATCAACTCAGGTGTATTGGCTTCCTACTTCTCCCCACCTCTCATCATCCCTCCTTCCTTGAATCTCTTATGCCACTCAAAAACTGATGCTCAATTCATACAAAATGTTCCAAAAGCAGTCTGAAGTATTCCATACGTTTCTGTGGCATTTTTTTTCTATTTGAAAAGGAATTATATTGCATATCGTTCTTCTAAAGTGTCCTCGCATCCAGATTGCATTTTTCAAATTCACCAACTGTGACAATTAGGATTTAGTAGGGTGCATTCCAATTCCTGTTGTAGCTGTTCATTTGAACCTGAAATCATAAAAGTTGGTCAGTCATCCCATAAGATGTATAGGAATAACATACTGAATTTTCAGACTGTACGACAATTCTAAATGCATGTACAAAAAAGTCTGGAAACTTATTGAATGTACCACATATGTTCTGTTTATTCAATACACTTGTTCCACCTACTTCCTCTTCTTCCGAGTCTTCTTTCTGGCCCCTAACAAGTCCGAAAGATAACCATGACCCACACTCAAACCACATACACAAACTGCATCGCTCTTCACGCGGGTAAAAAAGGGGCGCGTCCTGCTGAGGTTGGAGCCCTGGCCTCAGTGTTCGAAAAATCAGCTACAGAGCTCAAACGATCAAAACTACTAAAATGTAAGCAAAAACTACAAATAGCGACATTTAACGTAAGAACCTTAAATAGAATAGGACAACTACCAGAGCTAATCGCATCGGCCGTAGAACATAAGATTGACATAATATGCATACAAGAACACAGATACACGCACACCGAAGATATCAAATATCACGAAACTGGCAATGGATGGTCGCTCGTCACTATATCCGCATGGAAAAACTCTGTCAACGCCGCAGTAGGAGAGGTAGGATTACTTATAGGACCTAGAGTATTAAAAACGCTAAATAGCATTGAGAAAATACAACTTAGAATGATGGCAGCTACATTTAACGGCAACCCCTGAGCAACAATCATCTCCTGCTACAGCCCTACCAATGTTAGTGAAGAAACTGAACTAGTTACCTTCTACGATGAGATATCCTCATTAATGCGTAGCATCCCGAAACACAACATGTTAGTCATTGGCGGAAACATGAATGCCCAAATTGGGAAAAACAGAAACAACAAATACAGCCTCCACAATACGTCAAATAGGAATGGGCAATATCTAACAGATTTCATGATAGAAAATAGATTAGCATGCTTCAATACAAACTACCAAAAAAGGGAGGGCAAACTATGGACATACACGTACGCGAACAATACTAAAGCTCAGATAGACTACGTCCTTATGAACAAGAAATGGAAAAATAGTGCAATGAATTGCGAGGCATACTCCTCTTTCGAGGGTGTTTCAACCGATCACCGAATAGTCACGGCGAAAATACGGTTGGGCCTACGAAAAAAACGCCAAACGAACAGCGACCACCAAACACTATGACTAGGCCCTTTTGAACAACAGAGATATAAGAGATAAATACGTATTAGAATTAAGAAACAGATTCGAAACACTACAAGAAAAGACGGAAAAAAGTACACCAAACGACGAATATAAGAATTTCGTCAATGCGCACCTCGAGGCAGCAGCGAAATGCATTCCAACTAAACTCAAAACTAAATATAGAGTCCCAGGGAAACATTAGCGGTGAGAGAAAAACGTGCGCTAGTGAAAACAGCCACCAAAAACTATCGAATAAACCCAACAAACACAAATGCCTTAAAACTAAAAACGGCACAATATCAATTAGCAGGCATATATATAAAGGAACAGACAGAATACATTCAAAATCAGATAGATAAGATAAGAGACTGGGTGGAAGATAGACAATCTAGGATAGCCTGGCAAACAATAAACGAAGTGAGTAGAAGAAAGAACACAGCCAAAGCAAAACTGAAAGCAGCAAATCAACAAGAAAGAATAAAACTCTGGAAACAGCACTTCGAAAACCTACCAGGAAACCCACCGAAAATAACACATGAACCAATCACCAGAATAATTAGTTAACAATTAGACATTAATCTAGGACCGTTCACACAAGAAGAACTTGACTCGGTTCTCAGAAAAATTTAAAATAGGAAAGCTGCAGGGCTGGACGAAATTCCCCCAGACAAAACGACGACATACTGCTCCAACACTGCAACGCAGTATACAATAAAAATCCGATAGATAGATGGATGAAGGGATGCATACACCCTTTCCCTAAAAAGGGGGACCTCGGATTAGCCAAAAACTACCGAGGCATAACACTTACATCCATACCAGCCAAAATCTACAATGCCCTACTACGAAACCGCATAGAACCCAAAATCGACAACATACTTAGAAAAAACCAAAATGGCTTCCAAAGAAATAGATCCACGACCTCACAAATATTAACCATCCGTAGAATCCTTGACGGTGTCCGGGCAAAAAACCTACAAGCGACATTAATATTTGTCAACTTTACCAAGGCTTTCAATTCCATTCACCTTTGTCAACTTTACCAAGGCTTTCAATTCCATTCACAGAGGAAAGATGGAACAAATCCTACTAGCGTACGGCATACCTAAAGAAACCGTAGCGGCAATAACGATTCTCTATTGAAACACCAAAATAAAAGTACGATCACCAGATGGAGACACAGAATACTTTGACATTGTAGCAGGAGTACTACAAGGGGACACCTTTGCTCCGTACCTCTTTATCATTTGTCTAGACTACGTACTTAGAACATCGATCGACAAAATCAAAGAGAATGGCTTCGAACTGACGAAGGAAAGAAGCAAAAGGTACCCCGCAAAAACAATTACCGACGCCGACTACGCCGATGACATAGCGATACTGGCAAATACACCAAACCAAGCCGAAACACTACTGCATAGTTTGGAACGAGCAGCAGCAAGCATAGGCCTCTATGTTAATGCACACAAAACGGAATATATGTGCTATAATCAAACGGGGACATCTCCACTCTAGACGGAACCCCTCTTAAACTAGTAGACAAATTCACTTACCTAGGAAGCAGCGTCGAATCAACCGAAAAGGACATCGAAACGAGGTTAACGAAAGCATGGACAGCTATCAATAGGCTATCGATTATATGGAAATCATACCTAACCGATAAAATGAAACGCAGTTTCTTCCAGGCAGCGGTCACATCGATACTGCTATATGGATGCACTACATGGACGCTAACTAAACGGCTGGAGAAGAAGCTAGACGGCAATTACACAACAATGCTGCGTGCAATCTTGAACGAGTCCTGGCCGCAACACCCCACAAGACACCAACTGTACGGCCACCTGCCCCCTATCACGAAAAATTATTCAAGTTAGACGAACCAGACATGCAGGACACTGCTGGAGAAGCAGGGACGAACTCATAAGAGATGTACTCTCATAGACCCCCACACATGGCCGTGCAAAAGCAGGACGACCAGCACGAACATACATTCAGCAGCTATGTGAAGATACGGGATGTTGTCCTGAAGACCTACCTAGGGCGATGAAAGATTGGGAGGAGTGGCGAGAGAGGATCAGGGATATCCGTGCTACCAGCGCGACATGATGATGATGATATATATATATATATGAAATTGATAGAAAATTGGCGTACTACAGTGATATCTTTCAGAAGATAGTTATTTAGTGATAAAACCTATGCATTAAACATTGCTTAATTCTTATATAAGTAAAATTTTTCAAAATTATGCGACTGATATATTAGAATATCAAAACTTTACACATGTGCATAGCTAAAAGGAAAATAAAAATGAAATATTTCAGGCTTTAATATTCACCTGAAGAAGAAGAAGATTACTCCAGCTTAAATGTTGCGATAATATCAAGACGTAAATACTTGTCCAATAGAAACTTTACAAAAATTCCTCTGGGAAATTCAAATACCCTTTTAGATTAGTTTTATAAAAACATCAACAATGTCTAAATCCAATAAATCCGATTTACATTGTCCACATAAAATACATTTCAAAAATTCAAGATTATTCAGAAAATCTTAGACACACACACACACACACACACACACACACATATATATATATATATATATATATATATATATAAGAAAATGTAGAAATATGAAAGAACACAAGGTCTTCACTGGATGATTTTATTTATCATTTGAATTATTGCCTCGTTGAACGTTTTGGTTTTATTAAATTACGAAATATTAAAACTATAAGAGCATTTCGATTGCTAAAAATTTAATAATTCAAACATCCAAATTAATGTTTACTCTTTCCATATTAAAAAAAGAGAAGTGTTCAATTTTGGAAAATCTTTCCTTCTATAATCAACTTCAGAAGACACCCGCCCGCTTTTCTTACACATTTGTATTTTACAAAGCATTTTAGCTAAAATGTGGCACAAAGCCGTATGAATGAAGGACCTTATGAAAATCAAACTTATTCGTGAATGGTTGGCTAGCTTATTAACCATTTAACTTTGCGAGGAGCATATTTTAATCTTCTCGAATTTACTTTCAGTTTCTTATATATATATATATATATATATATATATATATATATATATATATACGAGGGGCATACGATAAGTTTACAGACTTTTTACGTATGGGCATTTTTATTAATTGTACACACATGAGATTCTAGTCCCATTCGAAGTAATCTCCTCCGGCTGCAATGCACTTGTTGTACGATTCCAACAACCACTGGAAGGCCCCATAGAAGTCCTCTTTTGTTAGTGTGTCAATGACCTTCGTCACAGCCTCTTTCATATCCTCAGTTGTCTCATAACGACAGCCTCTGAGCTTAGGGAATAACCAAAAGTCACAGGGAGCAACGTCTGGACTTTTGGGAGGGTGAGGAACTGTCTTAATTCCCATTTTGGTCAAATAGTCTGTGACAAGGATAGAGTTATGGATTGGTGTATTGTCCTGGTGGAAATTTTACTGACCTGATTTGAAGAGTGATAGCCTCTTCCGACGGAATCTCCTCCCTTAAAACCTCAACTTGTAACCCTCACCTAACCCTTTGGCCAATCAACTCAGCTGTATTGACTTCTTTACTCCTCCCACTTCTCTCATCATCCCTCACAGACTCCCTGCCTTCCTTGAATCACTTATGCCACCCAAAAACTGATTCTCCATTCATGCAAGATGCTCCAAAAGTAGTCTGAAGCATTCCATACGTTTCTGTGGCATTGTTTCCAAATTTAAAACAATTTTATTGCATATCCTTCTTCTAAAGTGTAAGACTGCATTTTTGAAATTCAGCAGCTGTGACAATCAGGCTTTAGTAGGGTGTATTCCAATTGCTGCTGTAGCTGTTCATTTGAAGCTGAAATCATAAAAATTGGTCAGTCATCTCATAAGCTGTATAGCAATAACATACTGAATTTCCAAGAGTCTACGACAATTTTAAATGCCCATACGAAAAAAATATTGAAACTTATCGTATGCACCTCGCATATATATATAAACGTATATCGTGGCTGAAGGGTTAGAACCTTGGAATGGCGTTTGAGTCAACCGGGTTTCGATCCCAGCTACGGGAAGCTAATATGTCTAGCCACACTGATGAGTTCTGATAGAACGAAACAGATCTGTCTGTGGATTACTATATATATATATGGCAGGGTTTTGAATGAGTTGATGTGAGTTTGTTTAAGAGAAGAGTGAAAGAGAGATATTTGTGAGCATTTTTTTTTTTTACACGAGCCTCTGCCTTTTTTTTCTTTTTATATATGCCAATTTTGCTTTGCATGTCCGTCTCTTAACTTGTCGGAACCTCTCTCAACAGCCCGGATGTATCTACCTCGGCAACCACTGTGCATATGGCAAGGACAGACCGAATTCTATCCGTATCCACGCAACCATTTTTGGAATGAAAAAGAGAGAAAAATAATCGTAATAATAATATTTTCCGGGAAAGCAAACTCTGCAACTCTCAAAAAATACTGATCTCAGCCACACATGCAATATATAAAACAAGCCGATTTGACCCCGCAGACAGAAAGAACCCAAAAAGAAGAGAGAAAGAGAGTGAGAGAGAGAGAGAGAGAGAATATGTTTCGCAAGAGATTCAACCATCCATGACAGTCGACGTGACAACCTGCCAGCTGGTTCACCTAAGGCGAGGATTTTCCATGAGCTCTTTTCCAGCTACAACTCTGGTACGTCACTTGTCGATGAATGAACAAACTAATGAAGTTTAGAAAAGCCATAAGTGAGAATATTTTTAAACACGTTTCGTCATCATCGATGTGTTACTTCTCAACCTTTTGAGATGCTTGTACTGTAACGGGTATCTTCGTAAAAAAGGATACGTTGATCCAAGATCAAATTCTAGACGTAGCTATTTTAATTTCACATTTCTTGAGAAAGTATTGAATTCAATTATTCTCCCTCCAATTTGTTCAGTTATTTATCTATTGAAAGACAAACTAAACCCTTTGACCTTATTATGGCGACCGTTTTAAGAGAATGAAAAACTATTAATTCAAATGTGTTCAAATCCGCTTAAAACCTGATTTAGTGTTGCTTCCTCGTCCTGATGAAGTGGTTGGATGAATACATACTTTTCACTTTGATATGGATTGTTCGACTTAGTGTACACCAAGACTTTTATGAGATTTATAGTCATTCACTGCAACTATAGCTTTCGCTACTCTTTTCAGTGTATTAATGTGTGTTTGCATTTAAGGATGCATAGTTTCTTGTAAATGACTTGCACATAGTCAAATGTGGCATGTCTCTTCGTTAACCTATATTTCAAAGTAATCATATCATATCAAAATGTTCATCTTTCTCTCTCTCTCTGTATCTATATCCCCGAACATTTCTCTCTCTCTCTCTCTATCTCTCTCTCTCTCTCTCTCTCTCTCTCTCTCTCTCTCTCTCTCTCTGTATACGCGTGTGTGTATACGTGTGTGTGTGGTGATGATGAAAAAAAAGATGATCAGGAAAAGGTTTTAGAATTGTGCTGAAAAAGCAGGTTTCACTTTTCTGAATGATTCTGAAATCAATCATGTTGACCTAAATGTCTATTCATCCATTCATTAATTCATTCATTCATTTCCAATTGAATCACTTACAAATTCTTCTTTTCATTCAATGAATTATCTTCGATTCACAGTCTCAACTTCAAGTCTTTTATCTCGGAATTTCAAAGATAATTTATTTTTAAAAAAATCATTATCTGTGTTGTGTAAGTTCAAATGTAGTACTTAAACCTACGCTCGTTCTCTTTACTGATGAGACATTTTCAATTATTCATTGTTTGTCATGGCCTACATGTACTGTTCTTTTATTTTGTTTATTTTTCTCTTATTTATTCATTCATTCATCATTTGTTTCGGTTTTCCGTTCATCTACGCCCACCCACAAAAATCCTTTCACATTTTCCTTCGTGCTGTTTACCTACTTTCTGTGATGGGTTTTATTTTCAACTTTTATTTTTATTTTGCTCCGAATTTTTCAAGGGAAAATATTCTCTTTCTTAGACGGGATCTTTTTATTTGTGCAATGTCTTTTCAGGTCTAATATATATATATATATATATATATATATATATATATGTATATATATATATATATATATCCGCATAAGCAATCATAGATGCTTACAAATACACACATCCCAACCGGTTGGGTAGGTAGAATACGGCGACTGCATCTCTGCTGAGGGGAAATACCCACCACACAATGAGTGTCCTGGATATGACATTAAACTTTATCAGATAGTGTGGAGTATACCTTTGTTGCCATTACTCTCAGGTCCACTCTGACCAGAACGGTAGTACCTGTTGGTTCCCCATCAATGAATCCACTAGAACTGTTTAATTATTTACTATGCTTTAAAATATTTTACTGTGTGCAAATAGAACAATTAGAGTTAGATGGCAATACTTGAAAGCATTTAACTCTGTGCGAATTGAACTATTAGAGTTAAATAACAATGAATTTTGGCTCATTTAAAAATGATACCAACAAACTGTTCGTTTAGAAATCATATATGAATATAAAGATAATTTGGTATTAAATAACCCAGAAGGGTTGACATGCCATAAAATATAACCAAACCACTAGTACACACAGAAATGTCTTTATGTATGAGGGAGGGAGCTGCTAAATAAGAACGTTCATGTGTTTTTGACGGTGATTGGTATGTTTGTGCATTTCCGGCAATTCATTGAAACCTTAATTCAATAAAGAATGAAATATCTATACATCTAAATATCAACTTTTTATACTGGTTATCCATTACTCCTTTGTAATGACTTCTTAAACTAGTTTACTGACTTATAATTTCTGGTTTCAAATGAATATTCCATCCTGGCTAATTAGATTGCTTAAGCTCTACTTGTCCTCACCCTGTCGACCGGGAAAGAATCCCCACTTCTCCCAAAAGAGTATTGTCTGCAGTATCACACTTAATTGTATCTGGTAGTAAGGCGCCAGTTCTGGATATTCGGGGAGTGTCAAGTTACCATTCATTATTATTACTCTCAGGAATCGTAGTGCCTCTTATGATCCTATCTATAGGTCAAATAGATTTGCTTAAAAATTGATTAGTATTGGATAATATCTGAAAGCATATAACTCAATGTAAAAAATGAATTATTATTATTAAAAAATCAAAATTACTTAACGTACATGATTACTTTTAACCATATAATAATTAATATTAGACAGAAATAAATAAAAACAACTGCAAGAAAATTATTTGTATGTGATAAGAATTCTTGATTATATATAACTGTGTGCTAAAAACCCTTTAAAAAATACTACGCGTAAAAGGTAGATATAAATGATCAATGAAGGCAATTACCAAACCGCTAGAGATAGAATAACCTTGCACTTATCAGCGCACGCACGCACGAACACACACACACACTCACACACATACACACACACACACACACACACACATACACATATATATATACGTTTGTGCGAGTGTGTGTATCGCAGTTAGAGACTTAATGAGTAAATTTGTGTGTAATAATGTTTGAAGTAGTTGTGCATGTATTTATCAAACCACTCACCCATGAACAAGATGCAGTAAAAGGCCATTTTTAAGCGGAGTACAGCTGGTTTGAATTAAAAATATTTCTTTTTCTTAACCAAGGCTAAAGGACTAAATATGTCAAACTATTTGCCCCCTTCTGGGTGGGAGAGGACGATTCATGCTTTTCCCTCGGGCGTTAGCTTGAAGGGTAACACTCACAGCCTCGTCCAGGATTTGAACTCAAGTCACCCATTTTATATCCTACCACAATAACTGTTGGTTGCACTAAGCACGCCTAATCAACAATAGTTCTGCATTTCCTGCTTCGTTAAATCCAGAAATCTCTCTCTCTCTCTCTCTCTCTCTCTCTCTCTCTGTATTTGTTGTTGATATACTTTCATTCTGATTTTTATACTTCGTTCCATGGGAAATTTTCTTTATTTTTGTTTCTTTTTTTTTTTTCTCCAAACAAAACATTCAATTTTATGATTCTTTCCTGTTTCCTTATTATCTTAAACAAAATTAGACGCCGTTTCTTTTTTGCTCTCTCGTCTTTATATCTTCTTCTTCCCATTCATTATTTATTCATTTTAACATCTGCTTTCCTCAGACGACTTTTTATTTGGAAACAGACCATCCGAAAGAAGCAGGTGAGTTTCACATAAGTAATTTCACTTTCTTTGACAATAATGATGAACTTCATTATTATCACTTTTCTCCATTATCATTCTCACTATTAACTGCTAATTTGTCTGTGATTTCGGCGGGAAATCGATTGCAGTTTATTTTCAATTCCATTCTCTATTATTATTCCGAATCAGATTTTTAAATGAACTGAGCGAACGAGGTAAGTTTTAAATAGTTTGTCACATGACCACAATTATTGAAATTAGTTTGAGATTAGGCATCGTAAAAAGAAAAATAAATAGATTAAATGTTTTGAGAATAAATTGTAGTTGAAGGAAGGAGGTAAATCGTACGTGAACTTGCTTACAAATTGAAAAAGAAAAAAAGAAAAGATAGAGGAATGTTTTTGCGTCGTATTGAAATGACTTTTTGAAAATTGAGGAGTATGAAAAAGATCAGGTGGTAAAAGAGAACAACTTTTATACAACTTGAAAGTATTAAAATAGAAAACGAAATTTATATAAAATATTGGTAATACATATGCTTATTCTGTTAATAGAAGCAGTAAATTATGTTTAAATTAATTCCTCGCTTTCATAATAATCAATTCGGGTGCAGTAAATTATATTGTATTTGAATGTCGATAATAGACTTTGTCCTTGTTTGGTCATCCATACATCTGGTATTCAAAAATATGTAAATTTCAGTGAACTGTTAATACCTATCGAAGGAAAACAGACTGAATACCTTACTGGTACTTGAATTTATTTGACTCATAAAGAAACAAGAAGGAAATCTTCCTAATATTGATAATTTAGAAACAGATTTATTGATCTAAAAATGGAAGCCAAAGAGGTAATAAAATTTCACATCAAAGAGAACCAGGATGTAATGTCTCGAAAGGAGTAATTATAAAATTTCCGACCTCCAGATCTCGAGCCTCAACTTTTTTAACTGGTTTGACAGACACACGCTAGAAAGGTAGATAGTAAATCAAGAGAGTTGAAGGAGGGGTAACTCAAGAGCCAAACTAAAACTTGCGAGCTAAGAAGAAAGACTTAAGGAGTGGAAAGAAAATTTCAAGAATCTCAAAGGAAACACTCCTGAAATCAATGACAAACTACTCCAAAAATTATTAATGGCCAACGAGATATCAATCTATGTCAGTTTACACAGTACGTTGTCGGGAAAGACAGAAACAGAAGCCACGACGAAATACCCTGTAAAGTTTGAAGGACAAGAACATTTGCCAACATATTTCTTCGATTATGCTACACAGTTTATAAATATAACAATACAGAAACAGATGTAAGGCTGCATCCTCCTTTACGGAATCATTAAGTATTACAGAGGTAAAATTCTTACTACTATAGCAGCTACGATTTATAATGCCCTGTTTCTTAATCGTATCCGATCGGAAATTAAAACAAGTAAACGCCACATTATCTGTTGCACAACCAATACTTTCATAATCAATATATGAATGCATTTCAAAATAATTTTAGATTTTATCTCAGATATATTTTATCCATAGATGGAGCCCTAAGATGCAAAACCACTCAAGGTCAGATAAAGCGGGGTTGACACCATTGTCTTCAAAATTTTAAATGTAGAATGCCACGGCTGGATGATGTGTAGTGTCATACTCAGGATACCCTTTTTTTGTGGGGGAGGTTCTTATCGGTGTATATCTAATGCAGTCTGTGTATTTTAAACCTGCCGAAAAAACGTACCAAGGAGAATGATCAAAGTTAATTTTGAAAGAAAATATTTATATGAAAATAGTAAAAAGAACTTTCGCCAAATCAATATCGTTGTCTGAATGTTTTTGATGGTGTAATGGTATTTTTCATTGGAAATGGATACGGTGAACCGAATTCAAATCCTGGACGATGCTCTATGTATTTCACATAGTGCAAATACCCTTAGGAAGTCTATGAATCCAAAAAATCTCCCTCCACTTATGGATACATAGTAGGGCAGATTAGACTCTTTAAACATGACATGTGAATTGATCTAGGAGAAGAAAACTCCAAATAAAAAGCCTGTAAAACTCCGCTTAAAAATACTTTGTGCCACATCTTACAAATGCAGAGGGGTTATGTAAATACATATATCATTATATATCATTATATCAGTATATAGATGGAAAATATCTCTCACATGTTAAATTGTCACCAGTATGATGAAAGTGAAATTAAATCTAGGTAATGTCTTGTCATTTTTTCTTCATATAATATCAGTTACGATAGTTAGCCTGGTGCACATCGTGCATTTACTTTTGTAACTTTTTAATGACTCGGAAATCGATAATTGCAACACTAAGAAGTTTTAATTGTCATGTCACGCTAAATGTAAATGATGCTATTCCGGATAGAAAATCTATTCTTCTATGGATCTAACATTTCAGAACTACGGTTTTAGTGATTAAAAGAATCTCTCCTGAATAAAAATTATTGCACTTCATTTTAAATACATGGACAAAAATGTTGTAATATCAGTAACATTGGTAGTTTTGTCAAGATTTAAAAACATGATCGGTCCAAGCAATGAGCGTAAGTGATTTTATCTGTAAAAAAATTAAATATTAAATATTACCTGAATAGAACTACCATTGCCTCTGGATTTGTTTCATTAGTGCAATGAAATTAGGGACTCTAGTAGATTGTTTTAGTAGTAAGTTATTTACTAGCAAGACTTGTAGGTTCTACAAATTATGCTCATTATAGCAGCAGACGCTCAAGTTGAAAATAGAAATGTATCCGCAGCAAATTAGCCACTGGTTAGGATTGGATGAATAAAGATCGTATGGAATATCCTTTGAAGTGGATGTGGGATAGAAAACAGCAAAACAAAGTTAGTTGATCAGCAATGGAGGCGTGAAGATGGACCGAAAATTTCGGCTCTTATTTTAAGTGAGCTCTGGCCGCGAAGAATAATACCGAGCTTTGCCTCTTTCGTCTTACGTCGGTTGACCCATTTTGATACTCTTCTCGACAACTGTTTATAGGAGTAGTAAGGAATAAACATTTGTCTAAGTGAATCAAGACGGTGTTTTGTGTAGTCGTCTCTTTTTCTCACGGCGAGTTTACAATGGGACTCCAACTGGATCTTAAGGCATAATGTTACTTACATAGACTATTTAGAACTGTTATGTGACATGTATGCATGGGTGCCGTAGCGGTACAAATATCTGTTAGAGCCGTGATAGTGCAAACGTCTTTTGGGTGCTTTGGTGATGCTACATTTTGACAACACTCCGTAAATGAAAAAGTATGAAATACGTTTCTGAAATAGTGGGTTATGTTGTCTCCATCATAAAGTAAGAATTATATTAACATGCTGGAACACATTTTTCCCTGATATATGTTTAAAAACAATTTCAGAATGAAAGATTTAACATTAATCAATTCTTCGATAATATTTTCATTATAATAATGCGTAAAGAACACAACTGGTGCAAGAACAAGAGCTGATCTTATAATAAGATTAATTCAATAAAAAAATAATATTGGATCTGGAAAGAGTTTTGTCAAAATAGCTATTGTCAGGATTATCTTGCTCCCCTATGGACCGTAAAAATATTATTGTATCCATCTTATTAATTACCTGTCAGACCGACAGAGTGCATAGTATTGTTTGGGAATTCCATTTCGAATAAATATACTATTACCAAGTATTTGACTTTCTTCTTATTCCTTATTATTACATATCTTCTATTTCACTTTGTATTGGTAATTGGCCGGCATACCATGACACAAAAGTAGCTTTATGAGGATAAAAAATGAATTAAACGTAAATTGTACTCTCTCATAATTATGCAGCAGAATATATACATATATATATATATATATATATATCGTTCAAAACATTATAAGCCTAACCAAGAAATAATCAGTGTGTCAGAAGAGCCCTGTAAATGTCAACACTTTCCATTTTGTGAAATGCGTCAGTATTTTTCGAACCCATTTTGTGAATAATTTGTTATTTCCGGAGATCTGAGTTAAAATTTCTCAGCCGAAGGATTTTTTAAAAATGTATCCAATGTGTGTATATTTGTGGTTGCTTGCCTTAATGTGTTTGAATGTATGAAACATAGATATTCTAAATCATCGATCGATAATTAGTTATATTTTTTGCCCTAAGAAGTTAGTCTGAGAGTAAGTGTGAGCACCTAAATTTATTTATTATAAGTTTCATTTTTTCCAATGAAACCATGAATGAATCATCGAATTAATCAATTTGTCTCCCTTTAATATAAACGATTTATTCGTCTCTATCGACCTCTATCTGTCTTCCTTTCTTCCTTTATTTATATCTATAACCAAATCTATAAAGACGTAGATAGATTGATAGATAGATAGATAGATAATTGTTACTTTTTGTTAGCGTTTGACACCGAGAAGCAGAACAATATACACTTTTTATCAAATCTTAAAAACCATGAAAAATCGTCGATAAAATGGATTTCATTCAAATTGCAAATCCGTTTCTTCACGTCACTTTGAATTTCCTGAATTTTATTCAAACTTTGTAAATTAAATATTTTTGTACAGACATTTTTAGGAAGATTTTGCAGGGATATATATATATATGTATATATATATATATATATATATATATATATATATATATGTGTGTGTGTGTGTGTGTGTGTGTGTGTGTGTGTGTGTGTGTGTGTTAGACAGTATTTAATCAAGTAAATCTGGAGTTGGGAACAATTCCAAGTAGGACAATTAGAATATTCAAATATAGTATATTAAATATGAGTAATCCCGGTAAACAGCTCAATGGAAATAAAATCCAAATTGCAAATTATAAAAAAAAAAAAAACAACAACAATCGGTCACATTAAGATAATAAATTTATTCTCATCCTGTTAATAGACGTTCATATAAATGAATGCTCCAAAAAATCAGCTGTATTTCTTCAGATCAAACAATTAACAAGACTTCTTCAGATCAAACAAGAAAATGTTCTTGTTTGATCTGAAGAAGTCCTGTTAATTTTTTTAGAGAACTGATTTATATCAATACCTTTTAACAGGACGGAGAAAAAATATTACCATCTTAATGTGACCAAAAGATTTTTTTTTTGAATAAATGTCTGTGTCTGTGTCAATGGTTGAAAGACGCATATACACACTACACCAGATTTTAGATACTTTTGAAGGACGTTGAAGATGCTTAACTCTAAAGGAATAAACAGGATTATCTAACTCGACTGGTGAGACTTGCTCACCCACGCGCCTTTTAGTATTGAAGTGGGATATCCAAAGAAAGTATAGTACGTTTATAAAGCGGACTTCTTTTAATCTTGTAAAGCATCTTAGTCATGGAATCAAAAGAGCCACTAAATTGAAGAACAACCAAAGTATTAATCACACACACACACACACACAGATAGATAGATAGATAGATAGATAGATAAGTTTGTAGAAGAAAGCATATGTTGGCAGTAGAATCCGGGTGTGCTGATGATAGCAAGCAATGATGGTAAGAAATTTAAAAATATAATTACTCACGTTTATATGACTATCTGATGATTACAACTTTTTTGCTACATAAGACTTTTAGTGACAGTTGTATGAAGATAAGCAGGTTTATATATATATATATATATATATATATATATATATATATATAGAGAGAGAGAGAGAGAGAGAGAGATAGCTGAATCAACTCAATGTTTGAAAAATATGTTTTCTCAATAAAAAATAGCCCTCAATATCAGCCAGTAGAACAGGATAAAATATTGTATTTTTATTTCGACATTACGCTTTAGGTTTTTTAAAGAATAATTATTTTTTATTTCCTTTATTGTAAGACTAATTTAATTTTAGGATTTGATGAAAAGTATACTGCGGCTGAGATGAGAGTTTGGGTATATATATATATATATATATATATATATATATATATATATGCGCTCCCCTCCCAAGGGTTAAGCATTCTGGCGAAAAAATTAACAGCTACCACTCATGTAATGCAAAACTCATCTAATAAACTGAACACTCTGGTATCCGGTAAGGAAAAAATGTAAACAAACGAAGACAATACATAATGTCTTATGAATCCCGATCTGACGTATGTCACTTGTAGGCTAAGCGGTAAGGTACTAAGTCTAACGTAAATTTGGGCGAGTATCGTTCCCAGCTTGAAACATCGTGCGTGTCTAGCCACTCTAAAGAGTTGTGACACAACGAAACAGTCTGTCTGTGGATGACAATATATATATATATATATATATATATATATATAACTAAAGTTAAGTTGGTGACAGTAATCGAGGGCTACCCGAAGGCTCCCTTATCAATAGCTTCAACACCAACGTGTCAGAGAGGGCGCTACCGCATTCCCACTTTACCCTTGATCCGAACCTTATAATGCCCTTATAATGATTTGTGTTAAGCAAGGCGGCATCAAGTGCCATTTTTGAGTCTTTGGTATGATTCGACTTGGGATAGAAACACTGTCTCCTGGACCATTGGCGAAAACTCTACTGATAATTTTTCAAATAATATCATGATTTGATTATTTGGAATTATTCAATATTGAAAAGATTGTGTATGGATCGATTGAATCCATGTGAGTCCAAACCTACAAATCTATTGCTGGGACTATTGGTGCAATATTATCTTCACTAACTGAACATGACAAATTGAGATGAAAATAAATATTGTTTTGATAGAATGTAATGAATTGCAGAAATGATATTTTCTCATATTAAAGTAATCAAATATTTTAAATTTCTTTGCAATCAGTCCCTTTGTGTTTTGGTTGAACCTGCCTCATACATTTATATTCGAATCAACAGTGTAACCACTTTTCGAATAAACACCTATTTACATTTTTTATCTCCTTTATTTCCATATTAGTCTGATAACGAATTTTACAGACTCCAAATATAGAATTAATTTTTCATTCAGATTCGTTTTAATATAAAGAAAAATAATAAAACCTAAGACAAGTATAGAGAAGAAACAATATTTCTTCATTTAAGTTTATTGAGGTGCCATATTTCTAGTTGAATCCTTTTTTAAATCCAGTTTTTCTCCAGTGTTTTTTAATTGATCATTATAATTATTTATTTTAATTACAAGTTAAATTAGAATATTTTACTTGTCTTGATTAGTGATTGCTTTTCAAGAGACGCCCCGTTATTTTTGTACAACAAAATCTCTAAATAAACTGAGGCCAGACCTATTGGCCTTGACACTGCAAATTCTACTCAATGATCTTTAAAAATATGGCCGTTAAAATTGGTTTGCTATTCTTACTAGCTGTGTTTACCGATGCTTGTGGTGATTTATTTTAAAATACACTCGAAAAAATGTTCATGAGTTATTCTACTTGAAATATAATCAAATATCATTATATTTTTTCCATTCTTTTTTATTTTTATTTTATTACTATTTTTTTTTTCTGTTTTCTAAAATCAAATTCCTAAACTCATGTCTCCATTTCCCGAACCCTGTGAGCAATTCTCCGATCCAATATGCTTTTCAGCTGCCATTTTCAACCTGATTCTCTTCGTTTATTTTGATTCTGTTATTTTACACCATTATTCCTTCTTTCTTGCAAACAGTTGTCTTAAAGCTTTTTTTTTTTATTTTACTTTCTTCGTTTTACTCATTCATCACACTTTTTTTTTCCTTGTATTCTTTTTTGGTTTTATCTTCTAAACTATTTTCTTTGAATTATTCTCTGTTTCCAAATGATTCCCTTATTTATTCGATCTTCTTTTTCTTTCATTCTTATATACAATTTTTCTTTCTTTTATTGTTATCAATTTCTCTACCTATACATTTCACACGTTCCATTATTTTCTTATTTCATTCTTTCTTTTGTCTCATACAACTTTTTCTTTCTTCTTTTTCTATTTTCCACTCTGTCATTAAGACTGAGAATACGCATTTCTGTATTAGACTCTTTCCCTTAGAAAAAGGATGTTCTGGACTTGATACTGAACTGCATTTGGTGAGGGGGTTCCAGTTTTCAAAGTTGGGTGATACATAAAGTATTGCACTGAGCCCATAAGTCAAGATTTTGGTCTTTGACAACTCATTTCTCTTCCGACTGTTGGCTATTTAAACAACTTATCGATGCACGCTCTACGACCAACCGCTATTAATGTTACTCTTTCCTCTCAAGTTTTCTTTTATCTTTCTTGCCTTTCATTGATGTCAATAGTCGACATTTTACAATTCTTTTACTTCCAACCTTTTCAGCTTTCGTTATTTAATTATCTTTGATTATTCCAACAATTTTCATTCAAGTTTTCATTTCCATTCGATACAAAGTCTCATTTGGGCATTTAATATTATTGTAGTTTTACATGACTTAATGTTTCTTAGAAAGTAACAAGCAGTGAATAAACGCAATTCGAGTTTGTTAACTTAATTCGTTCGATGTGAATATCGAGATATACCGAGCGTACAGGGATTGTTACACGGGTTTAAGCGTCAAGAGATCAACTCTCGACTTAAGCGTCCTCTCGTCTTGATTCAAGAAAGAAAAACATAATTAGAATGTACTTGTCTTTAATTGGAATCACTCTGAGATGAGGTTTCTTAATCTGAGAATTAATTTTTATTTATTGCGGACTTTTTGTCCTCATCTTGGTAGTTTTTTGTGTTATTTCTTCTTTCACTACGTTTCGGCCAAATCACCTGAAGAAGGCCAGAGGTGAAATTTTGGCCGAAAGGTAGTGAAAGAAGAAACAACACAAAAACTACCAACATGAGGAAAAAAGTCCGCAATAAATAAAAATTAATTCTCATAATTAGAATGGTACTTTAAGGAAAATTATTTTAGAACCACCTGAATTGGATGCTTCATCTGTTGTAATGGTTAACGAGTAAAAACTAATTTAACGATAACAAAGAGTTACAATAAATTGAAATGATAGCAACTTCAGATTAATTCAGTTACTTTCAGAACTGAATTTGCAAGTAGTGATGTAATCAGGATTTTATTATGTCCATTAGAGAATGATGCAATCAAAACGGATGTTATTTTGTATTGTTCATTATCATATTTTCCAGCATTAAAGCATTTAAGAAAAAATAAACATGCATAAATATATGTACCTCAGCCATAAAAAAGAGTGAGCAAATCGAGAAACCTATTTTTTTTTTATTGTTCAAGAAAAACCCGATCCTCACTCAGCGTGACATATGCAGCATCATCCTGTTATTTCCTGCTATCACTTAGATGGCCGATCGAGTCTAATGACCTCATCAAGTACCGGCTAACTGCTGATCTCAGTCCGGCTTGATAGATAAAGTATATCTTGTTACACATAAGCTACTGCACGAGATATTGAACCTTGTTAACTCGTGTTTTTTTTTTCTTCTTGATGCCAGTTTTTTTAATGGCTCATTTATGTGCACGTCGGTACCAGTCGATCACAATATAACAGTTAACTTGAGTTCGGTTATCTGCTAAATGAGAGAGACAGTTGCGTGTTTCCTACCAGTGCAAATGTTCAGTTAGTATCCCCAAAGGTAAACCACTATTTAAAATGATCTTTCCTTTCATAAAAAATGTCTGTATCTTGAATCTAAAAGGCATCTGTCTCATTAATCTGAAGTAGAAGAAAACTATATATGAATATATCTCAATGCAAAACTATCTATATAAAATATATCTAAAGTCCTATTTATGCAGGGTCAGCTTTAATCCTTAAGACAGATTTATTTTAAATTGGGTCCCACACATGCATGAAAACAAATTTGAAAAAATAAAACCTATTAAAATATATCCGCAGTTAACTATTTCACCATAGACTAAATAATCTGAGGAAAATAGAAAATGACATAAGAAAATCCCTTGAATTTGTAATGATTTTCTAGGGTAGAGGGGCTTACAGATAACTTTCTAATTAGGCCTAGTACTTATTCTTTTGGGTAGAGTGCTCATGCATACAATTTTCTAACCTTGCCCCTCATTTTCTAGCCCCAGCTCTAACTCTACGTTATTTCCACTAAATTCTCGACATATTATTTAAGACTATCCACTGTAATACGGGTAATGTTTAGTCAGCTGACTTGAGGGTTTTATTATTATACACGCAACTTTCAAATCCAACCAAGGTGCGCTTATTATATCAGTTATCGTGGCAAGATATGTAAACGGCTACCCGAGTTCAAATACTCTATGAGGTTTTTAACGAGTCACAATTTCTTTGAGAAAAGCACGAATCCGTTCGTTCTCCACCCTCAAAACTATGAGTAAATAGTCTGGCGGGCTGAAATTGGTGTGATAACCAATATTAAGAAAAAACTTTCAAATCAAACACGTTTTACTCCTCCAAAATATGAACCTCGTGTTACATCCTGACTGTACTAGGGTGGAATTGGGTAAATAAATACGAGACTTTTATTCTTATGTTACCTTCTGTTCTCTGACCTTTTGAAAACAGTAATGCAATTATACTATATATTCATGTATAAGTCGATCTAATGCATCGAATTAGTCAGGATTAATGGCTGCAAATTTGGTAAATTTTGATTTTCAAATCAAGGCTCACTTCCTGTCGTTCTCAGTGTCCTTAAAGTCGTTTTTCATTTACCTAAAAATGTATCCTTATGTTGCGTAGCCATATACACGAATATGGCCATGTGCAAAATAGACATGTAATGTTCATAACGATAGAATATATAAAGAACAGGAATCTCAAAAACACGTAACTACTTCTTGTTCAGGTACGAAATCTTTTTATTAACTTTGAGTTAAAGGCTTCGACGTAAGGAGGAGAGACACAATCTTCTATGATGTCTTATTCATTTGGCCCCCAACTCGAGCGCCCCCCCCATAGGGCGCAAACTCGCCTCGCGCCTGCGAGCTCCAAAATCGATCCTTCTCGTTTGGCGTCTAAAACCCGACTCTTATTTTCTTCAAATTCTCATACAAACTTCCGCGTGCTTCCGGTGCGTGACGTCACCCGCACCTTGTCACCCAGTATCGTCTCGGACTGTTATGACATCTGAGTGACATCTCCATTCGCTCGCGCCCACCCTCGTTAACACCTGCTTCAATCTTACACCCAACCAACCCATGTGCTGAGCCGAAAGTTTCTCAGCCTAACTAAACTCAAAGGCATGAACCGAAATCCCTCAGCTATTTCATAACACTTACAAAATATCCTAAATCACCGGCTGTTGTTTTTCTAAGCAAGTTATCAGTCAAACACGGTCGAATAAACACTCATCAGATATTTTTCATACATTTCCCTTATGTCAGATAAATTAAACTTTACAACTATGTAATAATATTAATCTTTACTAATCGGCACAAAGGTCTAAGTTCAAGCAATATATATTTTGCTAGTGAATTTGATCCATCTGTAGTGAGTGAGTTAGTTGCTTCCGGATTTTACGGTTATTAGTTTCAGGTTTAATTCCACCACAAATTTTACAAGCACGTAAATAAATGGAATATGATAACAACGAACATTAAGAAACAAACAATTTAATAATCATAACAAACAGGATAAAAATAATTAGAAATACAATGTTCATGTTATGTACGAGTGGCCTTTGTAGAAAATACAGTTGCGGCCTGTTGAATGAAAATAGGATTGTTCGCCCGTGTGTGTTTACATGTTAGTAAAGTCTATTAAATAAATAGGACCATAGTTGGCCAAAGTAAGGAAGAGAAAAATGTGACTTTACTTATAAACATGGGTGTGTGTGTGTGTGTGTATGTGTAAGTGAGAGACCGTAAGTATGGGTCTTTGTTTTCTTAAATCAGCACGTGCGTTTTCTTATGATATTTGGCGACAAAGAGTCGCATTGATAAAAGAAGGTTGCATGCCTTTTCCCTTTGAGATTTATGGCGTGGCTCTCTGCTGTCCGTTGATGATCTCTCGTAGTACAAAGTCTTTTTGGCAGTGGAAGGAATGAATGACTTCGTGGATTAAATTCTTGGTTATTATATACTTTTGGGGGTCACTTAAGTGGATAAAAAAATAGTTTTATTGCGGGTCCTGAAATTCAAGCGCGTTGACATTTCTTGATCAATCAGTTTCGTATATTTGCTTATTTGTTTTAGAGCCTAAACATTTTCTGTTAATTAGTTTCTGAGCCAGATTTCATTGAATATTCTTATTTTGTGTTTTTTGTTGATTTTTTGAAAATTAGAAAAATGTAAATTTAATGTTAATGCGATTTTGATCCCAAATTTCTAGAATGTTCTTATTTTGTGTTTTTAGTTGATTGGTTGAAAAATATAAAACTGTAACTTTATGTCAATGAGATTTTGATCCGAAATTTCTGGAATGTTCTTATGTATATTTTTGAGGTTGATTATTTTAAGGCTAAAAGAATGTATATTCTATTCATTAAACCTTCAATTCAGATGGTTGAAATTCTCTTAAAAATCAACATCTAAAATTCTGACATTTTGCTTAGGCTCTGTACTTTCCTCTAAAATCAGCAGTATATACCCAATTCTTTGGGCTTAGTGAGATCGGGAAAAAAAACTATTCAATTTACTGTTCTGTATAACCTCCTTTTCCCTGGTCTTTGTAAGGCAAAAAATAAGGTGAGAAGGTGCTAGAACAAAAGACAGACTGATAAAGTAGTGAGAAATTGATTGAAAAGAGAGGACAGTTTGTCAGGTTTTGGACTCAGGTGCCATTTTGTCTAGACAGCTTCTGAGAAAAATCTGAAATCATTGATTGAAATATTGCAAACCTCACCTTCTCTCGAGCTTTTGTGAAATCTGTGGAAATTCATCTTTGAAAACAAATTCCAGGACAGGTTCTCACAAAAATGATTTCGGATTTTAGAAAAAAAAATGAGAGAGTATATTAGTTTTGAAACTTAATGTGATTAGGCAACTAATTTTTATTGCGTAATGCGTTTAATTAGGCATACGATGAGGAAGACGTAAAACAATGTGAGTGTGTGGCTTCCAGGTGCGAATAGGTAAGTTACCTTAAAAAATAATCACCGGATGTTAGACGAGTTGAAAAAGTTCAAAATTCCGTGCTGTAGGTTAAATGTAAATAAAATATGCAAGTGGGAGCGTGGGTTCTGTGTCCTGAAAACCCGAATAAAAGAAGGTGTCTCTTTCTATATGACTTCTTTTGTAGATGATATCATAAGCGATACAGTCTCCACATCTCTACAGAGCTTTTCGAAGTATTCTGGCTTATCTCAGTAATGTGATATTACCAAACCCAATACTACACAGATTTTTAGTTTCTTAGACTCTTTTCAAGTTTTTCTTGATTTTTTCGATGGCTCTAACTATGACTGCTATACTGTCAAATTCATATTCCATTCATTTTTTTTTTTTTATTTCTGTTGTGTGGTTCAACAATTTCATTTCTTTTTTACTTTCATTATCAACTCACTGATCTTCTGGAAGGATAATGTTTACTTGTTGACACGTTATTATTCTTATTAACTAAAACTATCTTCCTGTTGAGTTTTTCACACCATCATTGGCAGCTGGTCTTTCATGAAGTCTGAGTGACAGCAAGTCTTTTCTGGTCTTTGCGATTCTTTTCAGTATTCTAGTCATTCTCAACAATGCTCAAGGCAGAATGCTTTTCATTCTTCATTGATTTCCAATTCTCTCAGTCTTCTTTCCCAACCTTTGAGGATCATTCTCTGGCAAAGTCCAAGTATTTACCTAACTTTTCGCTTTTTTTTTATTGTCGCTATGTAGTCCGCCGGGATGGAAAAATCAACTTGAATGTTTTTGGGTTCTTTTTTCAATTAGCTCTAGGTTCAATCTTCTGGTCGGTATTACGGAATCGATTAATATAGAAAAATCCTTGACATTTTTTGCGTCTCATTTTCTAGAATGGATACTGGTTGTGCATATATCATGGTTGTATGAATAAAATTCAGTCTCTTGTACAATTCACACCAAATAATCTTTCCCATCCAGTCATGTCTTCTCTTGAACTCCTCTCTTTCCCTCTGTTCATCATGAGCATGTCACATTTTTCAGTGCCAAATTTAGTTCTTATATCCTGTTTATCTTATTGTTTGTATCAAGTTCTCCGTTTTATCTCCATTTTTTGCAAATACCTTTATATCATGGTCTAATGAGTAGAGTATTCGCCAATGGTCCGGGAGACCGGAGTTCAATCCCATAAGGTTACAATCAAGGGTAGTGGAGCAATCCAGGGAATGGACAAGCGACTTACCCTACACCTCAGTGTAGTAGATATTGAAAAGGGAGCCTTTGGGTCACCCTTGACTAAGGTCGCCAACTTTACTTACTTACATCGGATGATTAATCGTTTTTTTTGTGTCTTTTTTTGTTGTTGATATTTTTGAAATTGTAACCCCCAGAGCATTTCCTAAGTAGGTAGCTGAGAAGTATCATTGATATAACGTTTAGCAGCGATGAAAGAGAGACTCCTTGGATTATGCCATTCAGGATTTTCACCATAGGAAGGGTTTGTTCTCCCGTTGTCAATGTCATTTCCCATTTTTAAAGAAAAAGTTTATGATTTTTGCAGATATTTTGTACATTTTCAGACACATTTTTATTTTGTTATCGATCCATCACCATCATCATCATCACTATGTCGTACTGCTGGTACGGATATCCCTGACCCTCTCTGAGCGCTTTTCCCTATCGTTCATCGCCCCTGGCAGGTCTTCAGGGCTACATCCCGTATCCTCACATAGCTGCTGTATGTATATTCTAGCTGGTCGTCCTGCTTTTGCTCGGCCATATGTGGGGATCCATAGAAGTACATCACTGATGAGCTCGTCGCTGCTTCTCCAGCAATATCCTGCGTGTCTGGTTCTTCTAGCTTGGATAGATGGGAGGCAGGTGACCATATAGTTCGTGCTTTGTGGGATGTTGCCGCCAGGACTTATTCAATATTGCTCGCAACATTCTTGTGTAATTGCCGTCTAGCTTCTTCTCCAGCCGTTTTGTTAGCGTCCAAGTAGTGCATCCATACAGCAGTATCGATACGACCGCTGCTTGGAAGAAACTGCGTTTCATTTTATCGCTCAGGTCTGATTTCCATATGATCGATAGCTTATCGATAGCTGTCCATGCCTTCGTTAGCCGCGTGTCGATGTCTTCTTGGTTGATGAGAAACTGCTTCCAAGGTAGGCGAATTTGTCTACCAGTTTCGGAGCGGCTTCGTCTAGTGTGGAAATGTCGCCTGCTTGATTAAAGCAAATGTATTCAGTTTTGTGTGCATTGACATGGAGGTCAATGCCTGCGTCAACTTGTTCCAAACTATGTAGTAGTGTTTCGGCTTGGTTGGGTGTATTTGCCAGTATCGCTATGTCATCAGCGTAGTCGGTGTCGGTAATTGTTTTTTGTGGGGTACCTTCTGCTTCTTTTCTTTGTCAGCTTGAAGCCGTTTTCTCTGATTTTATCGATCGATGTTCTAAGCACGTAGTCTAGACAGATGATAATGAGGTATGGGACTAGCGTGTCCCCTTGTAGTACTCCTGCCACAATGTCGAAGTATTCTGTGTCTACATCCGGTGAACGTACTTTTACGTTGGTGTTTCTACAGCCTACCAAAAGAAACCGTATCGATCCATACTGTTTGAATATTTTTCCGCCTCATTTTGAATTCTTTTAGAATTTAATGGTCTATATGTATGTAGTAGGTCATTTGTTTCAATTACTTCTATGTCGTATATTTTTAGCTCTTCCGGAAAAAAAAAGTGTGCGGCATATGAGTTATAAATTGCTTTTTTTATCTATGCGATCAAGATTTTCCACATCACCGGTAAACACGTTATGGGTCTATAGTTGTTAGATATGGTTCCTTTTTCTTGGATCTTTCTCGGACCCGGCAATTTCCCTTAATAATCCATGTGGGTGTATTTGTCGTTTCTTGCCATTTACGCAGTTCAGAGCCAGTCTGTCAAAGATGGACGTTTTTTTTTGTTTTGTTTTTTTAAACCAGAATACATGAATTCCATCATAGCTTAGCCTTTTCCAATACAGTATGTTTTGAATATTGCTTTGAGGGTTTCCTGGTGTATATGTGAGACAAAGCTTCTCCGAGTTCATATAATCCATTTTTTCTTTTTTTGGTTTTTCGTATTTTAGACTTTTTTATAATCTTTCTGTTTCCATATTTTACTCCAAACTTTTAGAATATTCTTTTTTGTTTGTATTGCAAGACCCTGTCCTGTTATCATTTGAGTCTTCCTTCTTTTGCCAATATATTTTAATTTATCTCTGTAGGTTTATCACTACAGTTTTTTGGGTGTTTTTTCATCCCACCATATCCTCATATATTTCCTATTCCTTAGCACTTTCGACAGTAGTCACAGTTATTTTACCGTTCACTATCATTATTACTAATCATGTTTTTCACACCAGCGTTAGTTGATGGTCTTTCACTGACGTTTGAGTAACAGTAAGTCTCTTCATGTCTTCATGACTCTTCTCAGTATTCTGGCTGATCATAGTTATGTTATGGGCTAGATGGCTCCCACTCGTCCTCTGATTTCTAAAACTTGCTGTCTCTTTATCAAATCTTTGAAATAAATCAATCAATAATATGCTGCATAATTACGAAAAATTATTTCATTTATAAAAAGATTTTTTTTTTCTAAACTATTATTTATATAGCCATTTAATTTATTGGGAACAATTAATGATAGAGTATAAAATATTTGCAGGTAAATTTTCAACTTAAATTTCTGCTAATAATCACTCGTTCATTTCATGATACATTGATCCATCCTCTAGTTTATATATATATATATATATATATATAGCACGAGCAAAAAGGCCTTCTCCGAAATGGACCCAAAAGGAAAAAGAGACATGGTGAGCGAAGATTTTTGAGGAAGAGCAAAGAAAAGCCAGAGCTGTTATTCAGGCCAAAAAATGTGCTTGGACAAAATGGAATGATATCGAACCAATTAAACTATCGTGGAAATCCTTAATTACAATGGAACCACTGGCGATATCATTCCTTCTTCGTTCTACTTATGATCTCTCACCAAATGCGACCAACCTAAAATTATGGGGATATACCAATTCGGCTTGTGGTGTAAAAGTGATCACGGTACTTTGCGCATGTCCACACTCGCTTTAGATGTACACATGGCGACATAGCAAGGTATTAGAAGTGATAATAGAATTGTTAAGAGTACAATGTGAGACAGCAAACCAGCAATCCATAACAGCCAAAGAACGCATAATTCAGTTTCTCAAGGAAGGTGAATGTCCTGTGAGGAAACAAAAAAATCCTAACATGAAGCCAGTGAACGGAGCTAGTGACTGGAAAGTTTCAGCAGATCTCAAGACATCTCTACAATTTTCAGTTCACATTATTCAAACAGAAAAGCGGCCGGACATTGTAGCATGATCCGATTTAAAGAAGAGTGTCCTCCTCATAGAATTGACTGTCCCCTGGGAAGAAAACCGGGAGGAAGCACACGAGCGGAAGAAAAACCGCTACGAGACACTGCGTGCCGACTGCGTGGAAAAGGGCTGGATATGCCATGTGATTCCTATTGAGGTTGGTTGTCTTGGTTTTATAGGACACTCAGTCATTTCGTTTCTTTCAAAAATAGGAATCACAGGCCGCAGTTTGAAAGTTGCCTCAAATCGTCTTCAGACCAGGGCGCGATATGCATCAAGTTGGGTTTGGTCGAATGCGAGAAAGTTTTCAGCATGAAGGAAATACACGCGGAACCACCTTTCTCGTGTGATTACGTATGAAACGGTTACTGTAAACGCGTAATAACATCAACCGCCGAAAGTAACCGCGTTTTTTTTTTTTAAATCACAAACTGCACTCAGAAAATGAATATTGACGTCCAATGTAGTCACTGCATTTAATTGATCTGGCGTATATATATATATATATATATAATTCTCTTAATGCCGTGTCCGGTGGCAAAAGCTGCTTGGTAGCGCCAGGAGTGGCAGTAACGCCTTGAGCTACCGAAACTGTGTTATCACCCCTGGTTGGCGGCTGATGAGGATATGGTATCGCACTTGCTTTCACACGTTGTAAGATGAACATATATATATATATATATATATACCAAACCCTTCTGCCTGTGCAGTATTTGACGTAAGGTCAATTTTAAGCGGAGTTTATCAGGTTTGAATACTGAGTTTTTCTTCTCCAATACCAGTTTCTATAATAATATTAGAGCCTTGTCAGTCCGACTATTTAGCCATAACTGAAAGGAGAATAGTTGTATTCATACCTTTCTTAAAAGAGTTAGCGCTAATATTTGTATTCATTCATGTGTATATGTGCGCTCGTGTATACATGCAACGTATATTTTGTTGGGAAAATATTAAACTATTTATTTTAACAATTTGCTGAGCTTTTTTAGCAACTCTCCTCAATTGTAATGGGGAATGAGTGACATTTAGGCTCTTTTGTCAAAGAAACTCCGGTTTGATTTCAACCGCCAATATCGTTTATAAAATGTATAATAATTTTTCCTCTGCCATTGAATATAAGGATCAATACATTCATTTCAGCAAACAGTTTGCATTTTAAATATCGTGTGACATTCAAAATATAATTTGATAAACAAATTGACTCAGATAATCACCGATACAATGCAAATATAATAGTCAATATAAAAAGACGAATATAAAAAGATCTTGCAAATAAAAGAAGAATAAACGACGTCAAGTAAAGTGAAGATCCTAAACTGAATAGGATTAGATTTGGTTTTATTGTGAATAAATGACAAGCAACAAACTTAGCTGCCGTCTTCCCTGAGCCATTTTTCCTTGTTAAACAAACAGCAAAATTGTTAAAGATAAAAAAAGAGAGATGTAAGTTAATTTATTTACAATTTACTCATCTATTTTTATCGACGACTTTTTTACGATTTTTTCTTTCTCAGTTTATTCATCTGTTTACAAGATTGCCTTTTCTTTCGTCGCGAGTTTTATTTACGTTTCAATGAAGTTGCAGGCTAATTTGTTTGTTTTCCTTGCTTGTTCATTGTCATTGTTTTCTATGTGTATTTAATTGAAAACATTTTTTCTGAAGTTCCATTATTTTGTTGCATATTTGTATCCTTTCCGATGAAAGAAAATTTGTTCATTTTATTTCTTTTTATCTCACTCACACTCCATTGTTTATTTTATCTACATAACTTATTCAATCAGTCCGTCAAAGAATCTCATCCCGAATCTTACACCTGACATTTCTGATTTTAAACGTATTCGGTTGTTTGCACTCTTGAAACACAGTATGAGAATATAGAACAACAACGAGTATTCTTACAATCAAAACAAATGGGATTGATGAAAGTCAATCAAGAACAGAATAATAACAATACTGGGGTCACAAAAGAAGAAAAAAATAGCTACTAATGATTTCAGATAATTTTTTTTTTAATAAAGAAAATGATTAATGACGCAAGGTAGATAATCAAGCAATAAAATTGAATGATTTTTCAGGTCACAATTAATGTTAATATAAACCTAATGAGTTTCGTGTTTACATGAAAATGGAGTTCACCTCGTAGCCGTACTGGTTATCTGTTGTCACTGTATAAACAACTGAATTTATAATGGGAAGTATTCAACTTCTATACGACTATCAAGAAACACTCGTGTGTTACAAATTGCACCTTGCTCGGACTGATCCATATATTTCACAGCGATAAATGTTTAGTTTCATGAAGTTCTTCCGTTAATAAAGAACGAAATATTATCATTAAACCTGTTGTAAGTGTTCGATTTATCCATTTTCCAGTTATTTTTATCATCTCGTTAGATTCACTAAAATTACCCTTTCTCCATGAGTAAATATATATATATATATATATATATTTTTGTGTGTGTTTGTGTTTGTGAGTGCGTGTGTGTGTGTGTGTGTGTGTGTGTACATATATATATATATATATATATAGGCGACTATTGAAATTAAATCAGGTATCCATGTTCGAATCTGAACGAGTTTATTTGCTTATTATCTCCGTTTCGTTTTACATACTAAAATAGTAAGTTGGCGACCGTAGTCGAGGGCGACCAGAAGGCTCCCTTTCCAATAGCTACAACACCGAGGTGTAGGGGAGGGCGCTACTCCTTTCCCTGAATTGCTCCCCTTTTCCCTCGATAGGTACCTTATATCACTGAGTATTAAGCAAAGAGGTATCAAGTAACATTTTTTAAGAACCCAGGTCTCCCGGACCATTGGCGGACACACTACCCACATACACATATATACATGTCTATATAAGAAGATAAAATGCAAATAAGAAATACCATATAAAAATCATCAATATAAAGATGACAGAGTGGGTTTATATCTTAAAATGACCCTACTGTGTTCTCCTTGAGTCAATTACTTGAAGTCTATCAAAGGGTTTGAGCTCTCACTCCAACATATATATATATATATATATATATATATATATATATATATATATATATGTGTGTGTGTGTGTGTGTGTGTGTGTGTTTGTGTGAACAAATCTTCGTTTGAATCATTTTAGTATGAGAGACGCGGAAGTGATAGCCGGACAAGAGTGTTTTGAGTGAGGATATGAAATATTTTGGTCTGATATTTCACGAGGTTTGTTTTCTGTATTATGAGAAATGTCTTGTTTTTTATATCAGGTTTAAAACAAATTATTATTTAGGAGTCTTGTTTTTAGGTTTTTGCAATGCCCTAGCCATGTCAAATCGAAACGTATTCATATGTCTTTATGAGAAAGACAATTTCAATAAAACTTTACGCAATACATAAAGTTTGCTATTTGTATTTTAGAATACAAGTTTAGCAGGCATAAACGGTAAACCAAAAAACATGTTCTATGATAGGAACCATAGTCTATCATTGACATTTTCATTAACGTTGTAGTCCATTTTATTTGACTCATATAATGGAAAGATTCGCTGTTTTCCAGGCGTCACTTGTTAACTTCGATGAAGTGTTGCGATCAGGACTCAAAAGTGAAGAGACGTAACGGCAAGTTTTACGCCTGATACCGGAGGTTGATCCTTGAGAGATCGTTCGTTGCCACCTATATATATATATATATATATATATATATATATATATATATATATATGTGTGTGTGTGTGTGTGTAGTGGGGTGCCTGTTATTTTCCTATATAACATACCCCACATTAAGACATATTCAAGTACCGCTGATTGAACAGGTCCCCGACAGTTCACCGAGGTTTGTTAGTTGATTTGTTATACAGTACATCAGTACTTGCCGGGTAATTTATACTAAAGGTTGTCTTTATTAAACAGGCCTACTTATAAGTCCTGTTGTTCTTAAGCAGTCACCCATTTAAATAATGGACCTGATCATTGCTGCTTAACTTCGGTGATTTGAGGGTAACCGGTGCTTTTAGTTAAACCAATACTTAGAGGAGTGATAATTTCGTAACAGTATATCCTTTAAACAACCTGCTAAGTAAATAATAAAAACAAAAAAAAATGAATAAAGTCATTACTAAATTTTTCAAATCAAATTCCTCGTCGAATTCATCGTAATCATTGTTATATTTTTATTCCTGTCATTTGATAATTTTTTTTCTTTTAATGAGTTGATTATTTTTCTAGTGAGAGCTTTACTTTTGTGCAAAAGAAGAAATATTATCCAGAATTTATTTCTACACAATGGAAAGTAATAACATCATTTTCGTGCTTTATTTTTTCCTTTTTTTTTTTCTTCATTCAAACAAAATATCCAATTCACGGAATCTCGTATTGATTAAGTAAAACTATTAGAATTTCCTAATTATCGTCATTTATCAACATCATTTTGATACAAGCAAATGAATGAAGGATTTGATTCCCGGTGAAATTTGAATTCATTCTTAAGACTTTGGTAAACTAGCTCAATAACACCAGCTACACATGAAACATTCAGATCGATTCCTGTTCACCAATCAACCCCATGATATTGAACTGTCTTCCATTAAAAGAAATCGAAAAATCTTGAATAAAGTAGCTTACACATTTTCTCTCAAATTTTTAAATATCTTTGTATTTAAAAATAGACAAAAAATCAATCAGCAACGAAAGTTAATTATTATATTGTATAAGAAAAAAAATTAAGGACAAAGAATCTCATGCAAAATATGAAGTTAAAAAAATCATTTAGAAAATTTCATTAAAAATAAATGAATTTACTTAACTTCTATGCGCAATATATACTATATGAAAGTTTTTAAAACTTTTTATTTTCGTTCGAAATAGTATAATATGTGGGATTTTTTTTCCTGAGGCTTAGAGTAATGGTAAAGTTACCTCCCCTGGTCTAACAATTTTTTTTCTTCATGCTCACTTGCCCCCCCCCCACTGTCTTCCAAACTTAGTACTCGTCTGTGCCTTAAATTTGACCCAGAAAAAAAAATGTGTAGTCACGTGATGGAGGAGCTGACTGCTACAAACTGTGTAAAAACTTTGCCTAAATAAGAGTCATCACGTTAAGGTGGAAACGCTTGTAGCTGCGTTCCTCCTTTTCTGCTGATGTGTATGTGTGCGCGTCTCCCGGCCATGTAAACGACTAACTGAAAACACAAGGGTAGGTAGTTGGGTTCACCAGTCAGTCTATGACTCTTATCCATCCTCCTATATCAGTCTGCACTTAAATATGAACCTCAGCTAAACTTGATGAAACAAAATGTCATTTATAATCCTTCGTAAATTTGTTCAAGTGTTCTCAATGCGCTTTAAGGTTTTCATTTTTTAAAATCACATCGCAGTGGATTTATTCTCACCTTCTCAGTAAAAAAACCAGTAATATTAGGTCTAATGCCATGCCCCTAATATGTACATGTTCTTGGATAAAGCTGTAAACCCTTTTGTCAGGCACCATGTATCGTGCTTTAAGTTTCTTAGTAAAATAAGACTGATCTAACCTTAAATTAAGATTTAAAGGAGTGTAGTTTGTGAAGTTTTAAATGTTTAGTAAACATTAAATGATTCAATTAATATTGAAATTAAGAACCAATTGTTTTGCAATGACCGTAATGAAACACACACACACACACACACACACACACACACACACACATATATATATATATATATATATATATATATATATATATATATATATATATATATATAAAAAAGCTCTCTATTATAACGATCTCAGTCTTTATTTCCATATAGCATCGATCAAGTTCTAATTAACGTGCATGGAATTTGCTTTCAAAAGACGATTTGAAATTGAAATTAATATATATTCTTTTTTGTTCTTTACATGAAAAATAATGAAATAAATATAAATTTTCAGAACATTTTTAGCATAATAATCAATATCAACATGGTGTCTTATTCTAATAATCCCAAAAAGGTTTTGTGAAGCAAAAAATAAATTAATTAATTAATGAATAAAAAGAAAAACAGGTTATTGCTCCTGACGTCGTGGCTAACGTGCTAGACCATGTCATTGTAGTAAACGAGTTCGTACCCCAGTCACGGTTTCACATTAACTTTCAGGTAAATACTCTTGGCAAAGGTCACACTCCGCTCATCCGACAGCAATGGCTAAAATAGCATCATTTCTTTTGTTAATAAATTGTGGTTTTGGCATAAAATGACCCACGAAGCCTATTAAACAAGTAAAAAAAACTAAGCTAAATAAGAAGGTATTACTTAATCTGACTCTTTAACGTTTATTAATTTTTAATTTTGGAATTTAAGAATTATTGAGATTTTGATTACATTGGAATAGAACCTATTTTTTCAATATATATATATATATATATATATATATATATATATATATATATATATATATATATATACGTGGGGCCTTCAATAAGTTTCCAGACTTTTCTTGTGCAGGCATTTAAAATTGTCGTAGACTCTTGGAAATTCAGTATGTTATTGCTATACATCTTATGAGATGATTGACCAATTCTTATTATTTCATGTTCGAAGAAACAGCTACAGCAGCAAATGGAATACACCCTACTAAAGTCTGATTGTCACAGCTGGTGAATTTCAAAAATGTAATCTGGACGTGAGGACACTTTACAAGAATGATATGCAATAAAATTCTGTTTTAAACTTGGAAAAAATGCCACAGAAACGTATGGAATGCCTCAGGCTGCTTTTCGACCATCTTGCATGAATCGAGCATCAGTTTTTGAGTGGCATAAGAGATTCAAGGAAGGCAGGGAGTTTGTGAGGGATGATGAGATGTGTGGAAGGAGTAAGGAAGTCAATACACCAGAGTGGATTGGCCAAAGGGTTCGGGTTAGGGTTATTATGTCGAGGTTTTAACGAAGTTCAGGAAGAGATTCCGTCGGAAGAGGCCGGCACTCTTCAAATCGGGTCATTGGCATTTCCACCAGGACAATGCACCTGTCAACAACTCTGTCCTTGTCACAGACTATTTGACCAAATTGGGCATCAAGACAGTTCCTCACCCTCCCTATAGTCCTTACCTTGCTCCCTGTGACTTTTGGTTATTCCCTAAGCTCAGAGGCTGTCGTTATGAGGCAACTGAGTAGATGAAAGAGGCGGTGACAAAGGTCATTGTCACTCTCACACAAGAGGACTTCCATGGGACCTTCCAGAAGTTGTTGGAACGGTACAACAAGTGGATTTTATTTAAGCATTTTCTATGATAATATTTCTATAGTTTAAATCAATTCGTATGTATACATCGAGCTAATAATTCACATCGCTGATTTAATAATTTTTCAGGGTCTGGGTATATCATTATTTGTATTTTTTCCTCTAGGCACAGATTACATCTACTATCAAAACATTTTGGAATATTCGAATTTTTCAATATTGACCATTGAATGTCAGGAGTTAAATCTTAATTTTTCAAACTCCAAAAATGCTTAAATAGGGCTGTTTGGTGTTTTAGATGTTCATGGGAGACAGACAATTTATGATTTGCGTATCTAATTTTCCATTTCATGCCACAGAGCATATCGTTTGGACATAGAAACAATGGAATATGGTTCACTTTGGTGATGAATCAAAATTCAACTTGTTGGATCTGATGGTAAGAGGTTTCTCAGACTTCGAAATGGGGAACGCTTATCTCCTCAATGCGTTAAGAAAACCGTGAAATTTGGAAGTGGGTGTAATGGTGGGGGGATGATTTCTTCAGCGAGGTTTTGACCCATTTTTCGTTTTCACGGTAATACCAATGCCTGTGTTTATTAAGATCGTCTTCACCAGCATGCTCTTCCTCATTTACGTAATGGGGAATGTTCAAACTCCAATATTTATGCAAGACAACGTGCCTTGCCACAAAGCTGAAACCTTGTTAAGTTTTCTTGAATAGGAAAGTGTAGCTGTTAAGAAGAATCCACCAGAAAGCCCAAAATCCAATAGAGAATATGGGGAAAAGCATTGGAGAGAAAGCTTAGAAGAGAAATCCTCAAAATGTTGATGATTTATGGGGTTTTCTGAAAGAAGAATGGGAAAGTATCACTACCGACTTTTTATAAGAAGTTAATTAGCTCATGTGGTCAAAGATTTAATGAGGTAATCAAATGCAAAAGAAAATTCACAAAATATTGAATTTTCTTTTGTTTATGTATTGATTTAACAAAGATTTATGATGCGTTCCTTAACTTTTGACCTGGGCAAAATGTATATTTCTCAGTTGACTTTTAATTTACTATAAAAGAAAACTTAGAAAACATTATATGTAATAGATGCATATATGTTCTAAGTATATTTTGTGAAAATTGCATAAACGCACATGCAATTTTTTCAAGTAAAAATCATTTAAATATTTGTTGCTGTTCCGTTCCTTAAATTATGGCCGCTACTGTGTGTGACGCTTTCAGTGAATAATTCATAAAACTGATTATTAATTTCAGCTTCTCTAAGAGCTGTTTTTCTTTGGCTTATGTTCTCTTGTCAGGTGACTTGAGAAGTGAAGTATTTATCGGCAGCTTTTTAAGAAAAAATATTTTTCTTCTAATATATATATATATATATATATATATGTGTGTGTGTGTGTGTGTGTGTGTGTGTGTGTGTGTGTGAATTGCTTCTTATTTGTTGAAGAACAATCAATAAAAACGGAAATTTTGAGGTTTCACTTACAACCAATTTCTCTGCTGCAAACAGTTTGTGACACAAGACCAATTTTTAAGTGCAGTATCCATCCAGATTGTTCCTTCTTCTTGCCATGTTGCATAACTGAAGGTAAAGAATTAATATAAGATATGTATTGCTCGGAAGGAGGAAACTGAAAAGCAGATATTTTTTAGGATTAGAGTTAGTTTTCTCGCGTCGACAAAATTGGCCTGGGGACCAGTTGACCAGTATCCAAGAGCGGGGCCCAGATATTATAAAGCTTCTAATATTTCTTAGAATACTTGTTGTCGCCTTTTTTCTTACCTAACACAGGACAATTACGGATCACCAAACGACACAAAACGCTGGACTTCATTTCTGCTGTGGACTACACACTATACTAGAGAATGGGGACCGTGTTTGAGTCTTTTGCAAATATATTTAGGTTATTGCATGTTTTCAGGTAACTGCTCAACACACTCACTGTAAATGACAATCACCATCCTTGGTGACATCCGCCTAGCATATTACAATTAACTTACAAAATTCAGCTTAATATTCCCAAATCTATTAGATTATCTTGAAGAAATACAGATTTGTATGCGTGATTTCACATATCTTTAGATTTGGCCACCTTCATTGGGTAATTATGTAGTTTATACTGAGATTATGTGCCATCTTCATCTGGCCTAAAGCAAGTGACATTTATCTTTCAATCAGAAGCGGTTTTCAATGGAAAATGGGCAATACAAAATCTCACAGAATATCGTGCAAATCTTTTGATTATTCTTGCTACTTCACCATGGCAGGTATCGTAACGTTATTATTATTATTATTATTATTTCTCCCCTTGCCTCTTTTTCACATCAGCATTAAATGGTAGTATTTTATGGGAGTTTGAGTGACAGCAAGTGTCCCCAGGTGTCTTGGCCTCTTCTCAGTATTCAGGCTGATCTTCAAAATAAGGTGGTATAGATATCCTCGATTCTTCTGCTTTCTGATTCCTTCCGGCTTTTCCCCAAGTTTTGGGAAACGTTCCATGAAGACCAACTACGATTGATTTCACCGTCTGCTTGCACATCTTTATTAAATTAATTATGATACTTCATGCAAATTTTTTACATCAGTGTTGCTGAAGGTCATTCATTAGAGTTCGAGTGACAGCAAGTCTCTTTAGGTCTCCAGGAGTCTTCTTAGTACTCAGACTGATATTAAAAATACTGTAGTTATAATGGATTCGATCCATTCTCAATTTTCAACACTTCTTGTTTCCTTTTCCAAGCTTTTGCGGATCGTTTAAGGGCACCAAATACAATATTTATCACGGTTACTCTCGTGTTCCACAGCGTTTTTAGTTCTCAAGCCAAGGCCAAGCACAAATCTTTCTTTTCACTTTCTTTCTTTTTCACTATGTGATCCGTCAGGAAGCCAAAATCCACTTAACAGCTGATCCAATTTTTTGTTAATAATTACTCGGTATGTTAGCATTATTGAGTTTTTCACACAAGCGTTAGCGGATGGTCTTTCACAAGAGTTTGAGTGACAGCAAGTCTTCTCAGTTCCCCAAAATTATTTTCAAAATTCTAGCTGACCATAACAATACTGACACCAAATCTGGTCTTCTGGCAGAGATTGCGTGATCTGTTATAATCTCAAAGTCCTAGAGAATTTTGTGCATCTCATTTTGCCGGACGGATTCTAGGTTATGCACCAACCATTTAGTTGAATGATCAAATTTATATTTCTGCACGATTTCCAGTGGATCATTTGGCCCACACAATAATCTTATATTCTTTTTACACTAATTTGCACATTCACTTTATTTATGATTAATCATTTCATCTTATCACCTCATAACCTACACTTGCTCTTATGTTGCTTCTTATCTATTTTCTCTTTAACATTTCTCCTTATAGAGTTGTTTTGTGCTGCTTTTAGAAAAGATTGCGTTTTTCTTTTACCATTTCTTATTATTAGCCATGCCCCAGATATCTGATGAGAAAATTGGGGTTTTTTGTCCCTTGAAATATCCATACGATTGTTTTTCTTCCCATTTTTGTTCTTCAGCTATTATTCAGTTGTTCTTTTGGCGTATTGGTCTTTCTGGCCACTATAATTCGTCTTTTTGCCATTTTTTTTGTAATCTTCGAGTCGTCATATTGATGCATCGACGCCATCTTCAATGCTGGAGAATCTTCTTTCGCTTTCTTTTCTTGACAAACATTGTTTGTCTATGTCATCTCTCAGATATAAGGATTTTTACATCTTCCTAAGCTTTCTTGTTCCCTGGTCCATTTGCTTACCTAGTTCAATTCAAGAATGGTCACGAATATACATAGACCAGCCCAGTTGTTCATCTCCTTGATGAGATTCCTGCAGTAGAGTTTAGTCTTGAAAAATTGTCTCGTTCTGAGATAATCTTTTTTTGTATTTTCTTTCATCTCCAATTATTTGATGCTGTTTGCTTTCAATACTTCCAAGTACATGGACTTTTCTTTTTCTCTAAGCGTTCTGATTCTTTATTGGTTTGGCAGGTCTATTCCTTCTGTCTTTTTCCGCTTCTCATTATTTGCTTGGCACATTTTCTGAGCCAAATTTCATTCCTATATCCTGATTGTATTTTTTATTGTTTGTATTAGAGACTCTAATTTATTTTAATTTCTGGCAAATAGGTTGATGTTCATGTACATGAGGTGCTTGTTTTTTCTAACGATTTAGAAAAGTCGTAGCCCACATGACTTTTTTTTTATAGTATATGATTGAGTAGCATCATCACTATTACAAATAGTAATCATGAAAACGCAACTCCCTGGATGATACCTCTCTGGAATTTCACTTTAGCAAAAATTTGTTTTTTTCTCCTGGGCTTAATTCCCCTATCCAATCTTTCCTGGCTTCAGTGATGAACTTTGTCAGATATCTTGAACATTTGAAACAGTCAATAATCAAGCTTTACGAGACTATATCGTATACCTTTATGGTAGTCAATCCACGCCATAACTACATCTGTGCGTCTCTTTTTTCTCTCCTTGGGGAAGTGTTCATCAATGTATACAAGATTACATCTTTCTCTTGTTCTCTAGTAGCCTCTTTTTTACTTTTCGGTAAACAGTCTGCGGCTTATTAGCGGGCAAAAATATCAACTACAATCTGTGCTTAGAGGTTTTTCACATCATTGGTAGCCCCGTTATCGGCCTATAGTTAGGGTGAACGATTTCTTTTTGGGTGTCTCTCTGAATAAATGAGATTTTTCCTTTCGTTATCCATTCTTGTGTGTAATCATCTATTCGACTTTATTATTATTATTATTATTATTATTATTATTATTATTATTATTATTATTATTATTTACTCTTTTAGAGTTTTTTTACATCAGTATTAGCTGATGGTTCTTCTTCGTTTGAGTGACAGCAAGTCTCCTCAAGTCTCCAGGACACTTCTCAGTATTCTGGCCGTTCTCAGTAATGCTGTCATTTGGATAGTCTCTACCCGTCCACCAACTCCTAAGTCCTCCAGGCCTTTTAATAATCCTTTAGTTATTGTGCCAAAATTTGGCCGAGATTAAGTAATCCGTTTGTATGTCAAAGTCTCATAGGAGTTTATGTGTGTCATTTTCTAGGACAGGTGCTGGGTTGTGCATATACCATTTGTTAGTATACTCAGATTTAAATTTCTAGTACATTCCCCCGTGGATCACCTTGCTGACCCAGCTGTGTCTCGCCTTATATTCCCTCTGTACTAATTTTCTGCTTTCGCTTATCATGTGATTGATCGTTTCGTCTCTACACCCGCATAGCCTACATTTGCTATTTTGTTAAGTCTTGTCTATTCTCACTTTGATCTGATTATTTCTTATGGCGTTGTCCTGTGCTGCTCTTAGGAGAGATTCCGTTTCTCTGTTAAGGTTACCTTTTCTTAGCCAGCTCAAGATTTTCCTCGTGTGAGGTGGGGTTTATTAGTCGTTTAAAGCGGCCATAGAGTTGGGTTTTTTTCCTATTTTTGTTTTCTAGTTATTGTTAAACTCTCGTCTGTCGGGTTGTCGGTATCTTTTCTAATGGCTGTAATCAGTCCTCGTTTGTGTTTTTTTATGTAGACTTCGAGCCGTTGTATCGATGCGTGAACGCTGTCTTCGATGCTGGTAAGTCCTCGTTTTCCCTCCTTTCTAGATACATATTGTCTCTCAACGTCGTCTCTGGGATATAATGCCTTATGCTTGGTCATTAGTTTTCTTGTTCTTTGATCCATTTGTTTAAGGTCATCTCTAGTCCACTTGAGAAATGATCTCGAATATCTAATGAGGGGTACTGTCCAAGTATTTATTCCTTTGATGAGGTTTCTGCAAGAGAGTTTTGTCTTATATCGAGGAAGGTATAAAAATGTATGCTTTGTTTTTAATGAAAAGGAGTTTACGAATTTATTTTGATGAGAAGGCAAACGATCATATTAACTGTGTTATTTTGATGACAAAGAAAATTATGAAAATAAAGTGTGACACCTCAAGGATATTGTCATGAGTTCGAAGCAGCCTTTTATGTACTTTGAGGACTATGATTGTTTCTGGAATTTACTGTCCCGAAGCAAGTCACCCCCCACCGACCCTGATCCCCTTGATAATATACATAAATTGATCGGTATAGTAGTAAGCTGATAGTAAGGAGGCGGTAAAGCATTGTAAGCCTTTAGAAGGCATGTAAGAGTATACAGCTGGTGATAATGCGAGTTAAGCCAGTGATAAGTTAGTGTGGCAGCTCTCTAAAGCTCTGAGTATTCTTAACCTTGAAGCAAACTGCCCTGAGTATAGTGTTGGGTATCACCTACCTTTTCAGCATAATGAGCTCTTCCATCTACCATATATGGCAGTAGCGGAGATCAGTCTGGGAAGAATAAGCCTACCAGTCAGACCAGAAGAGCCGTTCCTATTGTTGAAGTAAATCCTTACTCTATCACTAATCCTATGTTCTTATTACTAACAGTCTATCTCTTGTAAATACTCTTTCCTGTAAATATAACTATTTTCCACGCATATTGGGGTTTGTCTTATTATTATTTCTACTTGTGTTCAGTAACCAGAACACAACACATAGAAAGTGAGAAAGCCCTTCAAAATACGACGCAGTGAAAGAAACAAACATAGCCAACATTGTAGATTGCCTTGTACAAAAATGCCCTGAGTACAGAAAGAGGAAGATTGACTGACGGTCTCTGAGGGAATGTGCCATCTTCATAAGAACTTAGAACATTTTTATATATACTTAACATTGTTATTGTTGCAAAGCCCTGTTTGTTCTCTGTTTCTTGGCGTCGACGTGTTTTTTCTTCCTTAATTGAGCGGTATCATTCGATTACTTGTTGACAGGTGACTCAGACTAGCGTCTGATTCGTTGTCCGGATCTTAAAACACAATGTAGGCGGATAGTGTATCATTCGTGTTATCCAAACATATATCTGACCAGCGAAACTTTAGCCGATAGAAAGCGGTGTCAACCCCGTGTTTGGCGAGAGGCGACTGCCCCCAGACACTTTAGGGCTAATACCATTGGGAAAGGAATGGACTGCTTTATTCCCTGGCTAAATGGTGTCCTTGCTGGTTTTTTTTTTTTTTTTTATAAAAGGGTGGTTTTAGAATCAATTAACCAACGAAGTTTGATATGCCATTAAACATCAAAACAATACAAATATAAAAGAAGATGCAATTTAGAAAATCAATTTGACTTTTTTCATTTGAGGTCAGACCTCACCAGAATACCAAACGATTTTGGTAGAAAATATCTCACTGATTTTCATATTGATTGTTTAGCACACACACACACACACACGCACACACATACGCACACATTTATATTTCAATTATTTGCATTCCAATGAAAATGTTTCCATCTCTTTTCTGGGGAGTATATTTCCTCAAATCACCAGCACCACCCACAGTAACTACTCGAATCCAGTGAAACTAAAGCCTAGACACATCATCTAATCTTAATTCCTGGGAATTATTCAGAAGAATCTAACAATTCCATACAAATTAGTAATCATCATCTTCTATGCTTATCACTATACTCACTATACAATGCTCCCTATACATTTGTCTTGCAAAATTTTCGCTTTCTGTTTTTCAACTTGCCAGACCTTCAAAATGTACTTAACGCATATATATTGAAGATATGACAGGCCATCATTTTGAATTTCAAGCACATTTTTCCTTTTCAATAACAAGGATGTAACAATTCAAGAATATCTTATTATTTTTTTTTTTTTTTTTTTCCTTTACTTTACTTTGTTTTTGTTTTTTTCTACGACAGCCTATAGTTTGTTTTATTAACGTATATTTGCAGTGACATAATCATGTATTTTCCGCAAATTCAACTGAATAACTGCCACTACTTTGTAGTGCCATTATATTACATTTTTTGAGTGAGCTCGGTGCAAATACTCAGAATATGTTCAAAAGATGCCTTCGATGAAAAAAAAAAAAAGGATTTTATAGATAAAAATAGTCCCTACTTTTCAAAACATAACCCGCTGCTTTCTGAGGAATACATTTAACTGTTTGTTTTCTATTTTTCACCAGTGTCGGTATCTGCTGCTTTTCCAGGTTTGTCTATTTTTGTATGACTATTATTCTTATTGCCAGAAAATTTTACATATCATGTACATACAAGACCTTTTTTCTTCGATGACTTTTGCTTTGTAAGAACTAATTTGCTCACATATACTTACACATACCTTTCCTTTCCACCTTAACGTTGAATATTCTTTGTATCATATTTTTGAAAATTTCGGATGAATTTACGCTTTGCCATTGGAATGAATTTGTTTTTTTACCTTTATTTGTGATACGGCACCTCATCACTCACACTTCACTTTATATTTCTCTTTATACCTATCATTCATCTCTGCCACTAGCTTACCAAGCGAAAAGCTAAATTTTACTTACTCTTTACCAAGCCGAACGAATCTTACTTCTACTCACCTTAAATGTTTCCGCCTCTCTTTGGATGAGGATTTTGTCGAACTCTTGTCATATGTTCTATGATATATTTCTTCAGGTTATTGTTTTCTTTTTGCTGTGTCAAACAGTTGTATAATGTGATTAATTTCTTATCCCCGTATCCTTAAATTCCATCTTGTGTTAGTATTTTCCGCTTTGATATTTCCTGAAGTCTTTTCTTTTTTTACAGGAGTTGCTAGATTACAAAAGAATTATATTTCGCCAGTCTTCCAAGCAAGAAAATATTGACATCATAGAAAATCATCTTCCTTCGTTGATTTTATTTACTTCAGTAAACTCTCTTTATCACTGGGTTGTTCTATTTTCAATTCTTTCCCTCTCGATTTCACTCTGCTCATATCTTTCTACCTATCTATCTGTATCTTATTCTTCATTTCTCTCGTTCACATTGTTTTTATCTAAGTCTCTTCATCGCCATATATTTCTTTCTGTTACAACTGCCTCTTTCACTCTCTGTGAAGCCATATATAAGTATATATATATATATATATATATATATATATATATATATATATATATATATATATATTAACTTAAATCGCGAGTCGAAAATCTTCTACTAAAGTTTCACCTTAACGGATCATCAGGAAGTTTTTCCTCGACTAAATTCTAAGGAGAAATCGCTTTCCTTTATTCACCAAAAACCCCACCTAGCCTAGAATTTGCATTAAAAAAAAAATAAAAAAAAAAAAAAATAAAAAATAAATAAAAAAAAATTAAAAAAATAAAAAAATAAAAAAAAATTCTCTATAACCTATTCCTAATTATATTGTAACCGCGCCCTTTTGTGTCTACAACTATTTAACACCTCCGATCTTTTATTTAACATATTCTTACTTTTACAATTTGCTATTACCAATTTTTCCTCCATACAAAGATTACAAGTTCTATTACCTGCCCTATATTTGCGGCATTTCTTTATTACTTCCCATTTCATTATAGGATCTACTCCTTGTTTTTCCTTAAGTTCCCACACATAACTAGATAAAGCAGTGCTATACCTATACTTCTCGTGCGAGAAACTTGTTCTATGGTTATAGTACCTAGTTTTAAAATCCCCTTGGGTCGACCCAAAATATATCTTTTTATTTCTCTTATTATTCGAATCACTATATACTTCTACTTTATACACTACACATTCCTGCTTACATTTGCCTTCGAGGGGACACCTAACCTTATCCCTACAGTTGCATTTATCAATCACCTTATGCTTCTTTGTACCTAATTTAGCTATATTACTCCTATTTATTATTCCATTAATGTTTGGCATGCAACTGTAACTTAATTTAATACAATTCTTATTAAATATCTTATGCAATTGGCTCCCACTAGGGAAGTTTCTTTTTAATATCTTGAAGAACTCCTTTCCCAAGTTATTAACTACTTCCATGTTGTAAGGGGGATTAAACCATAAAATTTTCCTAGGTCTATTTCTCCTTCCTTGTGTTCCAATTCTATCCCTATTCCTATATTCTAAATTGACCTATATCCGTCATTCTTTAAAGCCTCCTCATATTCCTGCTTAGTTCGTTCAAAAATTTCCCTGTTGGAGGAGATATTAGATAATCTATGCTCTATTCCCTTAGGTACATGTTTAAACACCTGTATTGGGTGATTAGATCCCCTGTTTACATAACCCAGATCCTGGTTCCTTTTTCTAAATGGAGATACCGTTCCACTATATAAGTTTAAGGTAACATCAAGATAATCGGTTATTTTTAAATCTGTTGTTACATCTAACCTAAATCCAAAGTCCTCAAACAGCTTATGCAATTTTTTTCTAATCCCATCACACTTCTTCGGTGTACATTTATCCACTATAATCAGTCCGTCTTCATGATAAAGCCCATGGCTACTAGGGTCCATAATCTTATTAATACTATACAGTAATACACACCCGACGAGCTCACAAATTTCCGCACCATCATATGCTCCAATTGAAACGTCAAAATTTCCACCCTCCCCTTTTTTTATCCATACACTATCTTTATAGTATAACAATGTTTTACGACAATGCTTAATTATTCCTACCTTATCTAAAGGTATAACCATATATTCTTTAGCCAAATCTAACGCTCTATCCAATGTCTTTTCTGTTATTGAAGGATAAAAATCCTTTATATCATATTTAATAAAGGAGCACCTATCATCCTTCTCGTACTCCTCAAACCACTTAATACAGTCATTAGTGCTCCTCCACTGGTTGATGTTCAATGCCAACCTAAGTGATTCACATATTTCTTGTACGATTATTTTACTAATCCTACCTATTTGTGTCTTGGCCGGGTTAATGAGCCTACATTCCGGATTAGTCTTGAAATTACTTTTGTGGTCTTTTATAGTAATAAAACAATTCTTGGTATTGTATTTTTCTACTCTATCAACAATGCCTAGTTTATGCGCCAACATTTTTGCTTCGTTATTTAACTCTTTTTCAAGATCAGGTGGTGCTTTCTTATAATTCTTAACCACCTCCTTAAATATCATTTGCTTATACTTTTCCTTTTCTATCTTATATAAATTGCCCGACTTATCTGACTTTACAAATATTTTTTCGGACTCCTTAAATCTCCTCATATCCTCGTACATTTTTTGTTGAATATAATTGCGCATTTTCCTAAATTTTATCTCCTTAACCATTCCTATCATTTCAGCCTCAAATTTATCCATCTCTTTGATATGGGGAGGGTGTTTCGTAGTTTTAAACCCATATTTCTCCCTTCCCTCTTTTAAAAATATCTCGAATCACCACCCAGGATAGGTGGGGTTTTTGGTGGATAAAGGAAAGCGATTTCTCCTTAGAATTTAGTCGAGGAAAAACTTCCTGATGATCCGTTAAGGTGAAACTTTAGTAGAAGATTTTCGACTCGCGATTTAAGTTAATTCTATAATTGGCTCCATTGTATTGTGTTGAGCACTTTAGTGTAGCATTGCAGCATTCTTGGAGGGTTTTTTGGTTTTCTTTTGACCACTGACTACGTACCCCTTGATTTTTTTCAAGGAGTCTGACGAGGTTGGACTTTTCTTTCTTTTTTACCCCAAAAACTTTTTCTTTTTCCCCTGGGTGGTGATTCGAGATATTTTTATCTCTTGTTCCTGGCCAGGGTTTTTTTTTGGTTTTTTCTGGTACCGTAAATACTGGTAGATATTAGATTAGTAAATATATATATATATATGTATATCACTCTATCTTTCTATCAATTTACTTAGCAAAATAAGGCGTTAATTCTTGAAAAATATATTTTTTAAGTATTGTTTTCATAAAATCATAATCCTTCTACTTTTCTGATCTTGCACAGTCCCCCTTTTATGGATTTTAACGAATTTTTAAAAAAAATATGACTTTTAAATACACTTTAATACATTCATCTCTTTATCAGACGCAAAATAGACAACTCCATTAACACATGTCTAACGGATAGATGCAAGGTATGGATATCAGTTTAAGAGATTTAATTGACTTTCCATCAAGTCTAGAAATAAAATAAAGTTGCTTTATTGTGGAGAGCCATACACAGATCGAGATTCATGCACGGATATAAGAAAAAATGCTTTGTCTTGTCAGCATTCCTCTTTTGGAGCACCTCGGACTCCGAGCAATAAACACAACTCTTTTAAGCATGGGGGAAGGCTTCCTCGGACCAGGGGATCAACTTATAACTATCCACCCAGTTCGAATACCAAATGATCCGGACTAACGTCAGGTGGAAATTGAAGGGAATATAAGTATTTGGGTGAGTCGAAAGTTTTACAATATTTTGATATGTACTTGTTTGTGGTGGGTATACCACGTGACTACAGCACTTCAAGCCATGGAAGGTACCATAGTAGTTGGTGCACTTGCATATTTTACATTGATTTACTCAGTGTGTGACTTGAAAGCCGCACAGATAAACAAACAACGTTGTCTGAGCCATAAGACTGCGCAAGTGTAATAAACTAGCTTAGCTGGGGACGATGAACTTTGCAGATTCAACGCAGTCGCAAGGTAACATCAACAAAGTGGTTTCACAGGAAAGAGAAAAATATAATTTATTGCCTGCAGATCGAATGACAGATATTTCCGTTTGCAGATAATATCAATAAATTACCGGAAAAAAATAGAAGTATGTAAGTTCCGATAACCAGCTGTAAACAAAAAAAAAAAAACGTAAGGCGAAGAGGATGTTCATATTCCCGCATACGACTTGAGAGACAATATAAGGTCTGTTATTTTGGATTGAAGGCAGAGTCCTGCTGGTCACTCAAGCGAAGGGAGAGACCCGCTGGTTCTCAAACAGACCTGTCAGCTCCTCGTGTGTGTTCTCAGGCCGTCGCACAACTTCACAAAAAGGGTCCCAGCAACAAAAGAGAGATATGTGCGAACCCACTCTGACTCTATAATTACTACATACAATCGTCGTTGTCGAAGAATAAAAACAAATTATATTTTTTCCTATCTACGAGTTTTTCGTTGTTTGTCCAGCGATGCGATATGCAACACAAGCAACCAAAAATATTTGTTATGTAAAAGATAAAGGCAAAGTTGGTTTTTTTTTACCTCACTGTAAATAGAGGGTTCGCTTGGATTTTAAAAACTTTTTCAAATAAGCAAGGTCTATCTAGTTGTCCTAAAACTGAATTCTGACGCCGAGCTCTAAGCTACCGCGGCATATCCGGCAAGGATCAGTTGGAGAGTATCAGGCGATTTCAAGGTCACATCCCAGTGTAGTAGGATCCTTTAAAGTCTCGACAAAAGCATATGGAGCAATCGAATTGTGCCACACATTACAAAAATATTGCAAGATCTTCGACTTAAGTTCGTAATATGTTGATTCGTAACATATAAATGTATCATTTTTTAAATATTTGATAGAAGTATTCTTTAAAAATAATTTTTCACCATTCACACAGTGGTTTGGTTTGTTGCGCTTAAGATGCACATAAATCCTTTCAGACCCTTCTGATGCGTGTGCCTAGGTTTATGTTTTATTTATCCTATCTTGATTCATATCTATGTAAATTTTTTCTAGTTTGATAAATATGTTTTTTCTGCGTATATTTACCTATATTTCCCGTGCATCTTTTACGCAATAATTAAAGAATAATTTCCTCAACTGAAATGGGAGGGAGGTTCCGTCTAGCATAGTGGCTCACGTGATGGAGAGCAGCATCAAAGTAAGCTAGTTGGAATTCCAGTCACAATACTATGTTCACATTCAGACTCATGCTTTAGGGAAAGTTATGAACCCCTTATTCCCTACAAGCTAGAGGTTAAATAGTACCACTAATGTTCTTCGATGAGGATGGTTTAGGCAATAAATAACCCATGAAAGTTGATATGTCCTGAAATAAAGAAATCGAATCGATCTACTGCTGCGGGTAAATACTTCTGTTTTATTTCGTATGAAGTGTATCTGAACAGTTCATATAAAGAAGAAACATTCAGTAATTTTGTTCTAATTTTTATGTTTTTAACCTCATTCCCCGAGTCTTATGGTTCATAGGTTTTCTTTTCTGGATGATAAGATATTACATTTTCAATCTCGTATTTATCTATAACTCAGAATCCACCTCCGTTATTTGCCATATTTGATATTGATTGACGGCTTCTGGTTCTGATAATTTCTTATCTTTCCTTTGGAACGAATGCATTGGTTAATTAATTAACTAATTAATTTCATTAATATTATTATTATCATCATTTTTCAGTAAGTTTCCATAGCAGCGTTAACTGCTAGTTATTCACTGGAATCTCTGTGACAGCAAATCTTTTTAGATTTCAAAGACTCTCCTCAGTATTCTAGCCGAACTTAACCGAGCTGTTGTCTAGATTGTGGGGATTCTTCTAAAATCATCCAGTCTTCTTTTCCAAACCATTTCTGACCGTTCCAAGTGAGCCAACTGCAAATGGTATAACCGTCACCCTTGTGTTCTATAACTTTCTTATTTCTCTAGTTAGGTACAAGTTTGTATCTATTTTTACCTTTTCTCTTATTTCTATTTTGTTGATCACCAGAACGGCAAAATCTACTGTACGGCAAATTTTCTTTTTCCTTGCTAATTATAACTTTGTCTGGTTTTCTGCCCGGTATTAGGCATCGTTTTGTATCTGAAAGTTCCGGCGAGCTTCATGCTTCTCATAATGGTTTGTTCATGTACCATTCCGTAGTATATATAAATTTCAATTTCTCCCACAATTCCATGGAGATCACCTTTACCATCTCGAAGTGCCTAGTCTTGTACTTGTTGCATTCAATTATATAAGGAAACGTTTAGTATTTCTTGCTACATAATTTACACTTACTATTTTATTGTGTATTATCAATATCTGCTTTGATATATTTTGTCTTTATGGTGTTGTTATTTGCTGCTACTAGATTTTCAACTTCTCTTTTAAGGTTTCCATTTTGTAGCTATTTTTAGATCTTCACATGAACAATTTCGCCTCCTTTTCTCTAGAAATATCCGTAGAGTTGTTTTTCTTCCCGTTCTTGTTTCCTAGGTTTTCTGGTTGTTCTATTTGTCCTTATGTTGTGCTCCTTGTGATTATTTGTTTTCGGAAGTCTTAAAAAAACATAAAGCGGATATATACATTCAATGATATTCTACGTGTCAAAAATATGTTACATGTACAGTGAATTTTATTCTCTTTCACTGAGTATTATTATTACTAACAAAAATATTTGCTATCTGGGTGCAAGTATTTAAATTTGAATGAATTAAGATATTAAATTATAATGACTATAGAAAAGAAATGAGAATCCATACAAAGATATTACACATTTTATTTTATTTGATCAGATTTCTATATAAAAATGCCATTCAAAATAATAAAATGATCTTTGTAATTAATAACATTAACGAATAATTTATTAAACTGGGTTTGTTATGCAAATTAGCAGTAAAATAATCTCAGTAAACCTACAATTCTTAATGATATATAAAAAAAACTTTGCATGATTTTAAAAGCATTAATACCACAGTTTTCCTCCTTGATTTTCCGGGATCCATACAACGTTCACGTCAGGTGGGACTTATAACGTTAACAGGTTTGTTTCAGTGGCCCATTCCCAATATTAGTAACTGCTTGTCAGGGCGGAGTTCATCGCTTGGCGCTTGAAGCGTCCCAATCTGGTGAATGCCAACGGGGTTTTGTGACGGTCACACTTGAGTCTCGATTCATGCGTGCTTCCTTCCACATTAAAATTACATAGCGTCAAATCCTAACTTTGTGGGAAGTTGGTTAAATATCTTTTACTAAGATCCTTGTACCAGCATGCATTCTTTCTAGGATATACCTACTTGTCAGGTTACTATTTATTGCTTGGAACCTAAGGCGCTCTGAACTAGGGAATGCTTAGGGGATCAATCATTTTTTTCAGGGAGCAACACATATCTCGATTCGTACGAATCTCGCAATTATGAAATAACGCCATGTCAAATCTTACTAGGTAGGAAGACGGATAAATCCCTTTCGAGGTAAATATAATGCAGCTAAATGAAACGCAGTTTCTTCCAAGCAGCGGTCACATCGATACTGCTATATGGATGCACTACATGGACTCTAACAAAACGGCTGGAGAAGAAGCTAGACGGCAACTACAGAAGAATGCTGCGAGCAATCTTGAACAAGTCCTGGCGGCAACACCCCATAAGACACCAACTGTACGCCCACCTGCCTCCTATCACGAAAACTATCCAAGTTAGACGACCCATACATGCAGGACACTGCTGGAGAAGCAGGGACGAACTCATAAGTGATGCCCTCTTATGGACCCCCACACATGGCCGTGCAAAAGCTGGACGACCAGCACAAACATACATTCAGCAACTATGTGAAGATACGGGATGTTGTCCAGAAGACCTGCCTGAGGCGATGAACGATAGGGAGAAGTAGCGAGAGAGGGTCAGGGATATCCGTGCTACCAGCATGACATGATGATGATGATGAAGTTTTAACAGAAACATTATAACATAAATAACTAAGGGAATTATAACGTTTTGTGAACGTAGTCTTGCTTAGAGACAGACACATAATCTCCAATAAAATAAATTTTTCTGTCTTTGCAAGTTTTCCGCACCAGTTTTTTATTGGAGTGTGAATAATAGTAAGTCTCTTTAGATCTCTACGACTCTTCTAAGTAGTGCAGTTGATTTTAGTAATGTTGTGGTCAAGATGATCACGAATTTTCCTCAGATCTTTCGAGATTCAAGTCAATTTTTTCAGGCTTTGGGGGACCACTCCAAGAGCACCATCTACAATTGAAATCACTGACTCTTTCATGTTCTACTGCTTTTTCACTGCTTTAGCAAGGTCCAAGTATATCTGTATCTTTTCACTTTCTTTTATTTGCACTTAATGTTCCTCTGGAACAGCAAAATCCTCAAGATTACAATTTTTTCTTCTGTTTACGCTGGAACTAATCTTCTGGCCAACACGTGGTTCGTTTGTACCACAAAATCCTTGATAATTTCCTGCGCCTCATTTTCTGGACAGATTCTATTTTGAATATATATCCTGTGTCAGCCTGGTGAAATTTTGATTCTGGCACAATTGTTAAGGTACCATCGTTCCTTCCAAGTTGTGCCTAGACTTGTATTCATTTTGTGCAAGTTGTCTTTTTCCGACTATGTCATTAACATTGTCTCCTTCATGACATAACCTGAACTTGCTTTTCTTTTGAGCATCATCGATTTTTGTCTTGACTTAATTTATTCTTACAGTATTATTTTGAGCAGCGATTGAAATAGATTTCGTTCATTTCTTCAAGTGCCCACTTCTTAGCCAGGTCTGGATCATCTCATATGAAATGTCAATAGAATGTCGGTTGACGTATCTATATAGTCTATTTTATTTTCATTTAGATTTTATTTATCTGATTTACTGCTTGATAGGATCCTTTACCAGATTACCAGATAATCGTGGTAAATGAGGGCTTGTTCTTAGAGAATTCTTAAGCATATAAAATTAAAAGAGTTTCGCTAAGCGTATGTGCAGTGATTATTCTTATTATTTTTCAATTTATATGAAGATTATTCTCATGGTATTTTAAAAGGCTTCCCCAAAAATCAATATTCTTAAACATTCCTTGTGATTCTGTAACTAATGCAGTGTTAGTTGCGTTCAAATGCTGAATTCTATCAATTTATATTTCCATATAAGAATATTTTGAAAGTTTATCAAATTTTTGGTTGAAGAATTTTGTATGAGACTGGGCTGTTATATTATATTATTATATAGCATCTATGTTTCTATGAAATTTTTACAATAATTATTATTGTTGTTGTTGTTGTTGTTGCAAGTCCTTGAGTGTTATTGACGTCAACGTTAGGTGGTGGTATTTCCCTGAAGTCTGAAGGACATCACGTTTCCTCATGTCTCCAGGGCTCGTGTTAGTATTCTAAGCAATCTTAACAATGCTGTAATCTGGAAAGTCTTGATTCGTCTACCGGTTTCCAACTCTTACAGTTCCCTTTAATAAACATCTGAGGATCATTCCAAGCATTACAATTATAATATGTATTACCGTCACTTTCAAGATCCCCAACTTACATTGGTCTCGGTTTGAATGGATATTATACTGTCTCAAAATGTGTAAAATACCCGTCCAAATCCTAAAGTTTATCGCGAAGATTATGCAAACCAGGAGAGTGGAATTGGCAGTGGGAGAACAAAGCTTAGCACACATAAAGATCCAAAGAGGCATATTCCAGGGAGATACACAGTCGCTATTATTATTTGCGATAGCCTGGATGACACTCAACCACATCCCTACGAAATGCACAGCCAGATTTTAACTGAGTAAATCACAGGAAAAGAGCAACCACTTGATGTACATGAACGACATCAAACTTTTTTTGCCAAAAACGAATAAGAATTAGAAAATCTAATAAAAACTGTGAGAATATAAAGTTAGGATATAGAAATGGAATTTGGCATAGAAAAATGCGCCTTGCTTGTAATGAAAAGTGGCAAATAACACATGACGGAACGAGTCGAACTACCAGATCAAGTGGTAATCGGAACGCTTGGAGAAAAGGAATCCTACAAATAATAGGGGATATTGGAAGCAATATCAAACCACTAAAAGTGAAAGAAAAAAAATTGAAAGTGTATCTCAGAAAATCCAGAAAATGACTCAAGAAAAAACAAACTATATAACAGGAACTTTATCAAAGGAATAAATACCTGAGCTGTTCGTTTCGTAAGATACTCAGAACAATTCTTGAAGTGGACCAGAGAAAATATTAAACAAATAGACCGGAGAACAAGAAAAGTAATGACCATGCATAAGGCCTTTCATGCGAGAGATGACGTTGACAGACTATATGTGTTAAGAAAAGAAGGAGGAATAGGTCTTGCCAGCATCGAAGACAGCTTTGAAACATCGATACGACTCGAAGACTTCATAGAAAAGCGTGAAGGAAGGCTGATTACCGCCACCCGAACAATACTAACGACACGAGAAGCAGCAGAACAACAATAATCAGAAAACAAAAGTTAGAAGAAAAAGAAATCTATGGACGCGACTAACAAGCGACATCTCACTTGAGACAATCTGGACATAGCTAAGAAAAGGGAAGCTTAAGAGAGAAACAGAATATCTTCTAATTACAGCACAAAATAACGCCTTAAGGACTAACCATATCAAAGCAAGACTAGATAAGACGCAACAAAACATTAGATGTAGGTTATGTGGTGAAAGAGACGAAACGATCAATCACATAACAAGTGAATGCAGCAAATTAGCAATGAAAGAGTATAAGACTAGACACAAGCGGGTGGGAAAGGTGATCCACAGGCAATTGTGCAAGAAATTGAAGGTTGACCATGCGAATAAATGCAATATGCAAAACCCAGCATCTACCCTAGATAAAAAGATACTCAAACTCCTCTGTGATTTTGAGATAAAACGGATCACCAAATTACGGCCAGATGACCAGACCTTATAATAATCAATAAAAAAAAAAGAGAATTTGCAGAATTGTGCACTTAGCTGTCCCGGCAGACAAGAAAGTGAAATTAAAAGTTTGTGAAAAGAGAGATAAGTACCTCGACCTTGTTAGGGAATCGAAAACCGGTGGAACATGAGTGTGACGATTATACCAATTGTAATTAATGCCTCTTTGTTAAGTCACCAAAGTAGTGGTACACGGACTGAAAGACTTGTAGATAACAGGACAAGTGGAGAACATCCAAACTACTGTATTTTTGAGAACAGCCAGAAGAGTCCTGGAGATTTGAGGTGACTGTCACTCAAATTCCAGGGAAAGCTAAAGCTGATGTGAAATAATCTCAAATTATTATTATTATTATTATTATTATTATTATTATTATTATTATTATTATATCCGGTAACTTTGGCTGTATCGTGAAGTCCAAGAGCAAATGGTGTTCTTTGCTTATTTTCATGACATTTTTCGCATGGATGAAGCTATAACGCTGGCATGTTTTCCAAAGCCGATATTTCCTTATCCTATAAGACCTTATATAATGTTACTTCATTCTTTGTGATTTTTTGCGTTATTAATTATTGGTACTTTTCCCTAAATATTGGTACTTTTCCCTAATAGCAGATCTCTTCAGCTCTCCAATATTCTTCTGTGAGCTGGAAGGTCTCAATGCTGGTTTTCATTTTCGATTTTGAAGGATTACTCCGCGGGCTCACCCTATAACTGGTATAATTGTCACCTAGTTTTTCAACACCTTCTTTTAAACTATGCGGCAATGTCCAAGCATTTTCGCTCTATTTCGCTTTCCTTAACTTGGTTATATATGAGAACAGTGAAGGCTATAAATTGACAAATTGTTTTCTTTTTATAAACCCAAACAAACGCTGGTCTTCCTCTTACCAATAGTAAAATTCTTATCTTAGTCGATTCTTCCGGGGATGTCCTCGTAGTGTAATGATTAAAGCGATGGACTGCAGAATCGTAGTAAGCCAGTTCATACTACAGTCGCGCTATTACATTCAATTTCGGGCAAATGCCCTTGGGAAAGGTATGAATCCCCCTATCCTCCCAGCAATGTGTTAAATACTACCACTACTGTTCTTCTAGGAGAATTGCTTTGGGATTAAATAACCTACTAAGGTTGATATGCCATTAAACAAAGAAACCAATCGATTCTTCTACCACCTGTTCTTCAAATTACTCTTCCTATTAATGTAAGTGACTCGTCGTTGTGTTTGCCATTTTATTATTCGCTCCACTGCAGAAGGCTGATGTTAGGACCGAAAGACTTTGGGAAAAATACGACGCCTTCCTTAATTAATTCCATCCACATGTCAAGTAACTCATAAGGATCAAAGACAGTATAGGAGCACATGCAGTATCTATCCTATTTAATTTTATATATATATATATATATATATATATATATATATATATATATATAAGGGACGTGTGTTTGAGCCCAGGTAAAAAAGCAGTAGTTTTAATTTTGAAGAGCAATCAGCAATTGTTGAAGTGACGGACCATATTTCGGACCAAACTATTTCCTTCTTCATTGATAAATGTTTACCTTTCTGCATCGTAGCATTTCATGATGTAGAAAGAAGGAAGTAAAGAATAATCAGGAGGAATTAAGGAAGGAATAATAAGTATGCGAAGGGAGAGTAGGACATGAGCTTAATGAAAGAAAAATACAACTTATAAATAGAAGAAAGAACAGAATAATTAAGGGAATAGTAAAAATTAAAAAAAGAATAAAAATGTGGAAATTATATAAAAGTAACAGATAATGGGGAAAATGAAATTATCCAGGGATAAAGAGCAAAAAAAAAAAAAAAAAAACAAGTTCTAAAATTAATAATCTAAAAAATAATAAATCATTTACAAAAAAAGAAATTAAAAAAAAAAGTAACCACTTTTTACATTGTCTATGTCTTCGATGTCACGACATCTCCCGTCGGGCTCCATGAAATTCAGACAATCAGATCTTTCGAAGCTCCTCCCTTCGAACGACCAATTTAACAGACAGACATTTGGGGATCAATAATTTGTATTGTGTTGTAGTATTCTTCTAATACTTTAAAATTGTTATCGATTAATGCTATTTGTTTTTCTTTTTATTAGCATTATGCATGACAACATATCACTGTGTTCTCTTAGTTTTAACGTTTTGCACAGTTTTATTTTACTTTATTTTTTATCTATTTATTTCATTTTTTTTTGTAGCAATCGTTTTCCAATTTTTTGGTCTCAGTTTTCACATCATATATTTTCTAATTCTATTATCGTTTTTTTTATTTCAACTTTTCATCCAAAATGGCTTCCCTTCATCCTTTTCTTAATTAAATGGTCTATCTCTTGCCTTTTTCGATCAAGCTATTATACTTTATGTTTGTATTACCTGTATTTATCTGGTCTTCATCACATTAAAGAACTGACGCCAAAAAGCCCTACTCTTTACAATTAACAAGGTTTCCATTGTTCCTCACATGGATCCCATTATTTCTGTGTTGTTCCTGGAATTTTGGCCGATAACTTTTATTACAGTTGAAAAACTGGTATTCCTACTTCCTAATTGAATGTTATTTTCCAGATAATCTAATAAATAATAACTGACAAATCATCCACTGTTTAAGGCAACAATAATTAAAAATTTTTTGCTTAAATATGTACATGGGTGAGAAAATCCAGGCCAAAAATGTTGATAACTTTGGTGAAAACGTAGAGAAAATCTGTCATGTAGGTGATATCACTTCGTCTCAACCGAAAAGAGAATAGAAATGAAGAAGTTCTAAAATAAAAATAAATAAAATATAAGAAGGATTGTATAACCTCCTTGATTTTCACTCAGGATAAAAGCTGATCCAGAAGTTAACCTTAACTTAGAACGAATATTTTTATTTAGTAATTCTGAGTCATTCTCCTCTACCCAGTCGATCGTGAGGGATTTTTATTTTAGTTTGTTATTTATTTGAGTCTATTATTTTCTTTCTAAAACCAACAGGTTCGTAAAATCAGGCTTACTTTTCTGCGTTTATTCCAAAAATATTACGCTGTGTAAATATATATGTATATTTTATTTATTCACATCAGCGTACGTCTTTAAATTCCTAATTCGAAACAGATGTTGGTGTGTAATAAAAATGCATGTCTGGTATCCAAAGTATGATGCCGAAATGCATCTGATAGTGACGAATTCTGGAGCTCTGGGGAATGTTGAATTAATCTCCGTTGCTACTAATTTCAAATTTACTCTGATCCAGAGTAGTAATAACTGTTAGAGACACATCTAAAGGTCAAATAAAAAATTTTAAATAAAATTAGGAAAACTATAGAATAGTGTACGAATTATTATTATTATTATTATTATTATTATTATTGTTGTTGTTGTTGTTGTTTTTGTTGTTTACTCATTAGATTTTTGGGGGTTTGAGTGACAGCAAGTCCCCTCAAGTCTCCAGGACTCTTCTCAGTATTCTGGCCGTTCTCAACAATGCTGTAGTCTGGGTGATCACAATAGTATCATCGTCACCTTCATGTTCCATAGTTTGTTTTTTTTAATTCTCTGGCAAAGTCTCGGTACTTATTCTTCTTTTCACTTTCTTTCAGTTTTATTATGTGGTTAGCCGGTACAGGAAAGTCGACAATTTTGCAAGTTCTCTTTTTTGTTGATCACTATAAGGTCTGGTCTTCTAGCAGACATTCGGTGATCCGTTTGTATGTCAAAGTCCCATAGGAGTGCTGCTGGGTTTTGAATATACGATTTGTTCGTATGGTTAAATTTAAATTTCTTGCATATTTCTCAGTGGATCACCTTGCCCACCCAGTCGTGTCTAGTCTTCTTCTTCTTCTTCTTATTATTATTATTATTTTTATTATTATTATTATTATTAACATTTTCAATTGACACATGTAATAGAAGGATAAAATACAGAAAAAAGCCGACCAGCAATAACTTACCAACAAAAACTCTTTACAGACGCAGCGATGGATGATAGGGAGAGATGAAAAAAGAGGAAGTCAAGGAAATCCGTCATTATTATTGTTGTTGTCGTTAATCCTTTAGGGTTTTTTTACATCAGTATTAGCAGATTAGCAGTATTAGCAGATAGCCTTTCCCTGGGGTTTAAGTAACTGTAAGTCTCCTCAAGTCTCCATGACTCTTCTTAGTATTCTGGCCGTTCTCAGTTCTGGAGTTGTTTCGATGGTTTCCACTCGTCCTGTTACTTCCAAGTCACCCAGTTTTATCAATCCTTTGGTGGCTGTACCAAAAGCACCAATTACAATTGGTATAATCGTCACTTTCATGCTTCAGATCTTTCCAATTCCTTAGCAAGGTCCAGGTGCTTATACTTCTTTTTATATTCTTTTAATTTTATTCTGTGGTCAACCGGGACAGCAAAGTCCAAAATTCTGCAAATTCTCTTTCTTTTTGTTGATTATTATATGGTCTGTTCATCGGGGTAAGACTAGGTCATCCGTTTGTATCTCAAAATCCTAGTGGGGGTTGGGCAGATCCTTTTCCAGAACAGGTACTGGGGTTTTGCATATACCATTCGTTTGTATGGTCATCCTTCAATTTCTTGCACCATTCCAAGTGGATCAGCTCACCCACCCATATACTTTTTCTTGGCTAATTTACTGCTTTCGCTTGTTATGTGAGTGATGGTTTCGTCTCTATCACCACATAATCAACATCTGTTCTTTTGTTGCGTCTTATCCTTTCTTGCTTTGATTATGTTGTTGTTTTATGCTGCAATTAGATAAGATTAATTTCCTCTCTTAAGGTGCCCGTTTCTTAGCCATGTCTACGTTTTTTTTCAACTGAGATGTCGCTTGTTGGTCGCTTAAAACGTCCTTAGGGTCATTTATTATTATTATTATTATTGGAGTTTTTACTGGAAATCGAGTGACAGCAAGTCTCCTCAAGTCTCCGGGACTCTTCTCAGTATTCTGACAATTTTCAATAATGCTGTTATTTGGATGGTCTCCATCCGGCCGCCAACTTCCAAGTATTCCAGTCCCTTTAGTAATCCTTTAGTTATTCTGCCCAAAGCACCAATCACAATTGGTATGAATGTAACCTTCATGTTCCATAGTTTTTTCAATTCTCTCGCAAGGTCGAGGTAATTATCTCTCTTTTCACATTCTTTCAGTTTTATTCTGTGGTCAGTCGGGACAGCAAAGTCGACAATTTTGCAGATTTTCTTTTTTTTTTGTTATTATAAGGTCTAGTCTTCTGGCCGATATTAGGTGATCCGTTTGTATATTAAAGTCCAATAGGAGTTAGTGTGTATCATTGTAAAGGACAGGCACTGGGTTGTGCATATACCATTTGTTGGCACTATAATATTTAAATTTCTTGCACATTTCCCAGTGGATCACCTTTCCAAACAAGTCATGTCTAGCCTTGTACTCCTTCAGTGCCAATTCGCTGCATTCGCTTATTATCTGATTGATGCTTTCATCTCTGTCACCGCATAATCTACATTTGCTATTTTGTTGCGTCTTATCTATCCTCACCTTGATATGATTGGTTCTTATGGCGATGTTTTGTGCTACCATTAAGAGGGATTCTGTTTCTGTCTTAAAGTTTTCTTTTCTTAACCATGTTCAGGTTTTGTAGTGTGAGATATTGTTTATTAGTCATTTAAAACGCCACTCAGAGTCGTTTTTCTTCTTCTCCTTCTTCTTCTTCTTTTTCATCTTCTTCTTCTTCTTCTTCTTCTTATTATTATTATTATTTGTGAATATATACTTGAAGTTATATTAGTTTAAAAGGATTTATTTTATTTCTTATGATTCTTTCAAGTCAGCTCTAATTTGTGATTTTTCCCTGTAGTTCATCTGATCTTCTAACATTTTTGCTGATTTTAACAATGTTATATGGATGCGTTTGATTTTGTCATTTGATCACGAGTTCCCCCAGTTTCTATTACAGAACATTGAATACCGTTCCAAGGGCACACGTTATGATTAATATCACTGTAACTTACATGTTCTACAGGTCTTTTCGCTCTGTGGCTATGTCCTGTTACGAGGATTATTCAAAATGTTTCCAGACTTTTTTTTAACAGGCATTTAAAATTGTCATAAACTCTTGAAAATTCACTATATTATTGCTATACATCTTATGAGATGACTGACCAATTTTTAAGATTTCAGCTTCAAATGAACAGCTATAGCAGGAATTCGAATACACCCTACTAAAGCCTGATTGTCACATAAGGTGAATTTCAAAAATGCAAACTGGACGTGATGACACTTTAGAAGAACGATATGCAATAAAATAATGTTTTAAACTTGGAAAAAATGCCCCAGAAACGTATGGAATACTTCAGACTGCTTTTGGAGCATCTTGCATGAATCGAGCATCAGTTTTTGAGTGGAGTAAGAGATTCAAGGAAGGCAGGGAGTCTGTGAGGGGTGATAAGAGGTGTAGGAGGAGTAAGGAAGTCAGAAAACCAGAGTTGATTGGCCAGATAAAGAATTTCATGGATAAGGACCGTCGTGTGTATATAGAGACAATAAGTGCTCAGTTTGACGTCAGTGTTGGAACTGTACACTATTATTCGCGAGGAAATGAAGATACGGAAGTTTTGCGCGAAGTTTGTCTCATTTGTGCTCAAAGAAGATCAGAAAGAAATACTTTGTCATAACAGCAGGGAGATGGTCGAGCTGATCAATTCAGGCCCCGCAATGCTTGATGCTCTGGTGACCTGCGATGAAAACTGGATCTACTGCTATAACCAAGAGATAGATTTCCCAGTGGAAGCATGCAAATTCTCCCAGACCCAAGAAGTTTAGACAGAGCAAATCCACCCACAAACTTTTTTGACAGCACTGGCATGATTTACATGCACTGAGTTCCCACTAGACAGACAGTCAACAAGGAATACTCTGTTGATGCTTTAAGGGAGTTCAGGAAGAGATTCCATCGGAAGAGGCCAGAACTCTTCAAATCGGGTCAGTGACATTTCCACCAGAAAAATGCACCAGTCCACTACTCCATCCTTGTCACAAACTATTTGACCAAGATGAGCATCAAGACAGTTCCCCACCGTCCCTGTAGTCCTTGCTCCCTGTGACTTTTAGTTATTCCCTAAGTTCAAGGAAAACCTTAGAGGCTGTCGTTATAAGACAATTGAGGAGATGAAATCGGCTGTGACGAAGGTCATTGATACGCTCACACAGGAGGACTTCCATGGGGCCTTCCCGAAGTTGTTGGAACGGTAAAACAAGTGATTTGCAGCCAGAGGCGATTACTTCAAAAGGGACTAGAGTTTCATGTGTGTACAATCAATGAAAGTGCCCATACGAAAAAATTGTGGAAACTTATTTAAGGGACCTTGCATTTGTTTAATTTTTCGTTTTATTTCATTTTCATTCTGTAATCTGCTGGGAGACAACATTTGCTTGATGGCAGGCGGGGAATTGGTGATTCAATAGGATCTTAATATCCCTGAAAATTTCATGCTTCTTTATTAATATCATCAATAATAGTGAGGTTTTCTAAGAAGTTTTTAACTTGTGTTTTTCTCTGAAGTATAAGAGACAGTAAATCTCCAAGATCTCCTGATTGTTATTATTATTTACTGATTAGAATTTATCATATCAGTGTTAACTGGTGATCTTTCACTGGAGTTTGAGTGACAGCAAATTTCTTCAAGTCTTCAGGACTCTTCTCGGTATTCTGGCCATTCTCAATAATGCTGTAGTTTGGATGGTTTCCACTCGTCCACCATCTTCCGAGTCCTCCAGTCCCTCTAGTATTCCTTTAGTTACTGTTCCAAACGCACCAATTACAATTGGTATAATTGTCACCTTCATGTTCCATAGTTTATTCAGTTCAATAGCAAGGTCGAGATACTTATTCTTCTTTTCACATTCTTTCAGTTTTATTCTGTGGTCAGCCGGGACAGCAGAATCAATAATTTCTAATTCTCTTTTTATCATTGTTATTATTATTATTATTATTATTATTATTATTATTATTATTATTATTTGTACTACTCACTTGAAAATTTGTTTATAAAATGGCATCGGTAAGAATTCAACAAATAAGTATAGCAAAATAAAACAAGTCCAACAAAATATATTTCATTTTGACTGACTTGAAAGTTTAACGATTGAATTTGCATGTAAGAGGATGATGAGAAGACAGACACTTTACAAATGACACAAAAACACCCTCTTTCTTATCTGTTGTCATTTATCTGGAGTAATCTGACAGCTTTTTCTTTTGAAAATATTAGATATTGATAAAATAGTGTTATTCCAAGACGATGTCATTTTGACTCAGATTCACCAAATGAGTTTAAGTACCATACAATACTTCCTGTCGAGTATGGAGAGGAATGCTGTATATTCGATTATCTTAACCTGATGGTTGCTTTTGTTTTTCTTTTAAAGAGAAATGCGTACAAATAAATGAAAGAAAAGGTGTTTTTTTTTGTTCACATTATACCAGTCTCATTCGGTCTGCAAATTTCCGGCATTTCTCTTTGTAGACAAGTGTGATTGTCTTTTTGACATATCACTGTGTACGTGTGCATTTGTTTCTTTATTCGAGTGTGGGTGTGGATGCCTATGTATCTGTGTATTAATACGTACGTGTACCTATATGCAAGATCCGTATTCTGGAACAGACGATAAATTGAAAAATGGCGAAGTCATAACATATAAAATTTATACGTTTAGAATATATACATCTATCATATAACGGAGGAATATATATATATATAACAGATTATGCAATATAGAAAACTAAGAAAGATGAGAAGAAAGTGCAAGAAATAAAGGATTTAGACTATTTATCATTGATTTTAATAACAGAAAATATTTCTAAAGGTGGATTTATTCAATAAAATTCTGACAGAAACGGAAGATTGATACTGAGAGATTTAATTGCAAGTACCAGTGGAATAATTCCTGAAAAAAGAAAAAAAGTCCTATGACCTCTGGCAAAGAAAGAAAAACAATTCTAATAATGATAATAATCATAGGAAAAGAATGATAGAGATCTTGCAAGAATTTGCTAGTTTTCAGACTTGCCGATCAAGTTAGAACAATAATAAAAAAGGATCGTTTTCTGACCTTGAAATACTAGAAATACACCGGAAAACACAAACGCAAAAAAGTACAATTCCAAACACATCAAGTGGTGCCAACCAAGAACAACATATCAGAAATGAACTGCTAACTCTTGAAAATGAATACGCCACAGTACCTAGCAACCCTAGAGAGACTCTATCACAAGAACAACAGACAAATCTAGAAAACCTAAAATGAATTACGAACTGTGTGAAGACCACCCTTCCATCATTAAGAAACATAGAATGGAGAAAACTTAAAATAGAAACAAACAGAATAAACCAAATGCTATCTTACATATCAACAAATAATATATCTGAGTTAAATGATCTAATCTATGCAAGGGCGAAATTAGTGTGTGAGAAAATTGGGGCCCCCTCAAAAAGCACGAAGAAACAGTCAACACCATGATGGGAAGTTCGAATGGAAACCCAGATAAAAATCTACGAAAACAGGCCAAAATGGTAAAACAGAAAGATACTCGAATATGCGGGAAGAGGGTGGAAAAGACTACACGAGAAAAAATAACAGTACAACTTGAGGAAATAAACCAGAAGGTTCTGGCAAAAGAAGGGAGACTAAAGAGATATTGACAAATGGCAAAATAATACAGACAAAATAGAACATTCCAAAACAACGAAAGAAAATTTTATCAATAATTGGGAGGGCATGACACAAGACGCCAGAGAAACAGAACGATTTTGGATGAAAATATGGCAACCGAAAAAGCAAAAGGAAAAGGCTGAATGGATAAACGATATGACAAGAGAACTAGGAGGACTCGAGGAAGGCCCCAAAGCGGAAATACACATCCAACTACTCAAAAAGACACTAAAAAAGATATCAAACCGGAATAGGTTAGGACATGATGGAATACATTGATTCTGGTTCAAGAAATTCACCTCCATTCACGACAGACAAGCAATAGAAATGAACAGATGCCTACAAGATGCACAAGTACCTGACGGGATGACCAAATGAAAGATCACATTGATCCAAAAAGGATCCAAGTAAAGGAACTGCTCCAAACAATAATAGACCGATAACTTGTTTACCGATGATGTGGAAAATATTAATTGCAAAAATAAGGGAAGAGATATACTACTCGCTAATAAGCCGTGGATTGTTCCCTGACGAACAGAAAGGATGCCGCAAAGGATCCAGAGGCACAGCAGAGTTACTATACATAGATCAACACATCCTAGATGAGAGCAAGAACAGACGGAAAAATCTAGCTATGGCCTGAATAGACTACGAAAAGGCATGTGATATGGTTCCGCAAAGCTGGATAATAAACTGTCTCAAAATGTACAAACTATCTCATGAAATCATAAACCTCATCGAAAAAAACATGAAAAACTGGCTGAAACAAACATCCAAAGAGGGATTTTCCAAGGAGATGAACAATCACCCCTATTATTCATAATTGCCATGATGCCACTTAAACACATTCTCAGAAAACGACCGGATACAAAATTAGTAGATCGCAAGAAAAGTTTAACCACCAAATGCACATGGAGGACATAAAACAATTTGCAAAAAATCAAAAAGAACCGGAAACCCTAATACACACAGTTAGAATATAGAGTCAAGACGCAAGATGGAATTTGACATTGAGGAATGCGCTCTGCTCGTTATGAAAAGTGGCAAACGACATCTAACTGACATAATAGAATTACCAAATCAAGACAAGATCAGAACGCTCGCAGAAAACAAGACCTACAAATACTAAGGAATCTTGGAGGCTGTCACGATCAAACAAGTGGAAATGAAAAACTAAATTCAATAAGAATATCTCAAGAGAACTAGAAAACTATTCGAGACAAAGCTTTCTAGCAGAAACCTTATCAAAGGAATAAATACTTGGGCTGTACTCCTCGTTAGATACACGGGACCCTCTCTCAGGTGGACAAGAGATGAACTTAGACAAATGGACCAAAGAACTAGAAAACTTATGACCATGCACAAGGCATTACATCCCAGAGACGACTTGGGCAGACTATATGTACCAAGAAAAGAGGAAGGAAAAGGACTTGCCAGCATCAAAGACAGCGTTAGCACATCCATACAACGACTCGAAGACTACATAGAAAAACACGAAAGAGGACTGATTACGGCCATCAGAAACAATACTGACAACACGATAGATAACAGAATGACAAAAACTAGGAAGCAAAAATGGGAAGGAAAACAACTCCATGGGCGTTTTAAACGACGAATAAACAACAAGAGAGAAACAGAATCCCTCCAAATGGTAGCACAAAACAGAGCGATAAGAACCAATCATATCAAGGTGAGAATAGATAAGACGCAACAAAATAGTAAATGTAGACTATGCGGTGACTGAGATGAAAGCATCAATCACATAATAAGCGAATGCAGCAAATTGGTACAGAAGGAGTACAAGGCTAGACATGACTGGGTGGGCAAGGTAATCTACTGGGAAATGTGCAAGAAATTTAAATTTGACCATGCCAGCAAATGGTATATGCACAACTCAGCGCCTGTTCTTGAGAATGACACACGCAAACTCCTATGGGACTTTGATATACAAACAGATAACCTGAACTTTGGCCAGAAGACCAGACCTCATAATAATCAACAAAAAAAGAAAATCTGCAAAATTGTTGATTTTGCTGTCCCGGCTGACCACAGAATAAAACTGAAAGAATGTGAAAAGAGAAATAAGCGCCTCGACCTTGCTAGAGAATTGAAAAAGCTGTGGAACATGAGGGTGACAATTATACCAACTGTGATTGGTGCTTTTGGCACGGTAAGTAAAGAATTATTAAAGGTCCTGAAAGATTTGGAAGTTGGCGACCGGGTGGAGACCATCCAAACAACAGCATTATTGAAAACGGCCAGAATACTGAGAAGAGTCCTGGAGACTTGAGGAGACTTGCTGTCACTCAATCTCCAGTGAAAGACCATCAGCTTACGCTGATGTGAAAAACTTTAATGAGTAATAATAATACTAATTGTTTATTATTTTTCTTCTTGAGAGTTTTTCACATCAGCGTTAGTTGATAGTTTTCAACTGGAGTTTATGTGACAGCAAGTCTCCCCAAGTCTTCAGGACTCTTCTCTTTATTTTGGCCGATCTCAGTCCTGTAATTTGGACAGTCACCATCTGTACTTTTATTTCCAAGTCCTCAAGTCCTTGTATCAATACTTTGGTGACAGTACCAGGTGCAAAAATTGCAATTCGTCACTTTCATAATCCACTTTTTTTTTTCAATTTCATAACAAGGTCGTGGTACTTTTCCGTCTTTTAGCATTTTTTCAATTTTATTCTGTGGACAGCTGGGACAGTAAAATCCACAATTCTGCGAGTTCCTTTTTTTTTTGTCGATTATTATAAGGTCTGGTCGGCTGGCCGAAATTTGGTGATCCGTTTTATCTTAAAATCACACAAGGGTTTGAGCATCTCATAATCTAGAATAGATGCTGGGTTGTGCATATATTGTTCGTATGGTCAGCCTTCAGTTTCTTGCACAATTCCAAGTGGACCACCTTACCCACCCAATCGTGTCTAGTCTTATACTCTTTCATTGCTAATTTGCTGCATTCACTTATTATGTGATTGATGTTTTCGTCTCTATCACCACATAACCTGCATTTGCAATTTTTTGGCATCATTCAATCCTCGCTTTGATATTGTTGTTTCTTATGACGTTGTTTTTTTTTCTTTTTTTTTTTTTGGTGGGGGGTGCTATTATGGAGGTCCCCGTGGTGTAATGGTTATCGTCGTAGGAAATGAACACGGCGACACGAGTTCAAATCCTGGACGAGACTGATTGGTTTTCACTTAGAACTAATACCCTTGGGGAAGGTACGAATCCAATTATTCTCCACCTAGCTATGGCTAAATAGTTGGGCAAGTTCTTCAGCCTTGGTTAGGCAACTAGTCAAGAAGAAGGAAAACTCTGAATTCAAACCCGTTAAACTCCGCTTAAAAAACTTGACCTTGTGTCATTTCCTGCCGGAGCGGAGGGGTTGGTAAATATGATTAGGAGGGTTTCAGTTTCTCTCAGAAAGTTTCGTTTTATTAGCCACGTCCAGGTTTTCTCTTGTGTATTATTATTTCTTAGCCTATTTTTCACACAAGTGTTAGCTGCTGATTGAGTGCTAGGAAGTCTCTTCACTTCTCCACGACACTTATGATTTCTTTAGCTGATGTCACTATTACAATTTAGACGGTCTCGGTTTGTCTTCGGATTTTTAACTCTTCCAGCCCGCTTATCAACCCTTCGGAGATCGTTCCAACGGTACCTTCCAGTGTCAGTTTTTTTCACCTCTCTAGCAAGATTTAAGTACTTTTCGCTTTTTTCATTTTCTTTGATTTTTAATCTATGGTAAAGTTCATTATTCAGCAAGTTGTATTTGTTCTTAATCATTAATTGTCTGGTCTTCTGCCTGGGATTGTTTGTATCTCAAAACTACAGAGAAGTTTGTGCATTTCATTATCCAGAATGGATTTTTGTTTGTGCATATACCAATTGGTAGTATGATCAAATTTCAGTTTCTTACACAATTCCCCATGAAATAACTTCCCAGCAAGTCATGTCTAGTCTTGTACTCGCCAGTGTACTGAATCGATTTATTTTGTGATTAATAGTTTCGTCTCTATTACCATGTTACCTATTCTGTTGCGTCTTATCTATTATAACTTAAATTAGTTGGTCCTTATGGCGTTTTTTTGTGCTGCTATTTGAAGAGATTCAGTTTCTCTTATAATTTCTTAGCCATGTCCAGGTCATCTGACCTGAGATTTTGTCTGTTTGTTGCTTGAAATGTCCATACAGTTGTTTTTCTTCCCATTTCTGTTTCGTCGTCATTGTTATTCCACTGATCTTTTTGTTGTCAGTGCTGTTTCTTGCCACAGTAATTATACTTCTTTTTCTCTTTTTTATGAAGATTTTGAATCTTTGTATGGATATATCCACGCAATCTTCAATGCTAGTGAGTCCTCTCCCTTCTTCTTTTTTCCACATGTGTAGTCTATCAATATCACCTCAAGTATGTAAGGCCTTTTGTATCGTCATTATTTTTCTTGTTTCATAGTCAATTCGTTAACATTTTTCTCCCATCAATTTCTAGAATTGTCCTGAGTGTCCTACAAGTGGGACAGCGCAGATTATTATTATTATTATTATTATTATTATTATTATTATTATTATTGTTGTTGTTGTTGTTGTTGTTGTTGATGTTGTTTGGTGGATTGTTTACCCTAGGACGAATTGAAACCATCCTGATCATGGCATTGTTGAGATCTGCTAGAATTATCACAAGAATTCTGGGGACCTCAAGACACTTGATGTCACTCAGAATCCAGGGAATGACCACCTACCAACGCTGGTGGGAACAACCTGCCGGGGCTAGAATAATTACAAGTTGACTCTTCTAATTTCAGTTACACTTACAAAGACAAAAGCAACAATTTAGCTTAGTGACAGCAAATATAAAATGAACTAGAGAAGACAACGAAAGGATAATTCACTTTTATTTTTAAAACAATACTTTACAATGAGTTTATCGAAAAATGATGAACGAAAGGATAACATAGTACACTAAATTCAATTCAAGTCACAATCTGGAAGACCAAGCTAGAATGATTTTTAAGAAAGGCTGGTTTTCTCTAAATATTTGAAGCATGTTAACAGGTAAGTTGTAAAAATATACTCAAGTGTAACCTACTTGAGCTGAAATAAAGAATATTGAAAACGAAAATATTACGGAACCCATCACCACAGCATCAATATTAACACATGTAAAAACAAATAATATAGACTTCATGAAAAAATCATGACGGAAAAGAAGTCTACATTTATATCTCTAAAGAATCAGGACTGGAAAAATCAAGGTAAACAAATTATTAAGAACTATCTCCACAAACAACATTATCGATCAAAACGCCCTACTTTATGCAGTAGAAAAAATAATTAGTGATAAGATCTGCATCCTTACAAGGAACTTAAAAAAGGACAAATCCTTGATAAGAAATGATGCTAGAAGATCAAATAAAGATAATACAAAAACAAGAGAAAGTACTGTGAAAATAAAAATAAACAGCAGACAAGAATGAAAATAAGACCCGAAGAAATTAAAAAAAAACAGGAAAAAAAGAGAGACTGAAAAAATGGAAGAAAGGGTCAAGCAATACAAACAAAAAAGACCTAACAAAATAACGAAAGAAAATTCCTCTAACATGTCATTTGCTTATGAGGTAAATGACAGGATAGGCTTGGTTCTGTGACTGGCAAATGCGTTTCCGGAAAGTTGGTTTACTAACTCCCTCTGTGCCCACCTTGTGTCTGATAGATCAACTGACGTGGGATGACACAATTTATCCGGAACTTTTGACGGTTTGAAGAGGTTCATTGGAGCAAGTTTCCTGGGTGTTGGCAACACAAAGACAAGAAAAATCTCCGTTAACAGTTAACAATTATTTATTGATACAACATGATATAACAATAACATATACAATATATTTATTGAAAGAAATTTTCGCTTTTGTTGTGTTTGAGAGACAGACAATTGAGGTATTTGGCTGGTAGTTTTTCCATCTTCAATTTTTCGGAGGGTTAAGCTTTTGTTGAAGAGGCTTTAGTTTTTGGAAACATTTTTCTTATCTTGTTTTGAGAATGGACATCAGATATTTTCTCTCTTCAAATCCTAAAAAAACATAAATTTTTCAACAATCCTCTTAGCATTGATAAAGGGACCGGAAGACTTTGAAAAAAGAGGTCAAGTGGAGACCATCTAGATTACACATTATTAAGATCAGCCAAAATACTGAGAAGAGTCCTGAAGAATTGAGGAGACTTTCTGTCTCTCAGACTCAAGTGAGAAACTATTTGCTAAAGCTGGTGTGAAAAATTATGAAGAACAAAATAATAATAATAATATTTTGACATACTTTTGGATCACACAATCTTGGCTACAAGACCATATTTAGTATTAAGTAACATGAAGAAAAGAAATTGTTGTTCAGTATATTTTCTGTTCTAGTAGACCACAATGAGAAAAAGAAAAGAAAGTGTAAATATACTTAGATCTTGCCAGAGAGCTTAAAAAGCGATGGAAAATAAAGGTGACGGTAATACTAATTGAATTGGTATGCTTGGATCGGTCTCCAAAGGAAATGGGGACACAAAAGTTCCGACGAAAGTAGAGACTATCATGAGGATATCACTGATAATATTAAGAAGAATTATTATAAAAAGTCCTGGATAAATGAGAAATCTTTCTGGCATTTATCAACTCACATTTCCATGAAAAATCACCTCTCAAACTAGTGACAGATTTTCGGAAGACAAATAAATCGCAAGAAGTAAATAATCATATATATATATATATATATATATATGGGGGATGATTCTTTGTGGATATTTTTTACGTTATGTTATTTGGTTGAATACTATATAACTATTTGATGGTTATAATTATATTATGAATGAATTTTAAAGGAATGGTTTGTAGTTAACATTATTTGTTATATCAACCAGAACTCATTTATTTGCACACAGTTAAATGGTTTCAAATATTGCTATTTATTGTTTGATCACGGTTAAATAGTTTCAACTATTTCTATCAAACACTAATAGTTCGATTTGCACGCAGTTAAATTATTTCAAGTGTTGATATCTAGCAATAATAGTTCTATTTGCACATTGTTAAACGGTTTTACATATTGGTATCTGACCCAAATAGTTCTATTTTCCACAGTTAATTGTTTTCAAGCATTGAATTCTAATATGAATAATTCAATTTAATATCAGTCATATTTTGCAGACAATTAATTGCGTTCAACTATAGTAAATCATTAAGCATTCATATTTGACTTATATATAGTACCCTAACAGGTAGTTCCACTTGGGGTCAAAGTGAATCCCAGCGCAATCGCAATGAAAGAAGTAGTCTACATTCCTCAAAGCTCCACGACTGCAACCACACCATTAAATGCTTTAACATCATATGCAGGACACTCGTTGAAGGGACTTACTCATCTAATATGCAGTTGGTGCATTCTCCGGACCTAAACGACGGGGCTAATAGGTATATACATGGATAGATAGATTGATAAAGAAAGGCAATGATGTTCGAGATGGGTACGTTCCGAATTATTCCTATTTTATTACAGAGGGTGTTAGTATGGGTACAATACACGAACTGTCAGGCCACTTGCAGTATCTCGACAAACGGTTGCAATGATATTGTGACGCGAAATTGTCTAAAATCCCAAAACGGGACTTTATTTTCGCACGTGTGAAGACGGGGCAGGTTGGCACTTGACCCCCTACAGAATAAGTCCTGTTCAGAATTTTTCTCTCATGCATATAAGAACTGGCATATTCCGTGAGGGAATAATTTAGGGCCAGACTGACCACCGCTGGCAAAGGGGTTCCAAATTTCACACTATCCCACACCCACCAGGCCGCTAAACCTCTTCCTCTTAGACAACAGAAGAATATGTGCCTACAGGTTTTAGTCGTAATAATATTAATATTGTAGTAGTCGGCAACTCCGGTTTCCCGTGTGATACTTTAGGAATTAATAGGACAATTCTAAGCAAGATAACATAAGGCGAATAGAAGCTGAAAAGAAAGCATGAAGTAACAACATAGACCACATGGTAACATGAAAATGCATAAAATCCTTTACTACTTATATATACACGTTCAGAGTGTCAAAACATATAATTGGACAGTCCACGAATATAAATGTCTTTTCTTGGCTTTTATCCTTCTTCGAATTGAGAGAGAGAGAGAGTGGTAATCGAAATTTGGGTATAAAGGAAAAATGTCCCCAAAGTTACTTATCTTATTTTCGACGGGGTTCCACTGGAGAATTTTCTTCTTTCACGGGCTACTAGACTTTGTTCTGTTTTTAATACTGGCTTGAAGGATTTGGAGTCCTTCGTGTCTCAGTTAATATTTTGTCTTCAGCCCGGAGTAAAATGGCTATGGTTCGCCAGCCACGAGCCTTGCTCAAAAACTAACTTCTTACTATTTACTTCCGCTGAGGGGAAGGGAGCCCCACTTCCGTTTTGGGGTCCCAGCCAATCATTTGGCTTCTCTCTCTTTCCCCTTCCGATGTCCGGCGACCTGAGGTCACTAAGTACCAACATCTGTTTATCCCCTCTGTGACCTACATTCTTCCTTAACGGTCACTTTTTTTGACGGCTTGATACTGTCAATTCAACGGGAGGATAGTATTAGTCTTACCTCTTCGTCTCCGTGAGCTATCACGTGACAATATGTATTTACCTTCTAATCCGAAATGGCTATACTGTAGATGTGCATTTTGTGCATTGTGTGACCGTCGGATTCACGAGGAATATATATTGTGGTTAGCTTGCGACATAGCAATTGGTTCGGGTAAACTATTTGAAGGAATTCTGAATGCCTCTGGATATTATCCAATAAGCTAGGATCAGGTGAATCGCTAGTAGCGAAGTTTTAAAATTGGCAGGAATCCGTTGAACGTGATCCAAATTCTGGATCACAAACAGAAAAACAAAAAATATGGATTGTTCAAAAATATCCAACTGTTCTGAATATCTCTCATTCTTGTTTCATTATCCGCCGCTGTGGGTTCTTAGGGAAAACGTCGCATCACAAAGATCTCTCATCTGCTTACAAAAGTCCAGATTTAATTTTTAGCTCGTTGTGATTATTCTCAAATTGAAACTGACCGTTGAAAAGGTGAAGATTGTCACAATTGGCAAAGATTAAGAGAAAAGTAATATCAGCGAAGATATTTTCACTCAATGCAAGTTTTTCATACAAAATTTAACTAGAAGTTCTCCCCTGGATATCAAGTGACAGCAAGTTTCCTCAAGTCTCAATGGCTTTCTTATTTATTTCATCTAATTGTTAAGGAACTGCGTAGAATTTAAAACTCATTGAAGTACGATTTTCTCTCTGAAATCGTCTAATTCCAGCTTAACATGAAACGAGCAACGGAAGCTATCTGTGAAGCATTTTAAGATTCCCAGTCATCAAAATTATTGAACATAAAAAAATAATGTGTACACAGGTTCAAGTCATGATCTTAAAAATAACCCATAAGTCTTTAGCTCGATGGAGCTACCATTATAATTTGCTTAAATTCACTTGCATCACACAGGTGCCTGCTTAAAATGTTGTAGTTTTATGTGTATCACCCTGAATAAGATTTGTCAATGCAAATGAAGATGGGAAAATAAAGGTCAGCGTATTTTCACAAATGGTAATTATACAGCTCATGAATATGACATTGAAAATTTTGTTGATTTAACTTAATTTGACAACATTATGGAAATAATATACTAAAAACAATGCTTATAACAATAACTCATGAAAGTCAATTCAACTTAATCTAATAAATATCGACTGAATTGAAATGATACTTGTTAGAAGATACGCATAAATTGCAACCATAGAACGTTTTGCATATATAAGATCTGCTAACTGAAAAATACTCATAATCATCGTTTTCAGTTTCATCGTCTTCTTCACAGACAATGTTCTCATGAATTTTTTTTTCAGAATTTCCCGGCCAAATTTTGTTTTCTTGTAATGTACATTGTGTATTTCGCATTATGAACTAAATATATTCGACATGATTCCATGGTGTCTTCTTTTTTCTTTTCTTTTTTGTGATAGTCTGATGTGTTGTCTTTAGCGTTTGCTGAATTCTCTTGCATCAAACTCAAAATATTTTATGGAATATTTCCTTTTCAATTTCACATTTTTGTTCGTGTTTACTGGCTGAGGTTTAGGTCGCAATTATTTAAAAGATAGAAATGAAATTTATATAACTGGAATGATTGTTAGTTTTATTTTCATATAATAATATACACCACCACTAATATATATATATATATATATATAGATAGATAGATAGATAGATAGATAGATAGATAATTTGAAAGAAAGGTTTAGCATACATTTCAACTTTCCTTCATAATATAGGGTTTATTTCCTTATTACTTCCATATATATATATATATATATATATATATATATATATATATATATATATATATATATGCGAGATTCATTCAATGATCAAGGTCTGTTTTGTAATATTAGGACTCATATTATACCCATGAAAAAATATTGTTTTCTTTTTCAGTATAATCTTCATTCTATGAAACAAGTTATTTCAAAACAAGCTTTTATATTCCTTCAGCATTGAAATATATAGAATGATTTTAATCCATATACACAAGGTACCCGTCACTTCATCATCGATTGAAAACTTTCTTCTTCACAGAAAATATTTGTTGTAGACAAACAAGTTGAAATGAGAGGAAGCCAAATTTTTACAATGGGGAGGATGTGGAAATTAATCCCAACCAAACTAACAGAAGGTTTTTGTTTTCTGTTTTTGTTTTTTTTTCTTTCTTTAACATGAAGACGTTCCTTGTCCTAAAGAAACCCAACGACAACTGACCTTAGAAAATGCAAGTTTGTCATGTATTAATTTTGTATTCTGTGCTCTCAAAAGTTTCATTTGTTCAGAAATGTCATCTATCATATGTTTTCTGCTAACAAAAATGAGCTCAATAATTGAATTTACTTTTTCAGATTTTCTTGCAATTTGGGGCCTCACTAGCTTGTCGGAATCTTGGATACAATATTAACGCTCTTTTAACAATTTAGCCCAGTTTTAAAATCTTTTACTGAAACTTGCTTCTCCGTACATATCACGCATTCTTATGTAAATTACAAATGGTTTGCTCTTCTCAGCAGCAAAAATTTAACGTCAGACCTCTGTTCAAACTTTAAGCATACTGTTTAGTTTGCCTCCAATTGATGTTCGAACTCTGTTCAAGACTTAAGCATACTGCATGATTTGCCACCAATTTCAAATGCCCCAAACAAACATCTTTCACGATTAGAATAATTTTTACTATTATCCAATTCCAAACCATACAAAGTTTTAATTTATCGAAAAAAGTTCTATAGAAATGTATTTTACATTTTACCAAAAATGTACTGTATTTCTTAAATGAATCTAATATATTGTAGAATATAGAATATAATTTAAAGAGGTCTCACCATCGTTACAGTTGCTGCACCCAATTTTTGAGATATATTTAACAGGATTTAGAAATAAACTCAATAGATTTTAATTATAAATTTAAAACTCATTCTAAAAAAGGTGGTGGAATATGTTAAGATTCTGTCCATTTCACTTATATACATATAACATTCACACACATTGTTTTTAAAGATATAATTATATACACTTAAAAAGGGAAGCATGAGATATCGATTTACACTAGTTGAGCATAAATTAAAGAAAAATCAATAAATAATCATAATTTTAATGAATGTCTAATCACTTCTGTACATAAGTGTATACATACATCTGAGAGTGAATATGTTTTTCCTTATACATTTCAACAAATTGAATCTCGATATATCGTCTCTTGTGACGCACCTACTTACATTCGCCCACTTAATATGGAAAATTTAAAATTAATGCGCGTAAATTCCATCGTCATTATCAAAAACAATTATTCATATTCAAGATTTCAACAATCAGATTCAATGATTATCGACAGATACATCATAATTACCACTGAATTATTCAATAATAATATTGAATTGTAATAATGATGTTTTATACATATACACTAATAATTGATTAATCTATAAAATAAAATGTAAATGAATTCTAGCAACAACGACAATAACAACATCAATCAGGAAAATATTATAAGAAAGAACCTACGGGAAAATAAACTCCTCAACAGAAATGTAATCAAACTAATGAAATTCTACTTTGTAAGGTATTCATTACTTTTGCGTAGTCATTACGTGTTCTTAAAAAAGGACAAAATATGAACACAGAAATTTGGACTACAGAGTAAGAAAAACCGTTGAGTGTACGGAATGCTTTAAACTCGAGAGATGATATCAACTGACATTATTTTAAAAGAAGAGAAAAAATAGAACACTGACTGTTTTGGGGGATTGTGTTTACACGACAATTAAGGTACTTGAAAAATTCCGAAATTGGAGTAAAAGTCTTTAATTGTAACAATTATGATATCCTATGACTATTGGTAGTTGAATTCTTGTGGTCTATATCAAATAATATTTCTTTTCAAATCTATACATGTATAAAATTCAAATAAGTTTATAGATGTAGAAATATCAAATAACTATTTTATCCAAGTTTTCTAAAAATTATGATATAATTAGTCACGTATAAAAATTAAATAATGATTTTAAATGCGTTCAAAAATTGAATGAGAATTTTATTAAATTGTATTAAAGTTAAAGAATTTTATTAGAGTCGAAGAAACTGTGTGTCGATACTGCTGTATGGATGCACTACGTGGACGCTAACAAAACGGCTGGAGAAGAAGCTAGACGGCAATTACACAAGAATGTTGCAAGCAATATTGAACAAGTCCTGGCGTCAACACCCCACAAGGCACCAATTATACGGCCTCCCATCACGAAAACTATGCAAGTTAGACGAACCAGACATACAGGACACTGCTGGAGAAGCAGGGACGAGCTCATAAGTGATGTACTCCAAAGGACTCCCACATATGGCCGAGCAAAAGCAGGACGACCAGCTCAAACATACATACAGCCGCTATGTGAGGATACGGGTTGTAGCCATGAAGACCTGCCAGAGGCAATGAACGAAAGGGAGAAGTGGCGAGAGATAATCAGGGATATCCGTGCTAGTGACACGACATGATGATGATGATGATTATTAGAGTTGAATACAAGCTTACAAGAACAGGATCACTAATAGAAAAAGTGTTTCTACATGAATGCTTTCCTAATCGTTGGAAAAATTAAACAATGACAATTAAACGAGTTTGTAAAAACCTCATCCCTTAAATTTATAAACAATCAATATTATTAAATTTGGCGTATTTTCTTTTTTATCAGCCGATTTTTCTCACATTGCAACCCAAGTTAAAGAAAGTTAAATCTTCATCATCATAACAATCCGAAAATTATTTTGAATAAAAGAAGCGTAGATTTAGGACTTCAAGATGTAAGTGAAATAAGAAAAGAAAAAAAGAATTACTGCAATCGGTCGCCAAGAAAATGGACATTTTGGAAGACACTTCTAAGAAATGTCATATTTCCTAGGGCACTTGGAATGGTTCAGAACTAGGCTTATTCGGATAGAAATAAATAAAGAGAAAGAAATAATAAACATTGTGAAAGACCTCATGGCCTCACAAATAATGCAGAAAAGCTAGATAAAACTCGGTCACTAAAAGTGCAAACTGCCTTCTAAAATGAATAGTAAGTATCTTAGAAAGTGCTGTGGTATGTCGGTACACACTGTGCTTAAATTCATAAATGCTACAGCTCTTCCCTTAAATCGCCAGCGAACTATATATATATATATATAGTTCGCTGTGTCCCCTGCAGAAGTTTGGGTTGGTTGGGTTTTATGGCATATCAACATTTTGAACATTATTTAAAGCCAAATCCATTTTTATGTAAATAATCAGTTCTATTTCAAACAATTCAGTTTAGCATGAGTACACAGTTTAATTGTCAAAAATATTTCTATTTCGGTAAATTTAAACAGTTCTAATTCAGCTAAGCGTAAGTACAGATTTTGTTTACACAGTAAAATGTCAAACAAGTTCCTTATATAACAATTCAGTTTAGTGTAAATACAGTTTCAATGCCAAAAAATCGTCCTATTTCAAATAATTCAGTTTAGCATGGGCACGCAGTTTAGATGTAAGTACGGTTTAATTGTCAAAAACGTTTCTATTTTAAGATATTCAGTTTAGTCAAATAGTTCAGTTCAGCAAAAGTATGCCGTTAGTTCTCTTTTACCCATAGACAGGGCCCTATCAGGTGACACCAGGACGGGACAGAGTGGACCTGGGAGCAATGTCAATGAAGGGGTGCTCCGTATTCCTCAAAGCCCCAGCATTACTGCAATCTCACCATAAGATAGTTTAGTGTCATATTCAGGATACTAATTGGCGGGGGGTCTTACCCCTCTGCAGAGGTTCGGTTAGTGTATACTACAGCCCCAGCTGACTGGGCAACCTGCGTAGGAGTGAACTCTCCATCTACATAAGGGGTAATTTTTGGTATGGCACTAAACTGCATTGAATAGTAAGGCCTCAGTTCTGGATGGTTCTATCTATGGGTCAAATAGATATGTTTAAAAGTTATCTGTATGATAGAGACATTCTTTATATCATATAACTGTAAATTATTTGTAATAGGAATAGTTACTTCAAGTTATGACTGTTTACTAAGAATTATAATAATTAAACACTTAAAAGTATAAGAATGTTTGCGACTAAATAATTAGTATTAAATGAAAATGGTTAATTGAAAGCATGGAACTGTGTACAAACTATTTGCATTATATAGGAATACGAGCATTTATATCGGTGAGGAGAAAATTCTAGAAGAACAACTACACAAAAATGTTAATATGAATCTACAATGAATGTGATTATCTCTATGCATAAAATAACCTAACACAGGTTTACATGCTTTTACGATCAATCAGCCAAAGTACTTTCAAATACATCTGAAATCAGATAATCAGTATAACTATAAACACGTATTCTTTTGTTGGGGATCAGTGAACATCGAATTCAGTCTGGGAAGGGAATACATTTGACCTGCTCACACAACCGATGGGATGTCATATGAAGCTTCATTATTTTAGAAAATCTTCTTAATGGCTTTTTCATGCAAGATAAAACATGTCTCATTCAATTTAGCTTCCCGGTCAAGACGTTTATCATTGTCAATTTGTCTCTTCCTGCCACTGGCTTTTTAAATAGCTTATATTTTGTCTGTCCAGGATTACTTCATTTTCACAATTACGAGGATCATTAAGTAAGTTTCCAGACTTTTTTCGTGTGGGCACTTTTATTGATATTACACACATGAAACTCTAGTCCCCTTCGAAGTAATCTCCTCCGGCTGCAATGCATATTTTATACCGTTCCAAAAACTTCTGGAAGGCCCCATGGAAGTCCTCTTGTGTCAGCGTGTCAATGACCTTCGTCACAGCCTCTTTCATCTCCTCAATTGTCTCATAACGACAGCCTCTGAGCTTAGGGAATAACCAAAAGTCCCAGGGAGCATGGTCTGAACTATAGGGAGGGTGAGGAACTGTCTTGATACCCATCTTGGTCAAATAGTCAGTGACAAGGATGGAGTTGTGGACTGGTGCATTGTCCTGGTGGAAATGCTACTGACCCGATTTGAAAAGTACTGGCATCTTTCGACGGAATCTCTTCCTGAACTCTCTTAAAACCTCAACATAGTAACCTTAACCCTAACCCTAACTCTTTGGCCAATCAACTCTGGTGTATTGACTTCCTTACTCCTCCCTCACCTCTTATGATCCCACACAGACTCTCTGAATCTCTTATGCCACTCAAAGACTGATGTTCGATTCATGCAAGATCCTCCAAAAGCAGTCTGAAGCATTCCATACGTTTCTGTGATATTTTTTCCTAGTATAAAACACAATTTTATTGCATATCGTTCTTCTAAAGAGTCCTCACGTCCAGATTGCATTTTTGAAATTCACTAGCTGTAACAATCAGGCTTTAGTAGGGTGTATTCCAATTGCTGCTGTAGCTGTTCATTTGAATCTGAAATCATAAAAATTGGTCAGTCATCTCATAAGATGTATTGCAATAAGATACTGATTTTTGTCTACAAGAATTTTAAGTGCCTGTAGAAAAATGTCTGGACACTTATTGAAGGCACAACCTACTTTCAGCATTACAACATTTGTTCTATTTCACCTAAACCTTTCGGTGATGCATGGAATATGCTGACTGTATCTCCTGCAGAATGGTACAGCCCCTTACAAAAGGAGTGTCCAGGATATGAATAAACACCATCTTCGCTATTACCATATTCGCTATTAACGCTATGTGCGAAATGGACATATAATGTTCATTACTATAGAATATATAAAGAACATAGGGATCTCGGAATTCGAAAACACGTAACGACTTCTTGTTCAGGTACGAAACCTTTTTATCAACTTTGAGTTAAAGGTTTCTAACTAACCTATGTGCTGGGCCGAAAGGTTCTCAGCCTAACTAAACTCAAAGGCATGAACCGAACTCCCTCGGCTATTTTATAACAATAGTAAGGCTCTATCTCAGGAGCTCAAGGAAATGTGAAGTACCTCTTCAGTAGCATTTCTCTAAGGTCTTCTCTGACCTAGAAAGTTAATTCCTGCTCGGGTCACATTTATGTATCAAATAGATTTGTTTATGAATAATACCTATTCAGTACGACTGAGTAAGAAAAAAAAACACTTAAGAAACTACTCGAAAAATGAATGCAGAAGGTACGCAATTCCCTATGTTTTAGTCGTAAGAAATCCGAGACGAATTAATGTGCCGTTAATATCAATCATTATATTGTTAGATATACCTGAAAGAGATAATCTAAATTACAATAAACAGATAATCTTTTGTTGGGGTTCTCTGAACAGCAAGTTTCCCGTCCTGTCACCAACATTAAGTTGAGCAATAAAGTCTTGATTGCGGCAATTTTTGTTTATTGCTCTTTTAAACTGTGGTTCTCTACGTGGCATATCTGATTATATATAGCCTTCGGGTGAAGACTTTTTACTTTGCCAGTTTAGCTCTCATTTGACTGTTGGCTTTAAAAAAATAACTATTTATAACCCATGACCACTTGAATTTCGTTTTTGTTGACAGCATTACAAGAGTAATTTTGATTCATCAAACCACTTTGACACTAGACTGATTATAAACTTCATAAAGACAACAATCAAATTTATATTTACAAAGCTCTCTCGAAAAAAGAAATTGGTTTCAATTATTTTTTTAAGTAATGAAGAGTATTTATGTTTTAAATGTCAGCATTGAAAGATCTCATTCCTTGCTTAGCTGTAGAAACTCGAGTGCAAATCCTGAGCTGAAATATTCACGAACCGTAACTACCAACCAAGCAATCAAAGGTAAGTAAATATCTCTTTTGTCGCCAGGCACGTGGATCCCCAAGTTGCACTCTCCATATGCTTCTACAAACTCATCTTAGTCTAATATGAAGTATCCCACAAAATTTTGAACAGAAGCCAGCCAGACGCCTTTTTATTTTAAATGGGTGACATGCTTGAGCATTAGTAATAAGCATGGAATACGTTTCCAAATCGATATTCTCTTTTGTTATTATCTTCCAGGTGCTCTTTTGTCTGCTCCTACGTCACCTCATTTTGACAACGTCTGTCTGTTATTGTCGCTCGCTTGTTTGCCTTTATCCCCTGTTAATAACAATTCATCGCCTGCACTCAGCTGGGGCACACCGCGTGAAATATGCACCTGGCTTTTTGCACATCACTTTGACTTATTTATTTTTGTTCGATATCCGCAGCCATGACTCAACTGATAGACAGCTGACTTCCTATAACCATGAGAAATCCTTGTATCAACACACACACACACACACACACACACACACACACACAGATAAATAGATAGATAGATAGATAGATAGATAGATCTGCAATACTATGAAGAACGATCATTAAAAAGACCTGGGAACGCTATGTGTACACTAAAGCTCAGCAGGTGTTCTGACGATTGTTGAGTAAAAATATTTAATACACATTCACTGTTATGTGTTATATGATGATGTTATTATAAAACTTTAGATTCAACTCTTCTATAAGATATGAGTTTTTTTACATCATCATCAATTATAAACCCTTTCTTACCTCTGATATATCAAATTCGAAATCCTTATAATAACACAAATGAGAATATATATATATATATATATATATATATATATATATATATATATATATGTTTGTGTGTGTGTGTGTGTGTGTGTGTGTGTGTGTGTGTGTGTGTGTGTGTGTGTGTGTGTGTGTGTTTAAGGTAGAAAGAGATACATGAGGAGAGAGAGGGAGATAGGAGGCGTAGCAAATGGAGTCATTGACGAAACTGTTTGGTTACAACTTTGAGCTTCTGCCCTTGTGAAAAACTCGAATCTCTCTCTCTTCTTCGCTTTAACATCAATTGGCAACTAGCTGGGTAGACTGGGCTCTGTCGCTGAAAGAAACGTTGAAATCATAAAGAAAAAGGGAAAACCAATAAATATGCAGTTAAACGAACAGTATTGCGTTAAATACGCGTATTCAGACATAGAAAGACAGATAGATAGAAATATATGTTTACGATTTAACGCTAAAATCGTTTTTTAATGAGTTTATTTGTTATTCTAAAAAAATTCACGGGAATAGAATATTTGTCCTAGAAAGTACTCGTAGAATGAAAATAGAATGAAAAGTCACGAGCCTGACGATGCCCAAGTTAACCAGTAAAATATATATATATATATATATATATATATATATATATATATATATCCCTCCGAACGATCAGGATGAGGCATAGAGTCAATTTCAGGTGGAGTTTAACAGGTTGGAATTCAGAATTTCTTTTGCCTAGACTGGTTACCGTGCCAGAGCAGAAATAGGCAGTCTGCCCTACTATTTACCCATAGCTGGTGGGAGAATTCGTATCTTTCTCTAGTGTATTAGAGCTAAGAGAAATACAGTCACGTCCAGGAATTAAGATATGTTTTTTTTAAGCTATTTATATTTTTAGCTACGAGGAAAAATTTGTGCATCTTAAATTGGATTTAACTCATGCTTTCCACAATTTCTAACTTGAATAAGAGTGTTGTATATGTATCTTTTGAATTTTAATCAATTATATATCAGAATCTAAATTATGGATAAAATACTGATTAATTTGAAATAACTACAAATCTACGCGTCTTTTTCTTTTATCGTCTTTAAGAAAACTTAATTAGTAATGAAACTTACTTTACAATTTTTGGTTCAGGTTTTCTTGACTTTTTGTAATTTGTTATTTCTTTGCATGAGGAAGATTCTTGCACTACTTAAAAAAAAAGCAAACTAATTTTTTTTAGATAATTTTTATCAATGATCAGGTGTATTATCTCTTCGGGAACGTATAAACTGATCTAAAATTAACTCAGATTTCTCTAGGCACAATCCCAAATCATGGTTCAAACCAAATCCTTAGCTTAGCAAAGTTAATCAAATCCGTCAATTGATTTAAAAAGAAATCAACAAAATATGATTAACCACAAGACATGGCAAAGTTCTAATGACTCTGTTTTAATTGGTCTTTTTGGTTAATGGCATTTTAACCTTTATTATTATTATTATTGTTATTATTATTATTATTATTATTCCTTAGAAAGTTTTTCACATCAGTGTGAGCTGATGGTTTTCCACTGTAGTTTAATTGACAGCAAGTCCCCTCAAGTTTCCAGGACTCTTCTCAGCATTCTGGCTGATCTTAATAATGCTGTAGTCTGGGTGATCTCCATTTTTCTTCTTATTTCAAAGTCTTACTGTCCCTTTACCAATCTTTTGAGATTGTTCCACATTAATATATTGTAAAGGATATCACTGACACCTTAATCTTGGATAGGTTTTTGTTCTCCAGCAAGATCTAGGAATTTATCTCACTTTTTCGCTTACTTTTATTTTTTAGTCCGTGGTCTGCCGAGACGCAAATTCCACGTATTATTATTATTTACCCATTCAGAGTTTTTCACATCAGTTTTAGCTGATGGTCTTTCGCTGGAGTTTGATCGACAGCAAGTCTCCTCAATTGTCCTAGACTCTTCTCAGTATTGTGGCCGTTTTTAATACTGTACTACTATGGATGGTCTTCACTCGTCCTCCAGCCTCCAAGTCCTCAAGTCTCTTCGATAATCCTTTAGTTACTGTATCAAAAGCACCAATCATGATTGGTACAATTGTCACCTTCTTGTTCCACAGCTTTTTCAATTCCCTGGCAAGGTCAAGGTACTTATCCTTCTTTTCACATTCTTTCAGTTTTATTCTGTAGTCAGCCGGGACAGAAAAGTTCGCAATTTTGCAAATTCTCTTTTCTTTATTGATTATTATCAGGTCTGGTCTTCTGGCCGAGATAAGGTGATCCTTTTTTTCTCAAAATCACAGAGGAGTTTATGTGTGTCATTCTCGTCTTGATCACCACATAGCCTACGTTTGCTATTTTGTTGCGTCTTATCTAATCTCGCCTTGATGTGATTTGTTCGTATGGCGTTGTTTTGTGCTCCTATTAGAAGAGATTCTATTTCTCTCTTAAAGTTTCCTTTTCTTAGCCACGTCCAGGTTTTTTCGTGTGAGATGTTTATTAGTCGTTTAAAACGCCCATGGAATCGTTTTTCTTCTTCTTCTTCTTCTTCTTCTTCTTCTTCTTCTTCTTCTTCTTGTGAATAGATACCTGAAGTTATATTAGTTTACAAGGAATTATTTTATTTGTTATGATTCTTTCAAGTCAGCTCTAACTTGTGATTTTTCCCAGTAGTTCAGGTGTTATCAAGCCTCATCTGATCTTCTAACATTTTTGCTGATTTTAACAATGTTATATGGATGCGTTTGATTTGTCATTTGATCACTAGTTCCCCCAGTTTCTATTACAGAACATTGAATACCGTTTCCTCGTGTGAGACGTTGTTTATTAGTTGTTTAAAACGCCCATAGAATTTTTTTTCTTCCCATGTTTGTTTTCTAGTTATTGTCATTCTGTTGTCCATCGTGTTGTCTGTCTCGTTTCTGATGTCTGTAATCAATCCTCTTTCGTGTTTTTCTGTGTCGTCCTCTTGTCGTTGCATCAAAGCATCGACGCTGTCTTCAATGCTGGCAATTCCTCTTCCTCCCCCTTTCTTGATATATATCGTCTTACAACGTCATCTCCGGGATGTAATTCCTTATGCATGGTCATTAGTTTTCTAGTTCTTTGATCCATTTGCTTTAATTATTCTCTGGTTAACTTCACAAAGGGTCCCGAATATTTATTCCTTTTATTAGGTTTCTTCTAGATAGTTTTGTCTCGAGTAGGTCTCTAGTTCCCCTGAGATATTCTTTCATAATTTTTTTTCTTTCATCTCCACTTGTTTGATGGTGTCTTCTTCCAAGATGACCAAGTATTTGTAGGTTTCCTTTTCTTCGAACGTTCTAATTTTGTCTTGATTTGGTAGTTCCATTCCATCAGTTAGATGTCGTTTGCCACTTTTTATTACTAGCATGGCTCATACCAAATTCCATTCCTCTGTCTTGACTGTATATTCTAACTGCGTGTATAAGAGTTTCCAGTTCTTTTTAATTTTTTGCAAATACTTTGATGTCATCCATGTACATTAGATGATTGATCTTTTCCTGCGATCTACTAAGTTTGTATCTGGCTGTGCATTTTCTGAGCAGGTGGTTAAGTGGCATCATGGCAACAATGAATAGTATGGGTGATTATGCACTTCTTTGAAAAATAACTCTTTGGATCTTCGCTTCTGCTAAGTTTCTTCCTCCTGCTGTCATATTATTGCTTTTATCTCCTTTAGAGTTTTTCACATCAGCATTAGCTGTCTGTATTTCACTGGAGTTTGAGTAACAGCAAGTCTCCTCAAGTCTCCAGGACTCTTCTCAGTATTCTGGCCGTTCTCAATAATGCTGTCATTTGGATGGTCTCCACTCGGTCACCAACTTCTAAGTCCTCTAGTCACTTTAGTAATCCTTTAGTTACTGTTCCAAACGCACCAATTACAATAAGTATAATTATCACCTGCATGTTCCACAGCTTTTTCAATTCCCTAGCAAGGTCGAGGTATTTATGCTTCTTTTCACATTCTTTCAGTTTTATTCTGTGGTCAGCCGGGACAGTAAAGTCGACTATTTTGTAAGTTTTCTTTTTTTAGGTCTGGTCTTCTGGCCGGGATTAGGTGATCCGTTTGTATGTTAAAGTCCCATTATTATTATTATTATTATTATCATTATTATTATTTACCCTTTTGTTTGTTTATTTCTTAAACTTCCTTGTGTATCTCCGCTTTTTACTATCTTCTCGTAAACCATTTAACAATTATATCTTCTCGTAAACCATATAACAGTTCTTTGCAAATAGCATATCTTTTATTAATACAATATCTTTATACAGATTAAATTCTGTTAAGTAACTCTCCAATAGTTTCCAGAATATCCACTAAAATTCATTTTCTTACTATGTTTTTAAAAGTCATCCAATTTAGTCTTACAATTTTCTATGCTATCGCTGCTTTCGATTTGATCTGACCATTTTTATAAAAATAAATTACTCTATTTGCTGGGGTAATAATGACACAAATAACTTTTCTTAATGGGAATTAGTCCAAAAGTGAACGTAATAGTGCAACTAGAGATTGAACTCATTCACTATAATATCACTATGAAGAACGTTAAACTCTACGTCATGGTGACTTCTGTTGACCTCTGTTTCATTTTTCTTTCAAAGTTCTTTATTGCATCTTTATTACATTTTTCTTTTGATTTGTCACGACAAAAGCTAAAAGTTGAAGATATTCTACTACCAGTCTTGAACTACTTTCTACATACTCCGTCACATGTATCAGTTCGCAACGAGAATTGTTCTTTTCTCATCAAAAGAAGACATCATTCTGATAACCCTCGTAAAATTAAGCGAAAAACAATCGTTCTTTTGTTTATTTTAGTTTATTTCATTTCATTTTATTTATTGATTTTTTTCCCCTCTGTTCCTTGATCACACAATTTAAATAGGAATTCAGCATATCTACTTTTTCTCCAAATTTTTTTTTTTCTAAATCTGTGTAAATCTTCTTTCGAATCGACACACAGTACGCCTACGATCTAATTTTGATAATTCCACTGTTGCTGAATTATTGGGCAGTGAGACAGGATTGGTCTGATATTTATCATGTTGTAAAGACTCACTTTAAGAATAAGCGACTTGTTCAACATAATAAAATAGGAAACCTGTGTAAAGAAAATTATTTTTATGTACAACACACGTTCCGTGTTTAAGTGTAATGTCTATGTGTATTTGAGTATGTAAGCGTTCAACTGTATTTAATTGAAATCAATGTAAAGAAAATCTAATGAAAATAAATACAAATATCACCGTATTTCAGACAGAAAAATAATGGAAAGTTAAAATGAAATGAGAAAGCGCCACAGGAATAGACGCATAGAGTTCATACGATGAAAAAAGAGCAGGAAAAATGTTAGCGTAGAAAATAAAAGAAACATTTTTAACGTGAGGAAATAAAAAAAAAATGTGGAAGGATTTCGGAGTGGGCGTTTCACATTTTTTTAATGCTTAAAGCTATATATATATAAGTAGGCGACCAAGCAGCAAACACAGCCGCCCAGTTATACGGTGAATAATTAGATCATAAAGAAGTCAAGATCAATATTTCATTCATTGCATATATGCTAAAAATAAAACAACTATCCAGTAATTTAAAGATATATAGTTGCAAAAAATATTATAGTATATTCTACGAATTGACCAGAGTAAACATACTTGGAAGTGAAATAAGCACTGCTTTTTGAAGCTTCATCGCAGACTTTTTCCAATGTAATCAACAGTATATATATATATATATATATATATATATATATATATATATATATATATATATATATATATTGTATAACTGCACCACTTGGATGTAAAGGAAACGCATGCAGAAAAAGCTAGATGGGAACTACATATTGTTGTTTGCTGTTTCGGACTAATCCTGAAAGCAGCACTCTACAAAACAGCAGCTGTACTGCCATTTACCCCTATTATTCTAAACAGCAAATAAAACGAAGAAGACATACTACGGAACACTTGAGAAAAAACGACAACTCATAAGTGACGTTTTCCTATGGACTCCGGTGTCTATCTTTCAAAATCTTCCAACAACCAGGTCAGTGTTGACAACGCATGCCATCTTGAAAATCTACCCAGAGTGATAGTCGTTAGGGACAGAGAGAGAGAGAGAGAGAGAGAGAGAGAGGGGGGGGTAATCTGTGTTTTAAATACAACTCGTTTATAATTATAAAGTCGAATGTAGACGTGATTAAAATCGGCTTTTTTTAACCAAAATAATTAAACGTCTATAATTCAATGAGTTCGATTTTAGTTAATGAAATTTTGGTTTTATGGGCTATTGTTTATAAAATGGTTAGATATAATTCTAGCAAAACTTTTAAAAATTCTGTGCTTATAAACTTAATGAGTTTGGATTTTTCATCCAAATAATGATAGATACTTTATCATATTTTACATCACCAAATTGAGGAATAATCTCTAACTCTATTGAGTAATTCTTAATTAAATGTGAATAATGTTTTAAGATAAAAAATTAAACCTTAACATATCTTTTGACGATTTATTTCAGTGTTAAGTAAAATGTATGCGTTTCAAATGCTGATTATTGTAAAGATAAATACACAAACAACTCTTATATTTTCTATATTACAATTATCTTTGATATACTTATTTTGATAATTTCTGAGAAATCTTTAACTAGAGTAATTTTCGTGTCAGTGAACGTTAAATAGATTTGTATTCCAGGTTTGTTTTGATGCAGATTGTTCATCTTAAGTGTTTCTATCTGGCAAATGAATATCAGTGGCCATCTTAAAAATCTTATATACTATCTGGAAAATGAACATCATAGGCCATCTAAAAAATCTTATATACTAACCGGAAAATGAACATCATAGGCCATCTAAAAAATCTTATATTCTATCTGGAAAATGAACACCATAGGCCATCTAAAAAATCTTATATACTATCCGGAAAATGAACATCATAGGCCATCTTAAAAATCTTATATACTATCCGGAAAATGAACATCATAGGCCATCTTAAAAATCTTATATACTATCCGGAAAATGAACATCATAGGCCATCTAAAAAAATCTTATCTACTATCCGGAAAATGAATATCAGAGGCCATCTAAAAACCCGTACGTAATATGCACTTCCACGGGGGGCACCTCGGGTGGTGCAATGGTTAGCATGTTAGACTAGCAATCCTACACGAGTGAGTTCGATACTCATTGGGTGCCCCATTCATGCGGCCTTGTGCTACATCTAAGCAAAAAGCTTAGTAAATTAAATATGCACTTCCACGGGAAATTTTAATCAGGAATTTTGTGAATATTGCGGAAAATTACATCTATGGAAATCCTAATGTAAACGTAAGTGGATCATGTCTACACGTCACAGACATCAACTTTTAGTACACTTGCTACAGTTTATTCATTTGCAAGGAAAATCCTTTCCATATTAGTTAAACTACTAATGAAGTATTTACCAAGAGTGCTTATCAAAACATACTGAGCCCTGGCACTGATATATCAATATAGTATACTAGACACCTCGACGTCATCACTTCATTATATCGGGTGAGCAAGCTTTATTTAGATTTTAGATTTCGTAATAAAAACTAACAATTCAGTTTCGATATTTTACACACACACACAGACACACACACACACACACACACACACACACACACACACACACACACACACACACCTGTATCTCTCACACTCAATGTAGTTATATCTATCTATCTATCTCTTCATATATATATATATATATATATGTTTCAATGGATAGGTCCACGTGGATATTTGTATTTTTTAAGATTTATTTATTTATTTCGTTCTTACATAAATGTATGTTCCCAGGTTATTGCTTTCGTCAGAGCACATATATGGTACAAGGCCTTGTGAATTGGTTACTCTATGACTCTTGAAAACTGTACTGCTTGAAGTTTTAATGGTTTTCAGTTGGTAATTGGTTTATATAGAGGTTACCCCTTTCCCTTTTTTCACCGTGTGTGTCTAGTTTAGTCTGTTCACCCCTAAATGGTCTTTCCTATTTGATATGTTTTTGTTGTTTTGCTCTCTGTAGTTGTGTGTGTATGTGTGTGTGATAGAGTGGTTTCAGATTTCACATACAATTATTTCTTCTGTGCACGCGCGTGTGTGTGTATGCGAGTTCAGTTTTTTTTTTTGTGCAAGTGTGGTTTGAAATTTACTGGTAATTATTTTTTTCTAATATTTTTTCGAATGATTTTTCTATGTGTATATATATATATATATATATATGTATGTTGTTTTTTTTTACATTTATGTGTGTGTATAATTCATGTTTTATTTAACGTTGGCTTAATTTTTTTCTTTAAAAGGTGTAAACAGACTAAATCTCTTCGTGGACTTATCCATTGTAAAATGTTTTTTCGCACTTAAGACTTACAACGAAAACAAAAATCACGTACACACACACACACACACACACACACACACATACATACATACATATATATATATATATATATATATATATATATATATATATATATATATATATATATGTATATATATATAATGCCTGCTGTATAAGATATTTTCCGACATTTACTGTGTTATAAACTAATATTATTTTTATAAATAATCAGACACAGTTTTTTCTCTTATTCATAAAATTCCAACATCATCACAGTCATCAAAATCATTATCACCATCATCCCTGCTATCAATTAATATAGGCAATTGCTTACCTATATGTCAGCTCGCAAGTTCAAATCCGCGCAATACCGCGGATAAGGAAGCATGTAATATTTTACAGAGTATTTCCATATATCAACACGAGCAACGCCCAAATTGGTGGTATTTTTTTGGATATCACCATAATTTTATTTATTCATCTATTTATTCATTTGTTTATTCATTCATTGATTTATTTATTTCCATGTATATTCAGCTTAATCAAATGACTGTATGTTGTTTAATGGCAGCGAGGATAAAATTGCGCGAAAAGTAAATGGTAAATTTTAAAACTACAATGGACTACCAGCAACTATTAGTAAAGTATTAAAACATTCATCTCCAAATAATAGCACTGTTTATTTTCATTACACCTAGTCACTAAGAACTTCTTGTAAATCTTCTTTAAACGCAGCTATTTGCAAATTTTAGGTTACTTATGCAGTAAGAGGTGCGCTTAAACTGACCCGAGTTGAAATCGGGGACAAGACTGAGTGCGTTTCATTTTGTGCTAATGCCCTTAGAAAAGGCATCAATTCAGCCGTTCTTCGGACAGGCATGGGTAAGTTGTCGTGCAGACTGGGTCCCACATCCTTGGTTAAATAACTTTTCAAGAATAAAAACTTTCCGCAATATCAGAAAGAATTTTTAAAAGACTCGTAGAATTCCTGCTTCAAAAGAAAACTTTGAAACTTGTATGTATTTTTAAAAATCCTCCACTACAGGCAGGATTTGATACACAGCCAGTTTTAATGCGGAGTACTGCAGGACTCCATTCTAGATTGCCTTACCTAAGCTAAAAATCTAGATTGTGCAGTTATTTACTCATTGCTTGTGAAGGTAAGAGCATCCCTTCATTTTTTTTTTATGTATTAGCGGTAAATAAAACAGAAACAGCCTCTATTTGAACTCGGGTCGTCTATTCCATTTCCTGCATCGATATTTATTACGCTAAGTCCGCCTCAACATTTGAAACTTACTGGTAAGCATTTATTTTTGAAATTCAGCTACACTTTTGATTGAAATAATCCAACATTTATTTACCTATTTCAAAAGAAATGGGTAAACTCATTATACATAGCATTCAGTTTCAGCTGATTTGTTGAATTGCAAGATGAGCAAATAGAATGAATATTATCGTTTGAATTTCTAAAGTTACTTTTTACTTAAATACATCATTTATTATAAAACTTCTTGAAAAATTACACAAGCAGAAATACTTCAATAATGCAAGTATAAATTCTTATAATTCAGTGATATCAATCTTTTGAAATTGATGAACTTTGGGAGGAACGTTACACTTGTACATTAACTCAAACACTTGAACTAAAATTGCTTGACTCTTCAGAGGTAATGCAAAGTATTACTTTTAAGCATCATCATCATCATCATGATAATGTCGTGCCGCTAGCACGGATATCCCTGACCCTCTCTTGCCACTTCTCCCTATCGTTCATCGCCTCCGGAAGGTCTTCAGGGCCACATCCCGTATCCTCACATAGCTGCTGTATGTATTTTCGCGCTGGTCGTCCTGCTTTTGCTCGGCTATATGTGGGGGTCCATAGGAGTACATCACTTAATCGTAAATAATTATTTTCAATTCCCCTGACAAGATCATTAAATTATTTGCTTTGACTTGCATATGTTTTAGTATAAAACACTGATACATTTAATAAGATATGAAAAAAAGATAAATACTGATAGCCCTATGGATCACACATTCAATAGCTCTGTTTTAAACGGCATGTTGTTGATTCATTACTGATGATTACAGCTTAATCATCGGTGACTCCTATGATGGCTATTCGAGGACTGGAAAGGGAAAAACAAAACTCAACGTTTAGCATAAGAAAGTTCCCGGTATCATTCTCTCCGTTCAGTTTCTGAAACCTTACATGCTGGAAGAAACTGGATAACGGACTCCCCTTGTATGTTTCTTCTTTCTTTTAGGAACGGACTCGTCGGCCTACTTCTCTGTTCACAACTTTGTTTATCTCCTCTCACTCCAGCAAGCAAATTACGAAATGCGGTACATATATATATTTATAACGGAAGGTGTAAATGATTAAATAAAACACCGATCTACAAATGAATATTCTTTTAAAATTGAGTAAAAGTATTGTGTACAACAGAAGTTACGGAGTATTTTCTTGTTTGAAAAGAAAACATTAGTCAGTGAGTTAATATCTTAAGCGAGAATGTGATGAAATGAACCGAAAATTGCTATGTAGATACAAAATGATTTAATACCAATAGCGGAAATATTTATTTCTTCGCTATTTATATGACTGAGGTATGCTCGAAATGAAATTTTAAAGTGTTGATTCTTTTATGATTCTAATTGGTTGAAAATGTATTTAGAATGTTTTTAAAACAATGTTTGAGGGGGAAAAAAGCTTTTTAAAATTATTTTATATTTTGATCCTTAAAATTTTCTGAGCTAAGACAAATTCTGTCATTTGCGAAATATATTAGAATTATTTCCATGGCGTTATAAATATAAATATATAAATCTAATATGCATATTATATATATATATTGGTGTTTATAGAGTTTCTCATCTCTATTTTCTCCTGGAATGGGTAACATTTTGAATGTTTGCATTGGCAAGATTGGTCCAAAGGGCTAGATAAAGTTACATCTATTTCAATGGAAGTGATGGAAAACGCTATCAATTCGTATTTCTTTCGGTTGCATTTTTTTAAATATATTATCAATTCTTGGGCCAGTAGTCTTTGCTTACAATCCATCATAATGTTTCTCGTAAAAAAAAGGATTTGCTTTGTCTGTCACAAGACACCAATTTTTATGTGATTTCTCGTTCATCACTCAGAGCATAAAAGTGGCAGTCTAAAAGATCAACGATTCTACAGCATATCACCATCATCACCATCATCAACATGTCATGCCGCTAGTACGGATATCCCTGATCCTCTCTCGCCACTTCTCCCTATCGTTCATCGCCTCCGTCAGGTCTTCAGGGCTACATCTCGTATCCTCTTATAGCTACAACATATACTGTGTCTTTATTAAATGCTCCTGTAAGTGATTTTGACAATTGTCAAATATTGATGTTCATATGAATTTTTGGTTTATATTTCAATAATTTGAGCTTATTGTGCGAAAATAGATTCTAGCTATTTAATAGTTTTAGATATCTGCAATGAAAAAATCATGGCCGATATCTAAAGCTGCTAAATGCCAAAACATATTCATTTTAATATTATCATGCACGTTAAAAAATATTTGCTTTCAATTTGATAAGATAAAGTTATATGCTTGGAAAATCTGTTTTATTCAAGGAAATATTTAATGGCTTCTGATATAAACATTGTAGTGGCTGATCTCATTGAGTGGTTCATTCATAAAATATTTGTAGACTGGAAATAAAGGGATACGGATAGAGGTTAAAGTAGCAATAATTGTGTTCTTTGTGTTTTCTTTATAAAGGTGTCTCATATATATATATATATATATGTGTGTGTGTGTGTGTGTGTGTGGACACTCACGCACACACATACACAAACATATGCTAACTCACATCCTCAGGATAGACCCCTTATTACTGATTTTATTTGGTTTTACTAAAATGAAATAATGAATACGACAAACTAATGAAACATATTAACACGTATCTTCTGGTGATTTTATCCTTTTTTTTAAACTACTGGAAACTAATAGAAACGATACGAGGATTTAAGTTGACATTCATTTATTATAGGGTTTATCCTACTCTACTGGTCTACTTTTGAACAGTTTTCTGATTTATGAAGAAAGGTTTTTTTTATATAGATTTGTTTATTTCATCTCTCTCTCTCCCTATATATATATATATATATATATATATATATATATATATACGTGTACATATATATATATATATATATATATATATATATATATATATACTTTTTTAAACACACACAGACACAGACATAGAAACACACACACACACATATATATATATATATATATATATATATATATATATATATATATATATATATATATATATATATATATATATATATATATGTATGTATGTATTTAGCAGCATTTCCCGGTTGACGCATAACTAAATTTTGGAGACAATTTCAAACCGAAAAGACGACAAAATTGAAACCACAAATAATAAACCAAGAATATACATTATCGAAGTCCTCCTTATTAGAAACAAACGTGCTAACCCCAACAAAAGTGATTTTGAAACTAGTGCTAATTTACTTAAATGTTTTAACTACTTTTACCATAAATTGAATTATAAAAAAATCTACATCTACCTAAAAATAAAACGCTATCTTGTACTTTTGCAATATACACATATGGAAGCCCGAGATGGGTACAAAAGTACTTGGAAAGTATAAACGTGGATTTTTTTTTTTGCGAATCCACTCCAGATATGAAAACAACAATATGGCGATTTGAAAGGATTAAAACAAAAAATATGCGAACAAAAATTGTAATATGATATTCGTTTATAAGACGGCTTGAAACCTATTTTCTCAGACAAGCTTCCATGCATTTAAATATATATAAAAAAACAAATATATATTTAATTATTATTATTATTATTATTATTATTATTATTATTATTATTATTATTATTATTATCATTAAATAGTTTTCTCACAGATATTGAGCACTCTCCAAATTTTACCGCATTTGGTCTGCCACAAACCTACGAAATGAGATGCTGACAACCAACACGGTTATAACACACACACACACACACACACACACACACACATATATATATATATATATATATATATATATATATATATATATATATATTACAATGTACTGTCTATGACACTGGGTTTCATCCAATCACCAATCGTCGAACAGATTGAAGGTCTTTAGAAAAATACAGATTAATGTGGTTAATTTTTGTTCGAAAAGTGAGGGTTATTTGTGTGTGTGTGCCTACGTTTGTGTGTTAATGAATGTTTGTGTATGTGCTGTCGCTCGCACGTACATATGTGCATATAATTGCATATAATACTGGCATGTATCCTTACATATTTCCACATATTTCCACTGTCTTTTGGTGGGAAATAGTGGGACAAAATAAGGAAGTGTGAGAAGAGAAGAGTGTTTGAGTGAGGAGGAAATTGATAGTCGCAATCTGATTTTCTTTCTAACTTTATGATAACTAAATGTTTATTTTGATTTGAATATGAAATGTCTGTTTGGTAGGGGATTTTGTTGAGTGATGATGATGATGATGATTAAAACTAAAATCATTATCACATTACCTTTGTTTATGTGTTGTGGTATTTATGGGCTGGTAATAAAAATGATAAATTTTTCGTATCTTTTGCAAGAATAATAAAAAAAAAGAATATATATATATATATATATATATATATATATATATATATATATATGTGTGTGTGTGTGTGTGTGTGTGTGTGTGTGTGTGTGTGTGTGTGTGTGTAATAAAACAATACTAATAACTATATATAATATATGATATATAAAATTAATATGTATAAAAACAATAAATCAAATCAAATAGATAAATAAAATAAATTAATTATTAAAAATAGTAAAAAATGAAATAATAGAATTAACAGTTATAGTCAAAATAGTTTTTGACAATACTTATGGGTGTAGTGTTCTCCAATGGTCTGGGAGACAAGGGTTTCATCGCAGGTCGCGTCATACCAAAGACTTTAAAAATGGTTCTTGATGCTTCCTTGCTTAGCACTTAGCGATATAAGGAAAGTATAAACTGTAAAGTGGAGCAATCCAGGGAAAGGAGTAACGTCCCCCTCTATACCTCGGTGTAGTAGCAATTGAAAAGGAGCATTATAGTCACCCTCGACTACGGTTGCTAACTTTACTTTCACTTATAATGCAAAGATTCCTCAATAGTATGGTAGTTGAGAAAAAATTATTAGTTTGCTAAAAACATTTTGCTGAACTGTTTGCTTGATATTTTAACTATTCTCTGTTTCAATATTGTTTTCGTGTAGTTTAATGTCTGCTAAGTAGGGCGAAATCTGATAGAAACCTGGACGTTGTTTTATGTGGTTTGTTTTGGTAATGACTGACGATTCTATTTCTTTTCTTTTTTCACACTTGAATTAATTCCACTTCCATCAGTTTAAAAATCTCAGTTGAAACCTCATACAATAGACTCCATCATGCTCCACCATATACACAGAGAGTTACAGTCAAAACCAATAACCACTACCACAATCACTTAAACCTACCTCTTTGTTTCTTCCCTTATCTGCCTTTTATCTTTACACTCTCCCCTTCCCCTCCCAAATAATACCTTTATTTTCTCCGTTATTCTCATTTGCTTAGATGTTGAAAAACTAAAATCATGTTTAGTCGGAAGAAAGAATGAGATACAACTACAACTAAACCTTTTGTAAGTGTCTGATTTATCCTTCTTTCCCTTTATTTTTATCAAAAACTATATATATACATATATTTTGTCTATGAATAAGTTCTCAGAAAGAAAGTTCGTCATAAAGTTAGCAGTTAATTTTCTTCTGCATGTTTAAATTAAATCATATGAAATATATTCTTTAAAATCTGTAGACTTTAGTTGTAATAAAAATACAATAATCCCCGCTGGGTTACTGGAAGAGAGAAAATCTTTTCACTAAGCCGAAATAAACTAAATAAAATTAGAAACATCTATCATAAACCCATTTACTTTTACTTTGATGTACGTAAAATATTTTTTCCCAATGAACACAACTTTGATATGAATCGTTAATTGACACAACTGCATTATTGTATTGATGCCAATATAAACAAAATATCATAAATACGATTATGTTTCAACTTATATGTTAGTATTTCCTGTGAATTATGGGGCCGTACATTTTCCGCCTGGAATATTGGTATGTATTCAAGTCCTCTTTTAAATAACTTATCTCTATTTCTCATTGAAATCTGGTCATCATGACTTAGAAGTTGCCCATTTGGGTCGGGCTGTAGAATACACCAACAGTGTCTCTGTTGGGGGGGGGGGGGGTAAGACACCCCTAACGAGGGTCCTGATATGACACTAAACAATCTGACAGTGAGATTCTAGTAATGCAAGATCTTTAAGGAATTCAGAATACCTCTTCATTGTCATCAATCGTAGGTCCACTCTTGCCCGGAGTAGTAGCACCTGATGGGGTCCTATCTACATAGTCAAATATAACTAAACATTGTATTTATGTAAACTGAATTGAGTGAAATAGGACTGTTTTTGACAATCAAACTATGTACTTATGATAAATTGAATTGTTTAAAATAGAACTGTTTTGAGATTTAATTGAACTGTTTTGACATTTAACTGTTTGTAAACAAAAACTACGCTTATACTAAACAGAAATGTTTGAAATTTAATGTGGTGTTGAATTGCCCGAAAAAGGTTGATACGATATCAAACAAAACCACCAAAAACGACTAAAAAGACTGGTGTATCATCATCAACAAACTCTTGTCTCTCAATGGCAAACTTAAACATAGCAAACAACTTTATTTCAATGAGATTTAGCGGTCAATATTTTTTAAGGATGATATAGATATCTCACTAGATATAATCGTTGCATTCTCTTTCTACCACCAGTGATCAGTGCACTGCTGTATGACTGACAGCAAAGGGTTAATTACAAGGAATTTCACGATCATAATCAAGAGTTCTTTTTTTTTTTTCTTTTTTTTTTCTTTTGAGGAATAGAAGGTTTGTGACAAATGAAGACCTGGATATGGGGACTAGAGAAAGCGCCCCGTCCATAACAGTGGGTGCAGGAACAAATCATAAAATCTATAGAAATTTTCCTGCATCGTCTTGGGAATATGACATCACGTCTCCGTCTTTTTGAGACCACTCAATAGGAAGGATGAAACACCAATGTTAAAAAAAATGGTATTTTTCTGTGACCACTTATTTAACGTCTTCCTTTCCAAAGAACTTGTTCATCTCTTTATCTGGTCTTCGTCTCCACCAACTTTCGTCGAGTCAATAACACATAACATAATTATCAAAATCTTATATCATTGAGCGACACAAGTTACTATTTTTTCTATGGCGAAATTCAATAGAAGGTGTGAAAGTCTGGGTGATATATAAACAAAGCGAATAATATTGTTTGATGATCTATATTTAATTAATCTATCTAAAGTTGATGTCAATATATACGGGTCTGATATTTTGAAAGGCTTTCGTAAGCTCCGTCAGGGTTAGGGTTAGGGTTATATATATATATATAGTTTAACTTTTCCGCTTAGTTTTGCGTAAATATACATGTACGTGACTTTAAATAAACTCATTTACTCACTCATTCGGTTATTGGATGAATTAAAAACATTCAGGCATCTTGTTTTAGAGTAAGTGATTATGCAGGATAATTATTATCTTTGTTATTTCTTTGATGATGATGTAACATTTTTTTCAGTTTTTATTTTCAGTTTATTTTTTTATTTATCTTATAATATTGTTCGTCTGGTAGGTTAATATCTGCTGGCACTGACATATCAATTAGAAGGCATCGTTTTCTTTTAAAATCCTTAACCACAATATCTCGTCCAAAATTTTTATTTTTCTGTAAGTCTGAATTGCAAACATTCCAAATATCATAATGAATATTCCCTTACGTAGTTATTGTCGTCATATTTTCTTGAGAATAGCTAACATAATTCCAGGTTTTAGGTTTTTAAAAAATGCACATATTTTCTAGAGAATAGCCAGCACACCTAATTGCATCCAAAAATTATTAAAACTTTTTAGCAATTCTTCTAGAATTTTTAAAGAGCAGTTCCCCTTTCTTTTATTTCGATTCTTAATTACTGAAAAACAATACTTAATCGAGCCAAATACAAGAACCAACGCGTTTCTGTTTCTGTTGTTGATATTACTGAACGCTCTTCTTCATATCCCGATGACCGTTGTACCTGCGGCGAGGTAATGCAATGTTTATGGTGATCGGCGAGATTACTCAGCTCTATAATAACTGCTATGATTGACAAATTTGCAGAGAACTGAAACGTTAATTAGAGAGGTTAGTCTGATGGAGAGGTCTGACGTTGGTGCTTTCTATAGACCTCTCATGGCGATGGAACTGCTTGATTTTTACAAGATAACCTCCATTATTTAAAAAAGGATAATGAGAGAGCTGTTCCCTAGCAAATTTATTGAGATTTCCAACTGTTATTGCTGTAGTATGAAGCCTTGCAATGAAATACAACGTTAACTGACTCTTAAAACTGCAAGTTCCTCATGTACTACATCTGTGTGCTGTACCCTCAGAAATTCCCACTGAAACGCCTTATTTTTTTTAAAAATCTTCTGTCCACTAAACTGAGCAAATTAACAAAATCTAACATTTTAGGTGTCCTCATCATTGTGGGTCTGTCTGGAGGGTTTAATCTTGAATACTTCTTTAAATAATTTAGTCCATTTATAAACATCTGTTTAACTAAAAAGAAATAAAAAACAAACTTATCCATTCACATCACATGTTCTGCTGTAAATTTCATATATTTTGCAAAACACTGCCACAAAGATTTGATGACAGAATTCTGTTCAAGCCTAAAGTAATTTGTTTGATTTACTGCCATTTTGAATAATCACAGAACAAATAACAATGTGAAATTAAAATATTTTTCTATAAAGCAATCCCAAACAATGCGGGGTTAACTTTTTTTTTAAAGAAAATTTTGAATTTTTTTCTTCAAATTCTCTACATTTACTGAATGACCTATGGATCAATTTTTAAAAACTTTTAGCCACCTTTTCCTTCTTTATTTGAAGTATTATTAAACTTTATATATTATCTGTAAAATTTCGTCGCAAGTTTTACAGTGCTGCAATAAAATAATTTTTTGCACATATTGAGCAAATTTAAAATTGCATTATTATCATTATCATTATTATTATTTGTATTAGTAGTAGTTGTAGTAGTAGTAGTGTCATTTAGAGTTTTTCACATCAGTTTTAGCTGATGGTCTTTCACTGGAGACTGAGTGACAGCAAGTCTCCTCAAGTCTCCAGGACTCTTCTCAGTATTCTGACCGTTCTCAATAATGCCGTAGTTTTGATCGTCACCACTCGTCCTCCAACCTTCAAGTCCCCCAGTCCCTTTAGTAACCCTTTACTTACTGTACCAAAAGCACCAATCACGATTGGTACAATTGTCATCTTCATGCTTCATAGGTTTTTCAATTACCTAGCAAGGTCGAGGTGCTCATCCTTCTTTTCACATTATTTCAGTTTTATTCTGTAGTCAGCCAGGGCAGCAAAGTCCACAATTTTGCAAATGTGGAGAAGGTCTTTATTGCCATCGCTCCCAGGTCTAATCTGGTCCGGAGTGGCAGTACTTGGTAGGGTCCTATCTATGGGTAAAATATAACTGTTTGACGTTTAAACTGTGTTCTTTTATATCTAAACTGAGTGCAAAGTTATCTAAACTTATGCAAAAGAAAATTGCTTGAAATAGAACTGTTTGATCATTTAACTGTGTTTGAACAAATGACTAGAGTCTAATTGAATTATTTGTGATGCATAGCAATACTTGGAACCTTTTAACTTTGGTTACATACATAACTGAATTGGTTGAAATTGAACCCTGTAAAAAAATTACTGATGTTTGATTTAATTGTTTATATTAAATGGTGATATTTATGAATAGAATCGTTCGTGTAAGATAAATATATCTGAAACCATTTAATTGTGAGGAAAAAAATCAGCTTGTAATATAATTAGTGACTCCGGTTGACTTTTTTAACAGTAAGTTGTTTCCTGGCGAGATTTACAGGTCTACCAACAAGGCCAATATGAGAAAGAGTTTAAAGGCAGTCACAGAGACAGAGAGAAAAAAAAGGCTGTACATAACAAGCAAATGGGAATGTAAACGGGGGTGGAATCTCCAATTCTAGTTTGGAATAGCAGCGAACGTCCGAGTTAAAATAGAAATGCATCAGCAACAAATCGGCCAGAAGGCTTTGATTGACTGAAAAAAAACTCAAGTGGGGCCGTAAAGGGGGGCACAGTAAATAAAAAGGAAAAATCATAATTAGAACGAGAAGCAATGATGTGAAAGGCCGAAAATTACGGTACCTATTTGTGAAAGGATCTAGTACCCGCTGGGAAGCCGAGAACACGGAATAGCGGGCAAATCCCTCCGAGAACTGCAACCGAAAATGAGAACGATAATATTAGGGTGCATGTCTGCTCTCTCTCTCTCTCTCTCTCTCTCTCTCTCTCTCTCTCTCTCTCTCTCTCTCTCTCTCTCTCACGACGGTTTATTTCTCTCAGTCTATCTGAATCGGTTGACTCTGTTTCTCTCTTCTCGACGACGACCAAGATGTGTAGTCCCGTGTAAAATTTTGTAATAATGAACCAAGACAGTGTTTTTTGCGTTAATCACTTTTTATCACTGGTGCAACGGGGTCAGCTGAGACTGAAGATGTAGTGCTACAATCATATACCCGTTTGAACCGTGGTGGTACAAATGCCTATGTAGAACTGTAGCGCTCTAAGGGTCTGCGGAGAACTGTGGTGGTACGAACGTCTATTTGGTATCCTAGCATTTTAAACGTATATTTAAGAACCGTTGTGTCAAGAGTTTAGGCTCGTTTAAAAAAGTTATCGATAAAATGTGTTCAGAAATCGTATTTGATATATACGAATAAACAGGATTTGGCATTAAATAATCTACAAAGGTTGATATGCCATAAAACTAAACCTAATCAAACTTGAACTAAGAAGGGTATATCTTTTGGATACAAGAAAGGTTTAAATGTGAATAGATAATTTCTCGTGGAAAGAGATGAGGTTTCTATATAGAGATACTGACTTGCGAATAGCTATATTTCTGCAAGACATAATTTGCCATATTTCCATTAGATTTCAAAACTTCAAAAAAGATAAGTTAACGAAATGTTAAACTTAAAATAACATCTATTTTCATTTAATTTGATCTTTAAGTTTATTGTTTGTTCTCTCTGCTAGAGATATAAAATAATTACTTATCATTGTTGACGAAAATCTTGATAAAAGCAGCAACAAGTTAAAATTAATGTATCTGTAAATATTCATAGACTTGATTTTAAAAAATTAACTAAAAGTATATCAAAATGATTCATCGCAAGATATAACGCATTCAGAAATAAATATAAGGATTAAATTCCTTTTACTCTTATGTGGAATAACATCGTATATATTACTGTAGGATTACGGTGAAATTCTTTAACCGACCACACATATTCCTAAATAGACGTGCGAATATATGTAAAATTTTTAATTTAAATGTAAACAGTAATATATTAAACTAGAAAGACTAATGAAATGAAAACCTTTGAAACAGAAGGGATATAATCAAAAAGGCAACTGATGGAACAATAGCTCTTCACATCACACCCCGCTTTGATTGCGACATTTTTCTAGATGTACATATTTTTATTTAAGTAGAAGAATTAATACGGTGAATTGAAATTTTTCTAATTTAACTTTTTATCAAAGTTAGATAGTAAAGAGTCAAATAACATTAATTAATTTTTGTTAATGGAGTTATTTTAAGAATTATTAATGGGATATCCCTGAATATTTATTTGAATGAAACGAAGAAATTATAAATCAATAATAACGTAAAGTTAGCAAATGTAGTCGAGGTTGACCCGAAGGCTCCCTTTTCAATATCTACAACACGAAGGTTTAGGGGAGGGCGCTACTCCATTCCTTTGATTGCTCTACTTTAACCTTGATCCGTACCTTATAATGCTGAGTGTTAAGCAAGGAGGCATCAAGTACCAGTTTCTGAGTTTTAGTATGACTCGACCTGAGAGTGAACCCAGTTCTCCTGGACCATTGGCGAACACTCTTCTCATTTAGTCAATGGTCCGGTTAAATCATTAATACTAAGCAAATATTTATCAAAATTCGATTTTCAAGATCAATATGATAATTAGCCTTCCTGATTTCACTGTAAAGCGCTATTTGTATATATTAATACAACTACAAGTTAATATTATATAGATACGACTACTTGTATAAATAATATAAAACAATATTCTTAATGAATAAAATTTTGATAAAAATAAAATCATGGAAAATGTGACGTAAATATCTATAGAAATTCACTTGTCGCCTGAGATGTAGTCTCAATTACAGACACACGCATAGTCTTCATAATAATAAGATATTGTCAGGAAAAATGAAGGTTGGCGTGTGTGCAGAGGCACGCTTAGCGTAATGATAAACATCGCAGCAAATGGAATTGTCAAGACGAGTTCAAATCCCTGTCAAAGCCGTTTGCATTTCACTTTCTGCTTATACCGTTGTGAAAAATATGGATCGATCTCTTCTACTCACATCTTGTTCACGTAAATTTATTCTTACGGAACCAACATTGACAATTTTGCAAATAATAATAAGGAATTGTTGTATTGTCATTCTGACTCGATTTCATCTAAGGCCTAAGTACTGTTAACATAGATGTGTATTTAAGGCAATCTGAATTATCCCTTTTTTTCATATGGTTCTTATGTCTTCAAAATCTTTGCACAGAAATGATTTATTGATAAACCACACTCACACACACATACATACATACACACACAGAGATATTGTTAACATACCTATTAATATGTTAAGCTTTTTTTTCTTATGAAATAGAACTGAACTTCAAATTTTCTTAGATTGATAAGATATAAACCAAAATCAATCCCCCTGACGGCATCCCCTGCACATAAGCAATACCCCTAAAAATAAAAGGGGACATGGATATCACATAAAACCGTATTTCATGGGGCATCGCCAGGTTTGATTCTGTGCAGAGTATAGACTGACCTAGAGTCGTGGTACCTGTTAGAGTCTCAAAAACAGGTCAAATCGATGATCTTAAAGTTGAAATATTCGATACGCTCGAATGCATGACTACACAAAAAATATCAATCTCAAAATAAAATGCAAACGATACACTAACCTCTTGGCATAAAATAGCCCAAGAAAAGTTGGAATGTTAATACCAATAAATCCATCAATCAATCAACGAAAATCGATTAAATGCCCCCCCCAAATTTCGACAAACCCGCTTATATATATATATATATATATATATATATATGTGTGTGTGTGTGTGTGTGTGTGTGTGTGTGCTCTTGTAGTCCCTTTTACGACAGTTCAAAATTCTTCTTTGTATTATCAAGTTTTGGTTTGGCATTATAAGTTGTAATAGCATTATTTTATGTGGCTATTAAAAAAGATTCAGTTTTGGAAATTTTCCCTTCTTAGCCAACCAGAGTGCAGTTTGCTTAGCTCATAGATTATAATTTTTTTCACAAATGATTAATTTGTTTCGATTGTTTTATTAATTGCTTGTAAAAGAGGCAGACTTCAGCATTAAATCCCTCAAAAGATGATATGAAATAAAACCAAACAACCAACTTTCTTATACCATTTTTCTTGGTATAGAAAAGAAAAACAGGAAGAAAGTGTGAAAAAAAGAGAATGATGCATCAAACATTTAATCAATTTGGTTTGCTTACCTTGAATATCAGAACCTTAAATCATCGCTTTGAATCTGGATAAAAAATATAAATTAGTCATTGATGAAAAATACGTAAACATCTCAATTAGAAGACACCCGACGCATTTCCATCTCTTTTTGCATATTTAGAGCTGTTAGTTGGCGAGTTCAAATATCTTTAGACACAACTCTTTCCACTAAAAGACACTCCTTAATCAAAGATATATCTAAGCAGAGCACATTTTTAATCATATGAGTTTTTATTTTCCGAATCTTGTTCAAAACTGTGGGTGGGTATGAATGTAGGAGAGAATCCGACTGGGATTACCAAGGACCATAATTTTTTTCTCAGTACCCATCATACACCATCCATTGTTGTCTGCCGCAACTCCACACTGGAAACGCCATTGGCCATACGTTTCTCAACTCACCACTGACACAATAAAGAAGAAAGGAAAGTCGAAGGGAAAAAAGCGAAGGGGAAGTGGGTGGTGTTTGTTGATACATTCGCGCGCTATGACGTCACAATGTGAATGCACAAACGGTGGCAGGCAGTGTTGAATAAGAAAGAGACGGAGACAAGGCAAAGGGAGAAATGTGCTTTCTTTGACGAGATAGGTTTCCTGAGAAGCCGTCTAAGAATGATTCACTTTCTGCCATAGCAAACAATAGATTATTAGGAAGATAGAGGGAGTCGCCTGAAGTCCGGCTAATCTTTTAATCTGCACCTGGTGAGTTGCTACTAAGAGGAAAAAAAAAACATTTTTTCCTAAACGGTGTGACTATATTTTGTTCTCTTTTCTTTTCTTCCAGAGTATACTGAGAAAAATTCCCATATATATATATATATATATATATATATATATATATATAGTGCCAAATTCTTGCATAGTACAAACATATACACAACTATATACTAACATAAAGAGACTATTTCAGCGCAACTCAAAATATCAGACAAAGATAGGAGAGTTGTAGTAATTTACAAAGCTTTTTGCTAAGTTGTAGCACAAGTCTTCATAAATGGGGCACACAATGAGAATCGAACTCATGCGTTAAGATTTGCTAGTCTAATTTGCTGATCATTACACCATCCGAGGTGCATAAAAAATAAGCAAGTAGTATACGTACGTTCTGTATCGAATTAAACGGTTATTCTTCAGGTCTTCTGCCAAAGTTCAATGTGAATTTTTTTAATATTCTGATATGAAAATACTTTTCATCTATATTTCATTTAAGCATTTTCATATTTACCTATTCGTCTACGATTGGAATGATATTAAAGACATTGCACAATCTTCAGATTTCTTTTTGTTGGTGTTATCAAGTACAAATATCCACTTCTTTCTCTCTTTCTCATTCTCTCTCTCTCTTTATCGATCTATCTCTCTGTCTATCCAAAATGAATATGTTTTGCTGTGGCCACCGCCTCACCATTAGTAAACCTCATGCCTGGCTCTGTTAGCAACAGCAAAGGAGTCAATTACGGGAACTCTCCCAGTGGATGCGAGAAAAGATAACTCCTAAAAGGGGATTGTGAAAAGAGAGAGTCATTGAGTAAAAACCAGAATACAAATAACGACTTAACTTTTGAGGCTAGTACAACTAGCCATCACCCCAATTGAATGATGATTATAATTCAACAATTACTTCATCGACTCAAAAAATATTACTTTACGCCCGGGGAAAGGGATAAAATACAGTAATAAAGTAACATTTCTCTTGTGAATACATGTCTGCTATTTCCGAGGTGATCTGTTCGTTTTCTATAAAACTAGTCTTTGTCTACATCTAGAGATTTCAAGACCTAACAATGCAACACATGTGTGTCTTGTATGATGAAACAGTTTGTAAAGTATGCTTGTAGAAGATTGTTTGTGAGCGTGATTCTCTCTGAGTGTCCGATACTTCTGGCCTTTTGCTAATCATCCGTCCTTGTAGCGTAATGGTTAGAGCGACGGACTGCGGAATCGTAGTAAGCGAGTTAGTACTCCAGTCGCTCTATTATGTTCACTCTTAGACAAATTCCCTTGGGAAAGATATAAATATAAACCCTCTTATCCTCCCAGCTATGGATTAAATAGTACCATTACTGTTCGTTCAAACATCAAGTAACACCGGTGCTTTCATCTGTAGAAGCCAATGGAGGAACATCACTTATCCTATTTACCAACCCCTCCGCTCGGGCAGGATATGACAAAAGGTCAATTTTTAAGCGGAATTTAACAGGTTTTAATTCAGAGTTTTCCTTCTTCTAGACTAGTTGCCTAACCAAGGCAGAAGAACCTAGTCTATCCTACTATTTACCCATAGCTGGAGGGAGAATAATTGGATTCATACCTTTCCCAAGGGTATTAGTGCTATGTGAAATGCAATGACTTTCGTCCAGGATTTGAACTCGTATCGCCGTGTTCATTTCCTACGACGATAACCATTACACCACGGGCACCTATAAGGAACATCACTTATGAGTTATGTTTTATTCCAATATAATCATCGTGTTTTGGTCGTCTTTGATGGTGAGTATCTAAGATGGGAGGTAAATGACCGTACAACAGTTATTTTGTAATTTGCTGTTTCCACGACTTCTCAATCGTTGATAACTTATCAATAGCAGTCTATGCCATACCTATGTGTATACTGACCTCATTAAATACATGAGGTATTACTACCGAGTTACATGCAGGGCCCACTAATTCCAAAGGAGATACACCATCTTTAGTTAAACGCATAAACTACGTTTTATCTGAATTCACGTGGTGATTAATGCCTTATGCTGCCAGCTGCAGGGATTCGTCTTGAGCATGTGTATTAGGAAGAAGTGCTTGATCATCTACATAGTCAGCATTAGTAAAATAAAATTTGTAAATCACTTATTTTATCTGACTGACATGGAACAAAATATGTTATCAGTAATAACTTTTTGTCATTCTGTCCATCCATATCAACGTTTTGAATTGTTCAGTTGAAAATTCTATACTCTAAACTACTTTAATCGGATGACAAATTATATTTGATGGACATTTTCTATAGAATGTATGTATGTCTCTTATTTCACCGTATTTAAATGTACCGATAAGCTTACAATAAATATCTTAGAAGTTATTCTTTTAATTGACACTAAGCGTTATATAACCCTTATTCACGTGAAATGAAATCTAAGAACTCAATGCAATAACAATTCTACTTTGACTCAAGATCCAAAGAGGTTGATAAATAAGTACGAACTTAATCTAATAGTTCTTTTTTCCACGTAAAAAAAACAACAAGAACAAAACAACTGACTCTTGCATCAATACAATCCGGAGATAAATAATATATAAACAATAAAGAGACTATTTTTCCTCATCAGGAGGTCATGTATTGATTTACCCCGGATAATTTTGTTGACCTCTTCCTTGTAATATTTATAGACGTATCCATTTTTAATGCCGGCACTCAGTGACACAAACAGTTCAGAATCCTAGACAATAATCGCATCAAATGAAATTTTATATTTCTCTCTTTCATAACAAAAGCATAAAAAATGGTTTTCCTAAATCATTTATTTTCTTTTGCATTTATAAGTATGAAACATTAAAAAAATGATTTTTTTATTTCTTATATTTTGTTGTTGCCCATTTCATTGAGATAAACATGCAAACTTGTAATTGTTATTTTCTTTCTATTACAAAGCGACGAAAAATAAACAACATTGTTATATATATATATATATATATATATATATATATATATATATATATATATATATATATTGTAGGGATAATCTTATTTAATTTTTATCTGTGGAATATAAAATTGTTCATCCAGAATATATAAAAGCCCCCCCACACACACGATCACACTGGCCCACATGCATGTAAGGTTGAATATACATACATACATACATATATATATATATATATATATATGTGTGTGTGTGTGTATGTGTGTGTGTGTGTGTGTGTGTGTGTGTGTGTGTGCGATGACGTGTCACTGAGACAAAGAGACAAAAGTTTATTTTTCTTAAAGTATAGAAACAAACATGTTTTTATCAGCTTTTGTTTTGAAGATTCTTATCTTCCTCTCTGAAGTTCACAAATATGAGGATTAGAAGCAGATGTCCGTTAGAGTCTGTATAGTTTTTCTTGATAATTCGAAATTCCGATGATACACTAAGACAGCTAACCAATCTAATATGGGCACAGATCGTGATTGCTAAAACACTTTTCAATTTCTTGGATCATTCGATGTCATTTCTACCATATTATCTCAGAGGTGCTGCAATGTTCTCTTATAAGCGATACACATATACATACTCTACTAGTATAGAAAAGATGGGTTTGATACAACTTTATTTGGCCTTTTATTTCTTCTTCTTCTTCTTCTACTTCTTCTTCTTCTTCTTCTTCTTCTTCTTATTATTATTATTATTATTATTTTAGAGTTTTTCACATCAGTATTAGCTGATGGTCTTTCACTGGAGTTTGAGTGACAGCGAGTGACCTTCTCAGTATTCTGGCCGTTCTCAGTAATGCTGTCATTTGGATTGTCTCTACCCGTCCGCCAACTTCCAAGTTCTCCAAGCCTTTAGTCGTTGTGCCAAAAGCACCAATCACATGTTCCACAGCTCTTTCAATTCTCTAGCAAGGTCGAGGTACTTATCTCTCTTTTCACATTCTTTCAATTTTATTCTGTAGTTAGCTGGGACAGCAATTTTGCAAATTCTCTTTTTTTTTTGTTAATTATTATAAGGTCTGGTCCTCTGGCCGAGACTATGTGATCCGTGTGTATGTCAAAGTCTCATTGGAGTTTATGTGTATCATTTTCTTGGAGAGGTGCTGGTTTGTGTATATACCATTTGTTAGTGTGGTCAATTTTAAATTTCTTGCACATTTCTCAGTGGATCACCTTGCCGACCCAGTTGTGTCTCGCCTTATATTCCCTCTGTGCTAATTTGCTGCATTCGATTATTATGTGATTGATCGTTTCGTCTCTGTCACCGCATAGTCTACATTTGCTATTTTGTTGAGTCTTGTCTATTATCGCTTTCATATGATTGGTTATTATTATTATTATTATTATTATTATTATTATTATTATTATTGTTTTTGAGTTCTTCACTCGAGCGTAAGCTAATTGTTTCTTTCTGGATTCAGAGTGACAGCAGTTCTTCTCAAGTCCCCAGAATTTGTTCTCAATATTCAGACGAATCTTAATCATGCTACTTTTCTGGATGGTCTCCATTTTTCCTCTTATTACTAAGTCTTCCAGTCCCTTTACTAATTTTGGAGGGATTGTTCTAAGTACACCAATTATAATTGGTATCACCTTCACCTTCATGTGCTATAGTTTTTTTTTTTAGTTCTCTTGCAAAAAATACATATCTATCTGTCTTTTCGATTTCTTTTATTTTCATTCTGTGGTGTGCATGGACGGCAAATCCTCTAATTCACAGGTTCTCTTTTTCTTTTTTTTGTTGTTGTTGATTATTCCTGGGTCTGGTCCTCTGGCCGAGATTAGGTGATTCGTTTAAATCTCGCAGTAAGGGCTTCCCATTACCCAGCAAGGATTTTGAGATTTGCATATACCATTTGTTCGTATGGTCAAATTTAGATTTTGGGCAAAATACACATTGGATAACCTTCCTAAACTCAGTCATGTCTTTTATTATACTCTTTTTTGTGCTAATTTACAGCATTCGCTTATTATGTTATTGATTGTTTCGTCTTTATCAGCATATCACCAACATTTACTATTTAGTTGTGTCTTGTCTACTTTTTCTTTATCTAAGTTTTCCCTTATATCGTTGGTTTGTGCTGCGTTCAGGAGAGATTCAGTTTATCTCTTAAAGTTTCCATTCCTTTGTCATTTCCATGTCTTCTCGTTCGATATTTAGCTTGTCTGTTGCTTTAAACGTCCATAAAATTGCCTTTCTGTACATTTTTCTAGTTATTATTTTGTTGATCCTTGTGTTGTTTGTATTGTTGTTGTAATCAGTCTTTCTTTACTCTTTTTTATTTAGTTTTCGAGTCGTCTTATCGATGTATTGACGCTTTTTTTTTTACACCTGTTTTCAGCGTATATCATGTCTTGGATACAAGGCCTCATGCATCGTCTTGAGTTTTCTTGTTCTCTGGTCAGTTTGTTTAACTCCTTCCCTCGTCTACTTTAAGAATGGTCTCGAATATTTTATGAGTGGATAAGCTCAGGTGATTATCTCTCAGATAAGATTTCGGATATATAGTTTGGTTTAGAGTTGATTTCTCTTTCTCCTGAGTTACTCATTTTCCTTTCTTCTTTCATTCCTGCTTATTTGATTACTTCCGTGATACATTCTTCTCTGCCCAGTTTTATCACTCTTTTATCACTCTATATTCTTACTGACTCTATTAGGTTTCCAATTCTTTTCCATTCATGGCAATCAGTTTGATTTAGTCCATGTGCATTTGGTGGTTGATAAATTCTTTCGTTTTATAAAATATGTACCTTTTCTAAATACGTTATTCATAAGCATCTTCGTTATTACAAATGAAGATAGCTCATCTTCCTTAAAAATTCCTCCCTGAATTTTCAACACAGCTACATGTTTTCTTAAGTTTTAAAGGTTTTCTCAATAAACCTTTTGACTTCGTTGGATATCTTGTACGTTTTGAAGGAGTCTATTTTCCAGATATGTCTTTTTGTAGTTAATCCACGCCATAGGTACATTTCTTTATGTCCTTTTTGCTCTCTTTGAGGACGGATTGATCAGTGTATAGTACCTCTTCTGTTCCTCTTGTTCCCTGCTGGCATCTTTTCTGTTCTTCGGGAAACTGTTCGGGGTTTATAAACGAATAGTAAATCTCCACCCTTATTTGGGCCATTAGTATTTATGGGTAGGCACGTTATAGGTCTGTAGCTTTTGGGGGCGGTTCCTTTTCAGAGGGGTATTTTCTTTTCAGGGTAGTCTTTCTTTTGGTTATGCATTCAGGTATGTCTGTTTTTTGAAAGCTTGTATTCATTTCGATATCCAGTCTGTCGTGTATGGAAGTGAATTTTTAAAACTAGTACGGATGTATACTCTCATAGCTTGGCGTTTACCAGTATGGTACTCTTTTGATTGTTACTCAGAGGGAATCGAGGTGTATCTTCACTTTAAGATCTACTTCGAGCTCTTGTAACTCTTTTTCCAGACGTTTATTCTGCTTTTCTATTATGTTTTCTTCGTTCCCATAGTTTGCTCCAAAATTGTTTTATTTCCTTGACATTTGTTTGTTGGTATGTCTTCGTACAATATTTTCATACTTGCTGGTAGATTTTTTTCATAGTTTTGGAATGTCTTATCTTGTCTTTATTGTTTTTTCTTGTCTTGATATCGTTTTAGTCTTCCTTCTTTCGCTAGTATTTTCTGATTTATTTCCTAGAATTGTATTGTTTGATTTAACTGTTGTGTTGCTTTTCTCTTTTCGTTCAAACTTTTACAACGCTTTGTAATCTTATGGACCCCCACACATGGCCATGCAAAAGCAGGACGACCAGCACGAACATACATTCAGTAGCTATGTGAGGATTGGGGATGTTGTCCTGATGACCTGCCTAAGGCGATGAACGATAGGGAGGAGTGGCGAGAGAGGTTCAGGGATATCCGTGCTACCAGCACGACATGATGATGATGATGATATCTATATGTGTACAGATATATATATTGCTGTAGATATACACATGCGCCTACATATAAGCAAGTCCTCCCCGTATGGTTGGCGGCTGATGAGATTAGGGTATCGAACGTGCTTTCACACGTTGTATGATGAATATATATATATATATATATTGTGACAGATCAAATGTTTAATGCATTTCTACTCTTCGAACTGAAAATCATGCTGTGTTTTAAAAATTCGAAGATCAGCCTCAGATTTAGGCGTAGGCCATCGAAATGGACTTTGTCTAATCATCTAGAACTGTTCTAGAATATATTTATATGATATACTTTTAGCATACTTTGTTTGTCTTTGATTCAACAGACGTAGCGCTGACACATCTTACATCGCGTGGTAATGGTATCAACAATAAACTTGGTGAAGAACTCTGTATCAAAAACCAAGTTTCACAAATTTAAAGGGAAAGAATGAAGTAAAAACCAAGAATTCCAAGGCCAACATCAAGTTTCCTTGTGGTAAATGACTAATAGAGCCATAAATTCAGTGTTCGAATTAGCACAGCGTGACCACATGGTTGCTCATGATACAAAAATTCCATTTGTAGCTGTTTAAGAAGCAATTTCTTTTATTTAGGTGACAAATTTTGTGATAACGTAAGATAGCCGATGAGTATATACATATTATTAAACTACTCTGTATAAAAAGGATGCAGCATAAGGTCAATCAATGGAGAGTTCTACAAATTTGAATTCAGTATTTTCCTTTACCTAGATCAGTTGTTGCACCAAAATTAATGTTCTCATTCAGCCCTAATATTTAGCTATAGCTGGGGGAGAATACTTAAATCTATACATTTCGAACTCGACCGTAACCATAACACTACGAACGCTTCCTTAGTCGAGGCTGATATTCATCTCGCTAGATGATATTTTCCTTATTCTTTATTTCGTTTTCTTCTGGAAAACTTAAATGAGAGTAAACTGATTTCATTTATCTCTTATATATTTTAGCTTGCAGTTATCCGCAAATACATGGCAGGTGATTTGCCTTTGAATTCCATTTGATTTTTACTGCGGACTGTGCGAGTCCTGAACCAGTCTAAGCGTAGTACATATTTGCGCACATAACTCATCAAACCATTAATCTCCGTCTGTCTGTTTGTCTGTTTATCGACCTTCCACTTGCAAACATAGATATATGGATAGTTAGGTAGGCAAAGTATGCACAGGAACATATGACCATAGGCTGGGCAGATGAGTACATATTGTGCTTTCAGATATATCACACCGAGATAGGACAATGGAATCTTTGATTGGCAGGCTAGAGGTCATAGATCATTATCCATCCTGAGAAGTAAAAGTTTTTTTTTTTTCTTTTTAAACAGCCCGCTGACTGATTGATTGATTGGATTGTCACGTGATAACAGTGCCGATCTAGGAATTATTAAGATTCTCGGAATAGTTTGGATGTCGAAAACGGTGCAGAAGGGTTACATTTAGACCACCGGGACATTTTTTTGGCTTTTGTGAGCAAGAGTACCATGATGTTGAACAATGAGTTTCTCCTCTGATTAAAATGACGGCATAAAGTGAATACCTACAAAAGAATCATCTCGAAATAAAAAAAAAACAAAGATAGAAATGGATATTAAAGCTTAAAACGTGTTTACCAGCTTCTTTCATGATTCAGATAAAAGCAATGATCAAAGGCTTTTGAGTCCAGTTTAAAATCAAGTTGCAACTTTATATTTCTATAATGTGACAAATATTATTATCAATAATATATGTTTTATGTCTATCGTATTTTAATGTTATAATTCTGCTAGTTTTTTCAAGGATGTAATTTTTTTTGTCATAACGCCTAATGGGAATAATATACAATTTATAAACATGGGGATAACCTGTCTCTAAAAAGAATACATATGTGCATGAATACATGGAGGATTGTTTTGTAGAATTGTCATTGTCTCAAGAAATAAAATTAGTGATACGCTTTCAAGTCTCACACGAGGCTGGTTGCGTTTCAATTTGTAATGATACCTTTGCGAATAACATGGATGCCTCAGTCATCTTCCTCTTCCTCCTCCTGGCTATAGGTAAATTGTAGGACTGACAGGATTCTTTAGTATGGGTAAGAAGAGCTAAGAAGAAGGAAGGCGCTTTGTTTAAATCACGAGTACATTGCTTAGAGATTAACTTTTCATCACATCCTTCGCGTAGAAAACATATATATATATATATATATATATATATATATATATATATACGTGGTGCATTCAATAAGTTTCCAGCCTTTTTTGTAAAGGCATCCAAAATTGTCGTAAACATTTTAAAATGCTGTACGTTATTGTTATACATCTTATGAGATGACTGACCACAGCAGGAATTGGAATACACCCTATTAAAGCCTGATTGTCAGCTGGTCAATTTCAAAAATGCAATCTGACACTTTAGAAGAACGATATCAAATAAAACTATGTTCTAAACTTGGAAAAAATGCCACAAAAACGTATGGAATGCTTCATACTGTTTTCGACCATCTTGCATGAATCGAGCGTCAGTTTTTGAGTGGCATAGAGATTCAAGGGAGACTGCGAGTCTGTAATGAGAAGTGTGGGAGGAGTACGGAGGTCAAAATACCAGAGTTGACTAGCCAAAGGGTTAGGGTTAGGGTTACTATGTTGAGGTTTTAAGGGAGTTCAGAAAGAGATTCCGTCGGAAGAGGCATCACTCTTCAAATCGGTGGCATTTCCACCAGGACAATGTACCAGTCCACAACTCCATTCTTGTCAGAGACTATTTGACCAAGATGGGTATCAAAACAGTTCGTCACCCTCTGTATAGTCCTTGCTCCCCGTGACTTTTGGTTATTCCCTAAGCTCAGAGGCTGTCGTTATGAGACAATTGAGGAGATGAAAGAGGCTGTGACGAAGGTCATTGATACACTCACACAAGAGGACTTCCATGGGGCCTTGAAGATGTTGGAACGGTACAAGTGCATTGCAGCCGGAGGAGATTGCTTCGAAGGGGACTAGAGTTTCATGTGTATACTATCAATAAAAGCGCCCATACGAACAAAGTATGGAAACTTATTTAATGATCCTAGTATATATATATATATATATATATACTTGGCATATGAAATTTAAATACTTGCTCGATTTATTATACTGAAATCAGCTAATTGCATGATTATATATTATCCCAAACATACTTATTTTCTTTTGGATTGCGCAAGGGCGAGGGAATTTAAATAGATATTATAATATATTGTATTTTGGGATTTTATTGGTCTATCAAATTTTATATAGAGAAATTAAAGTTTTTACCATAGTAATCCGTTAATTCTGTTTATTTTTTATTTGAACATGTTTTGATTATATATATATGGTCTCGTGGGTAGAGTGTTCGCCAATGGTGCGGGAGACCTGGGTTCAATCCCAGGTCGCGTCATACCAAGGACTTTAAAAATCATACCTCCTTGCTTAAAACTCAGCAATATAAGGTACGTATCAAGGGTAAAGTGGAGCAATCCTGGGAAAAGAAGTAGCGCCTTCTCCTACACCTCAGTATAGTAGCTATGTGTGTGGGTTTGAGCATATATATATATATATATATATGTGTGTGTTTCTTCCTCTTTGTATGTCTGTCTCTTTCACTCTCTTTGTCTCACTCTGTCTATCTCTCTCTCTCTCTCACACAATATATATAAATATATATATATTTAGAGAGAGAGAGAGAGAGAGAGAGAGAGAGAGAGAGAGAGAGATAATCTAATCTTTATTTAGACATGTTTTTAAAATCAGAAAAGTGGTCAAATACTGCCAAGTAGAAAAAGTCAAACTTACAAAAAATACATAAATGTTCTTTTACTTCTTCATGTCAGTTTTCTGATTATAAATTCCATATATTTGTCAAAAAGAAAATACAGGCTTCAGAAGAAGCATGTTATAATAGTATTTTGGACATGTTTATAAGTTCTGTCAAAATAACGGATTTCTTTACCAATGCATGAACTTATGGTCATTATATATATATATATATATATATATGTCTGTGTGTGTGTGTGTGGAATGATCGATGGATTGATGTGTGGGTTTTCCTACCCTATATAATATCGTTTACCAATATTCAATATATTTTACAGTTTACCTTATGGGAAATAAACAAACAGCATATTATCTCTTTGTTAATGTTTATTGCATTCCCATTGCTATTTTTCTTCCGTTTCTTTCTTCGATTAATCTTCCTGCTATTAGCATTATCATTTACTGAATCATCGGTTCTTATTTTGTTTACACTTTTTTCCCCAGTACACTCTAAAGATATCGCAGCTCACAAAAGTTTACAAGAAACAGATTCTGCTCGATAAAAAGATCAATGGATACGGACTAATTGCAAAATGATAATTATATTGTACCCCAAATATTTTTAATGTCAGTCTTGTTATTTTTCTTGATTATGGCTTGGAATAAAACTGTTTTGTGTTTTCGAAAATATAAAATTTACAGGTAAATTTACCATAAAATCAATGACACCATAAATCTGCAATAATCTAACATATGACAGAATTTTTTCTCTTCTTTTTTAACCCCCTTAACAAGGTATGTATTAAATTGCACACATCTACTGAGTTAATTAATCTGAATAGGATGGTGAAATCTAGGGAGTGTAGAGAAACCATTTACTGCTCTTAGTCTTTGGTCTACACTTACAAGGAACAGTCGTACCTGTGTTGGTCCCATCTATCTTCCAAATAGATATGATTTAAAAGTATTCATATTCTCAAGAATCATGTAAAGAAACTCTCTTAACTATCACAAAATATAAATCGGAAAGTGATTTTCTAAACTCTAGGCTTAAAATGACCCGAAACGTGTTCAGATACCGTTAAAGTTAATCAATTAGTAAACTTTACAAATCATTCAAACAAATATATTTCTTTTGTTTTATTGCGTCAACATTTATATTATTGTTTCATTTTATTTGAAACATTTTTTGTAATCCAGTATAAAATATCAAACAAAACTATCGAACATTCAAATTGTTTTTATTCAAAGTAAATGCGAATATAAAAACTACTCTGGTCTTAGAAATTAGCCGTTTAAACTTTTGAATTCAAATTGAATATCAATGTCGAAAATGCCTTACTAATCCCGTTGATCGAACAACACCACCACGGGTAATGATGCGGCACGTTTATTTATTTTTTTTTTTTTGGCTGAAGCCTACTCTTACATGCATGTATTGATCCTAATGAAACATAGTAGTATTTAGAGCGTATACACTTTTCCAATAGCTAAGTAATTATGTTACACATATGACCACACTAAATAGACATAGAGAAAATATCTTCCTATTTTCTTCCGCAATGAAAAGGATATAAAACAAGGTAATTTTTAAGTGGAGCAGAATCGGTTTGAATTCAGAGTTTTCCTTCTTCTAGACTGGTTGCCTTACCGAAGTTAAATAACTCAGTCTATCCTTGTATTTATCAAGAGTAGGAGAGAGAACAGGAAGATTCATGATATTCGCAATGAAATTAACTGCAGTTAAAGACAAACATATCCGTCCAGGATTTGAACTCGTGTGGCCGATTTTATTTCTAACGACGATAACAGCAACATCATGCGTGCTTTCTAAGACCTAAAAGTAAAAACAAAAATACCGTTATAATATTATACTGAGTTCATTAAATGAGATATTATTTATTACAAGTCTGTGTTAATAGTGTCTTTGATGTTATATCTTTTTTTTATCACATCTCAAAGTGATTAATGTTCGTTAAAAAGTAGAGTGAATCGAGAATAAATATAAAGCTACTTGCGTTCTTGCAACTTCAAGCTCAATTTGGTGGGAATCCTACCTATCCGAAGCAGGTGCCTTACTTACAAGGCAAGAAAGGTTATCGGTTACAGGGCTTCCAATCTAATCCTTTAACCTTTCTCTGTATATTTTCAACGACTACCTGATTCTCCATCATATTTCAAAATAGCTACGTATACTAGTTATTAGTAGTAATATCATTTCTAAGAAGGTCACTAGAAATAGCGATATGTGTAAAAAGTATAAAATGAAATAAATATAAGACAAAAGATAATAAAATATTATATGGTAGATTTTAAATAATCCGATGGCACTCAGCCTGCATCTCTGCGGAGGGGTAGTACTCTACAACAAACCATTTGATGGCAAGGCTCCAGCCTTGGGGACTTGTTGAATGTGGAGAACCTCTTCATTGCTATTACTCCTATGTCCACTCTGACTTGGAGCGGTAGCAACTGATAGGCTCCTATCTATGAGTCAAATCAAACAAACTATGTGTGCAGCCAGATGGCTGATGCTAAATTGTGATTGTTATACTGCAATACTTGAAACCATTTAACTGTGTGCTAAGAAATCAGACCCGTTTAAGAATTTTATGTTCAAAACGTGTTTACAAATCACACACACACACACACACACACATATATATATATATATATATATATATAAGATGATTTGAATTTGAATAACCTAAAATCATTAACAAGTTAGCACGATCCTATGTAGTTGCCTCACTATCGGCTGGCGGCAGTAGAATAAGCGACTGCACATCTGTAGAGGGCTTAGGCCCATACCTCAAAGAGTCTTATTGTTGGATGTAGTTCGTTACCGGTAATGTTTGAAGACGGGATTCTGGTGTCTAAATAGTCGATTACCAGACAACAAATGTGGTCATGTGACTTGTGACATTCTACTTTGATCCTGACTGGGCTAGACGGGTAGACGAAGCAGTCCGATCTAATCAATCAGTTGGCTACGTCAAGCCCTATCTCATATATGATTATTCCGACTCTATTCTTCATAAGTATTGGTCTTGTGGCAAAGCCAAACACTATTTATCTTAAAGATGCTAGAAGTCGGTGACTAAGTGTCAACAGCTCTGAGATAACAATGTTCGAAACCATTTAATGATGTGTAAAGAAATGATTATAATTGAATGTTATTATCAGTGTGATAAAGCAAAACTTGAAAACTTTTTAATTGGCAGGCAAACGATTACATGAAATTCATTTAACCATGTTCAAGGAAACGAGGTCTAACTCGTTTTAAAATAAAGTTACCAATAAATTATTCTCATACAAATCACACACACACACACACACACACACACACACACACACACACACACACACATACCCATAACAGGATGGAAATAAATTTATAATCCAAATATTACCAGTTTCTTGTTGTTCTTTAAGAAAGTATTGCTCTGTGATGTCTGTTACATTGAGCTCTTTACCAGGAAAATTTAAATGTTCAAAGTTGAATGATTTTTTGTCCTGACGGAATTATTCCCGATTCCGGTTTAACTGGACTGAATAATATATATATATATATATATATATATATATATATATATATATATATATATATATATATATATATACTTTTGTGTTGAATAACCCAAAAGTATTGATGTGCCATTAAACTAAATAACCAACCTTTCTGGTCGCTCTATTATAGTGGTTCATTCAACAGATAATTTTTTTTAAAAATCAAGCTTAGCTGAGAATTTTGCCCCCAGCTAAAGCAGATCTTATTTATCTTTGTTTTAGTTTAATATTAGTTTAATATTAAAGTAGTAAAGATATATTTGAAAATCAGGTCAAGATAATGTTTTTGTTTGAGATATTATACGGCCCATACAATTGCAAAATTAAATAAAAAATATTTTTATGGAGTGGACAAAATAGCGAATAAAAATCAACATAGCCTCGTTTTTTTTATAAGACTGTTCTCTCTCTCTGTCTGTCTCAAACAATTGTCTTCTCCCTACTGTAATTAAAACGTTCAATGTAGACATGAGCAAAAAATAACATGCATTATATCATCAATCAGTTGTTTGATCTTCCCAAGCTTTTACACCCACTCTTTTATTGGATATATCTTCCACCTCAGCTAAATAGACTATTGTTTAATTATTTCAGCGAATAGCTTATTTCATTTGGTAGACTGAAGTAAGCTAAGATTTTCTTTTTCATTTTTTTTTTTCCAATTATCTGTGGAGGCCCTCGTAGCGTAACTGTTATTGTCGAAGGAGTGGTCTCGCCAGCCAAAGTTCAAATCCCGAACTTTTTTTTGCATTTCACTTGGTGCAACTGCCCACGAGAAAAGTATGAACCCAGCCATTCAGTTCCTAGCAGTGGGTAAATAGTACGATATACTACACTCTTTAACCTTATCATGGCAACCTGTCTAGGAGAAGGAGAAATCTGAATTCAAACAACTTGCTGACCTGGAAAAAGATGAGCTCCACCTCTCTATCCCAGGCCAAGACATGCTACATGAATGGAGCCCTTACAACCAACAGTTTACTCGATCAGGATGTAATAATTAGTGGTGGTATTGTTTACGTTCCGATAAGTATTTACAGAAGCAAAAAAGTACTTTCAAATTCTTCCTTGAATACTACTTTCATTTAAACGAGATATCAAAACAGACTTCATTATTACATGTGACTGTCTAATCTATCCCGCTGTTTTTTTTCTCGGGGAATGGTTAATATAAATTTAATTGTATAGATCTCCCCAGGGGTTGAGATAGTTACATCTAATTCCGTTTGTCAATGTTTGAATCCCTGTAAAAATATAGTCACGAATGTTCATTTTTAAGACACTCACACCCTCTTCATTTAGAAGATTCAAGTCTCCAAATCTCCATTCAACTTTGTGTCACACGAAGGAAATCTTATAACTCACCAATTGGGGAAAAGCATTTTATATTCCCCTGTGGCATTGCGGCATCTCGAGAATGTTGCTGTCGACAAAAAGATGAATCGAATACGATAAATTCCCATAAGAAAAATGTCAGACATGTAGTTACAGACAAATTCCACTCCCTTCATTATTCATGTTGAAAGTTCCCTTCGGACTGGTCTGAAAAATGTGAAACGTGAAGTGACATTCTCGAGTCAGTGAAAGAACGACCCAAAGCTCTGGAAAAGAGAATCGATGATCTGGAGATAAGATAAAGAATCGAGACCATCCAGTTTCCAGCATAGTTGAAAATCAGTTTGAACAATCAAGGAAACTTGGCAAGACTTGCAATCGCTCAGTATTCAGCAAAAAAAAAAAAATAAAATAATAATCACCAAGTCGGTATGTAAGATTCACAAGAAATCAAATAATAAAGAATATGAGCCAAAGCACTACACTGAACTAAAATAACAAAATGAAGCGCCTTCATTTACTTCAACTTTTACATTTAAGAGTTAAAAAGTAAAAGAAGAAGGTGTGAGTCACTTATTTTCATGCGCAGTTAAAAGTGGCTAAGAATAGCAAAAACAAAAAGATGAAAGGAAGTGTTTCTTCATTCTCTACAACGAATTTCAAGTGGAGACTTGTGGAGTATTTTTCTTAGAAATAGATTCTTCATTCATATTTGATGACTAATGCTCCATATTCTATTGTATTAAAATGTACATATAAATTCTTATAAATTAAAACTGACATCAAAATCTACAACACATTTGTTTGCCTTTTTATCATTTCTTGGCTTTCATTTCCACCTCCCGACACCGAAGTCATCCGAATTTATATGTACCCTGTCTTGCATAGATCTTAAACTCTGTATGTGTAACAATATATTTGAATAATCACAGTAAGAAAAGTATTCAATTTTTGTCAATATATATATATATATGTGTGTGTGTGTGTGTGTGTGTGTGCGAGAGCTCGAGTATGTGCGAGTGTATACGTGCACATATGCACAAATGCGTGAGTATGCTTGAAATGTGTTCGATGCTGCTTTGGCAGAACAGGTGTAAATACCAAAATATAAAATATAAATAATGTATTGTTGAAGGCATTACATATTACTTAAAATTTTATATGGATCATATAATTTGCTGGAAAAAGAATCCAATACACCGAATTCATGGAACGATAAGTGTTAATTATCTTGACAGTGTACCTAAGAAAATAGAGACAACACCCAATCAGATCAATTGCTAAAACGGTTATCGATCTTACCCAGCTGTCAGTCAATTTATCAGTTAAGTCCTTAACTATATATTTAATATCTGTCAATTCTGAAAAGATATATAGAGGCCAACAACAAGTACTATGAAAACGTGTGAATGATAAAAATCACTACAACTGCTAATTATAGTAATAATAACGATGATGATGATGATGTAAGCATTTCTTTTGAAAATATTCGAATGTTTTCTCCTTTCAGAACAACAAAAAATGCGTAAAATTGCATTGTATTATATTTAGCGAATATTTAAATGATTTTAACAATTATAATGAAAATAAAAGCTTTAGATTCCATGAAAAAAGTTGGAGAAAAGAACTAACCTAAATCCACTTCAAAATGGTCTTTATCTCATCATCTGACTTAACAATATAAAAAACAGGCGGCGATTTCAAATCAGTTAATCGGAAAATCATTAATTTGAATATGAAGAATGGGTCAGCAAAACTAATATCAAGCAAGAAAATTGATCTATGTGGTAGGCCATATTTTTCTAATTAAAAAAATTATTGAATACTTTCTACTTTGAAAACATAGTTTCATTAAAAAAAGAGGAAACTGTATTGTAACGCAAGAAATAAGATCAATCGACAACACTTTTGCAACAAACAATCAGAAGCGCGGATGAGCGGTCTATAATCGTCCAAATAAATAAATAAAAAGGCAATCTCTTTTTTTCTTTCCCATGTTGCGTAAACTGGAGGGTGTATAAGAGACTGATCATCTCTTATAGGGTCCGCTTAGTGAGGGTAGTATGATGTTGGAAGTCTTTATACCCGCCAAGGAACCAAGCAAAACTTCACTGACGACACCCGCTGGCGCTGAATATATTAAGGCGTATAATTAAAGCTTTATCATCTGCAGAACTGTGACAACCGAGAAGAGACCGGTTGACTAGTTTGGAAAAGACTACTTGACAAATCAGAAAGACAATTCTTGATGAGAAAAGACTACAAAAGTAAACCTGTCAGGGTTAGAAACGTGATCAGTGGATTTCAAAAAATAACGCTATGGATAAAAATATGAGTGAACACCCCCAGGGGAGCCTGAGTGTTGGGGAGAATGAGATCCACATTAGGACAGATCAATCGAAAATGAACCAAGCCTTGCGTTCACGAACCACTTCGACGATATGCCCATGTTGAAATAAATGCAAAAATATACGAGGCCTATATGTAAAAATACATCAGGCCTATATGAAGTGTCAGGTTGAATCAAGCCCGACGCAGGATGAGCAGGACCTGGAAGCCCACCACAGCGCCTAGTCCCTTCAAGCAAAGGGTCAAAATTCACCTAACACATCCAAAACATTTGGAAAAAGATTAAATGGCCCGCAGCCACTGACAAAAATTCATGGTATGATTTCGACGCGGACATTAGCGAGATCCTTGAAATAATATCTAAAGGCTCAGTGGATAAAAGATTAATAACAACAGCTAAAATAATTTTGTCAGGTATGCAGAGGAACGGTATGGATATGAAGAGGGAAATAGAATGTTACTGGCAAGAAAACCGAAGAGAGATAAAAATTAAAGAGCTGAAGAAGGACCTAAAATAACTCATGAAACAATATAAAAGAACTAAACCAGAGGAGAAAGAGCTATTATTGGAACTCTATACTATCATCCGATCAAAGATGAGATCCTTTCGAAGAGCAGAATGGCATAGACGACGGAGGAAAGAAAGGCACGAAAGAGACTAGAGTTCATTTCCAATCAGTACTGGTTTACAAAAAACTATCTGGAGTAAACCAAAATGGACAGCTGGAAAGTTTGATATTTAAACGCGTATCCTCTTGAAATGCTGAAAGACTGAAATAGACATCAAGAACATGGAGAGAATACGTTTATCTCTCCATCAACGAATTTTGACTTAAAAGAGCCAACCTGGAATAAAATTCAATCAGTCATTAGGTCAGCGAGATCGGGCTCCGCTCCGGGGCCAAACTAAGTCCAATATATAGTTTATAAACGATGCCCACAAGTACGAAGTGCACAGTGGAAATTATTAAAAATCGTCTGGAGAGGGAGGAAAATAACAGGTCACTTTGGATCCCGAAAGAAGGTGCAAAAAGGATTAGTCAGTTTAGATGTATTTCACTGCTTAACGTCGAAGGGAAAATCTTTTTAGCCTCTTAAATCAACGATTATCAGATTACATTCTAAAACATGAGTACAAAGACACCACTACAAAAAGGAGGAATCCCAGACATGCCAGGATGTATAGAGCACACTGGAGTCGTCTCGCAACTTTTAAAAGATGCGAAGAAAGACAAGGGTGATATGGTTGTCCTGTAGTTTGACTTTAAGAATGCATACGGGTCAATCCCACATAACTTGTTTGAAGAGGCTCTCAAACACCATCATGTTCGCAACAAAAATACCGAGCCCATTGTGGATTATTTCGACGATTTTCAAATGTGAATGGTTTCGGGGAATACCAAATCAGCTTGGCATAAATTTTGCCTTAGCCATGAATATACTGATAAAAACCGCAGAAGTAGAATGCTGAGAGGCCCAACAAATTCATCCGGTCCAAGGCAACCACTGCGAATATATGGACGACATGACGATAACGACTACATCTGATATTGGGGCAAGATGGCTATAAAAAAGAATTGAAAGGCTCATCCTATGGGTTAGGATGAGCTTCAGTGCAGCAAATTCAAGAACACAAATGTTAAAAAAGGGCAGGCTATCGGAAGGTCGCTTTAAAATTTCCGGTAAATATATCTCCACAATATAGGATAAACTAGTGAAGAGCCTAAGAAAACGCTTTGATCACGTCTTGAAGGACGCGGAGGCAATCCAGGAAACTAGAGACAGTTTGGAGAGGTAGTGAGATAAAACTGACCGGTCCAGTTTACCAGGACATTTTAAAGTCTGGTTTTACCTGCACATAGTTTTACCAAAAATTTTATGGCTATTAACCATTGACGAATTCCCATCCTATAATGTAGAATATCTAGAGAAAAGAATTAATTCAATATTTTCGTACATGGCTGGGTTTGCCAAAATGCCTTAGTAACGCAGCCCTATACGGCAATTCCAAAATATTACAGCTATTTTGTAAAAGGAATATATTTATATTCGTTCTTTATATTCCTTGTTGAGGAATATAAAGTTGCGAAAGTGAGAACAACAATTCAGTCTAAGTTCTCTAAAGATCCTAAAATTTCCGGTGAGTCATCGAAGTCCATACAGCAAAGAAATGGAAAGCGGGAAAAGAATTGAAAATTGCAGAGGAACGACCTCGAGAAAAAGATATTCTTGGTGTAGTTGCTACTGGCCGCCGTCGCCTGGGGTTTTCCCCTATGTTAAGGTCGACAAGGCTTCAGGTAAAGAGAAACATTAGTTACTGCAAGGCGAAATCCGCAAAGGTGAAGAGGTTAACAGAATAAGAAAAATGGTAAGATTGAGACAACAAGGTGCCTGGACAAGATGGGAGTCCAAGGTCAATCGGAAAATCAAATGGTCCGACTTATGGCGTATCAATGTAGCCGTAAAAGTTTTAATACGGTCTGTATACGATACCCTCTCCAGTCCTGTGAATCTCCTCATAGGGAAGAAAACAAAATCCCCCTCGTGTCCGTTATGTTGGGGTATTGGATCATCAAAGCAGATTATGAGTAGCTTTCAAACAGCATTAGCGGATGGACATTACATATGGTACCACAATCAAATATTAAAAGAAATAGTGGCGGTAGTCAGTATAGAAATCAATACAAATACACCTAAGCATTTTGTCTGGTCTGGAGCAAAATCCAAATCAAAGGAAAAGCCCACACCAAACGAATTTGGAAAAATTGAATTTGTATAGAGGGGAATTTTTGAGGAGGTGAAAGAGCAAGGAAAAGAAAAAAAATTCACAAAACCGGTTGCTCTTGTCCGGCGAGAGCTATGCATTAGACAGGAAGACAGGAGCCGTGTAAATGAATATCAACGAACAATCCATATTTCTTAAAAGTGCTAATGTTCTCACAGATCACTAAAATAGACTGAGCTGCGTATTTGACTGGTTATTTGCAACAACCAATCAGAAGTGCGGATGAGCGGTCTATAATCGTCCAAATACATAAAACGCCAATCTGATTTTTTTCTTTCTTTCCAATGTTGCCTAAATTGGAGGGCGTATCAGAGACTGATCATCTCTGATAGGGTCCGCTTGGTGAGCGGAGTATGATGTTGGAAGATCCGAAACTCCCTTATGAACCAAACAAAACATCACTGACGACACCTTCCAGGGCTAAAAGTATTGAGGCGTATATCTAAAGTATAAATCAAACTGGATATTATTGTTTGCGTGTTTGTTCGTTTAAGATTTATGGCATATCAACCTTTCTAGGTTATTTAATGCCAAATCAATTTTTATACAAATAAAAAGTTCTATTTCAAACAATTCAGTTTAGCGTAAATACGCTGTTTAGATTTCAAAACAGTCCTATTTCAAGCAAATCAGTTTAGCATTTTTACGCAGTTTAGATCTATTGGACCAATAGATAGAATACTATCAGGTGCTACCACTCCGGGCCAGAGTCGACCTGGGATCGATGGCAATAAAGGGGTACTCCACATTTCCCAATGATTCAACATTACTGGAACCTCACCTTCTGATTGTTTAGCGTCATATCAGGACACTCATTAGGACGCCTTACCCCTCTGCATAGATACGGTCGTTGTATTCTACAGCCCTTTTTAACTGGGCAGGATATTGTTATTTAAAATAAGAAGACGTAAGCATATTTTTTTATCCGGCTGAAAAGTGTTATCCTTGGAAGATAAACGGTTACATCCGTGAATATAGATGACAATCAATCTCTGAGTATGGTATAGTTACAATAAACAACTCATGAACAAATTTCAAAGAAACATTGGACAAGGATTTATGTGTCATGAACGACTGGTGCTCTTTTAAAAAACATGCGGGACGTGATTGTCATCTTGCGAATGTTGGTGCTTTTAATTTCAGGTTCACAAACAAAGATTAAAGCCACAATGAATTTCATAGATGTAAAAAGAAAATGGACTTGAGAAGACAAATATAATTAAAAACGGAATCTGAATCTATTTTAATAGTAACACCAAAAATGCTATAATTACAATTCATATCGAGGCAAAAAATGCAGCAGAATAGCAAGTATAAGTTATGTGGAGAAAGAGATTAAATGATAAATCACACAATAAGTAAAAAAGTCAACTGGCATAAACGGTGTATAATATTATGCAGGAAGGTTTTGGATAGGCGATCCATTGCAAGAAATTAAAATTTGAACCAACTAATTTTATTAAATACGCAACGTAATAAAAAGTGTAGTTTATGTGGAGACACGGATGAAGCAGTAAATCACATATGCGAATGAAGTAAACTAATATAAAAAGAGTAAAAGACTAGGTACGACTTTGTGGGAAACATGTACTATTGGGAAGAGTACAAGTGATTAAAATTTACTATACTACCAAATGCTATTGGCATAAATCAGAATCTGTCCAACTGCTGTATACTCATGATGATATCAATAATGATATTAATTCAGTCATTTCTTATACAAATGGGTTTATTTCTTTCTGCCTTCAGCCCTTGACGACACGAAGAGAGAGTCATAGTTCATAAGGGCCTATGCTAAACATGCTATGCTGACACCCAACAACGCGCAGCGCATCTTGTCATGTTTATAATCTCAACTTATCTCTGCCAGTCGAGACGCAAACTGTTCTGAAATCCGAAAAAAAAAAAGAAGAAAAAACAACTACTCGCTTCGACCGTCGGACCTCAACTCCTTTTCAAAATCCTAAAATTCTCAGGACCATCTCATCCAGGTATGACGTCACCCACCACCTCAATTCACCCCAACAGCGCTTCCGGTCCCATTTCTTGTATGGGAGTTTATTATGACAGATGATGATTGTTATATCCTTTCCATGAGGGCATGCGAGTGCATCGTCTTATTACGACACCTGAAACAAGAGACAGAGTATTTTAAAGCCTTACCAAAGAAATAGTAAAATATAATTAACGAAAAAAGATTAATATTACTAATCATTACCTTAATTATATAAAAGTAGAAAATGAAACGCATATAATTATTTTCGCTTTTGAGATTCAAACGGATCATCAAAATTCCTACTAGACTATCATTCTATTTAGTTATTAACAAGAGAAAAAAAAGACTAGTCATCTGGCGGATTGTTCTGTTCCAGCGGATAACAAAATAAAAACTAAAGACGTCTAGACGATGAACAAAGTTGGGTATTGCCAGAAAACTAACAAAAGCTGTGGAACCTGAAGGTGACAGCGATACAAATTTTAGTTAATGAACTTGCAATGGTCTTCAAAAGCCTGTATAAAAAACCGGCGAATTGGAGATAAAAAGAAAGATAAAAACATCATACAGACTACAGCTTGGTTAAGATCGACTAGAAGAGTTCTGGAGACATGAGGAGACTTTCTGTCAATCAGACCCCCGTGAAAGACTACCAATTAAGACTTGTGTTAAAAGCCAAGAGTGACATTTTAATAACAAGTAAAGACTGAAGTAAAAACACAAGATTAAATCAATCAAAAATCGCATCGGAATAAAAATTCTATACATGTAGTATACTCAAAAAGAATTGCAAATGCTGATATTGATAGAGGAAATCGATGTCTGAAAAGAGCTGGACGAAAGTTAGAGACAGAGGGTTTAATAATATGAATATTGGACAAGAGCCTACTAACGAGAAATTATTAGGCAAACTTTACAGGGCTTGAATCAAACCTTTTATGGAAATTGTGCGAACAAATAATCGAATCAATTGACCACTTAGTGTACCATTGCCAATCCTAAAACTAATAGAATAAAAAGAAAGATATGATAGGACATTATATTATATTCATTGGAAAGTAAGAAAATACTATGGAATTATGGATTGTAAAAGTAATAAAAACACGGAAACGAACAAATAGCAGAATCAAAAAAGCAACTCTTTGGGACATTGCTATCAAAATTGAGGGAAAACTAAAGAGTAATAGATCAGGTATTTCGGTTAAGGAATAAAAAATATACAAACAAAACAAATCTTCAAATTGTTATGTAAAAACAAATAATAAGATTGTAATAACAGTGAGTCAGTGCCAACAATAAGTGGATAAGAAAACCTGAAAAAAGAAATTAAAAATGCTGCACTGTTAAACTACCAGCGTACAAGAAAAAGAAAATGCCCTATGTATAATCAAAAAAGGGACAAACGAAGAAAATACCAAGTTACTTTCCAGTCTCAGGAAATATGATTTATAATTTTGCGAAACTGTTTATGTCCTTACAAGGGTACTATCAATGAGACTTAAAAAAGAGATCACCCCAGAGGTTGCTCAAAAAACATAAGATATTTACAACACTCGGTTTTGGGTAAAGAATTGTTGGCGAGTTGTAAGAAACCAAAAGTAATGCTGAAATAAAAGCGAATGCAGCAAATTAGCATCGAAGGAATTTAAGACTCGACATGATTGGGTAGGCAAGGTGGTCCAATGGGAGATGAACAAGAAATTTTAATTTGACCATACAAACAAATGGTACATGCACAACCCAGGACCTGTCCTAGAAAATAACACACATAAACTCCTATGGGACTTTGACATACACACGAATCACCTAATCTCGGCCAGAAGACGAAACCTAATAATAATCAACAAAAAGAAGAGAACTTGCAAAATTGTCGACTTTGCTGTCCCGGCTGACAACAGAATAAAAGTGAAAGAATGTGAAAAGAAGGATAAGTATCTTGACCTTGCTAGGGAATTGAAAAAAACTATGGAACATGAAGGTGACAAATATACCAATTGTGATTGGTGCCTTTGGAACGATAACTAACGGATTACTAATGGGACTGGAGGATTTGGAAGTTGGCGGACAAGTGGAGAACATCGAAACTACTACATTATTGAGAACGGTTAGAATACTGAGAAGAGTGCTGGAGACTTGAGGAGACTTGCTGTCACGCAAACTCCTGTGAAAAACCATCAGCTAACACTGATCAGAAAACCTCTCAAGGAGTAAATAGTAATAATAATAATAATAATCACGCTGATGCATCAATAAATACTCGAGAAATACATTAAAAACAGTAAAGATATGCTGTAAAAAGCAGCCAATAATAACTCAGGAAACTTTTGGTTACACAAAAATTGAATAAAAGGTAGAAAAAATCAGAAGAAAAACATGTATATGGATACCTCAAGCGACAAAGTAAGGATATAGCACACGTGGACATAGCTGAGAAACGGATATTTAAAACAAAAAAATCGAATATTTTTAATAGTATTATAAAAATCGTCTAAGGACCAATAATGTCAGTGCGAACATTAATAATACGTAACAGAATAACATGTGTACGTTATGAAGAGATAAAAATTTTCATCACATTATAAGCAAATGCAGCAAACTGGCGCAAAAGGATTATAAGACAAAGCAAAACAGGGGGGGAATTAATTCTGTTGGCAGTGTGCAAGAGATTAAAATTTGACCATAGAAACAAATGGTTTATGCACAAACAAGAATCTGTCGTTGATTATGAGATTAATAAATTTGTCTGGAATATTTAGACGCAATCTGATTTTCTAATTATAACCAGGAAATAAGGTCTTGCAATAATTTAGAAATTAAAAAGTAACTTTTCTTCAAGCGAGTTTTGACTTTCGATGAAAATAAAGAAAACAAAAAGATTAATACATACAGGGATCCTACCAGAGAATTAAGAAAAAAATGGAACATTAGGATCAGGGTGATACCAATTGTACTTGGAGTACTTGGAACGGTCGGCAAATAGAGTAGATTAGCAAAATAAGAATTTCAGAGAGGACAAGATTCGTCAGGGAAAGTGATCCACGGGGGATTAAAGAAACTACAATTCCACCATAAGAAGGAACTTCCCGTTGAAAAGGAATTACATAAAACTATCTGAAAGTTTAACAAAGGATCATATAATCATTTCTTGAAGAGTAGACCCAGTTTTATTTATTTGTTATTCGATAGGTTTTGCTATACAAACAACCGATTACGTGAAAATGAAAGAAGGTGCATAACTGGACAAATATGTGGAATTTGTCAAATCATTTGGAACCTGAAATCCTAATCGTATTTCGTACTCTTGGAACAATCTTCATGAATCCGGAAAAGATATTGGATAAACTGAAGATTAGAGGGAGAATTGAAACCGTCCAAACTAGAAAAAACAACAACAAAAAACAAAAGAAAAAACAATTACATTCATCTAGGATACATAGAAGAGTCCTGGGGTCCAAAGGCCATTTGCTATCTTCCGGAATCCTGTTAAAAAACATCAAATAGAGGCATCGAATACCAGTGGATATACGAAAATGTTTCTATCAGTATCCTTGAAGGCTTCCTAGATGAAGTTTTCTATCAGTATTCTTGAAGGCTTCCTAGATGAAGTTTTCTATCAGTATTCTTGAAGGCTTCCTAGATGAAGTTTTCTGTCAGTATTCTTGAACCCTTCCTAGATGAAGTTTTCTATCAGTATCCTTGAAGGCTTCCTAGATGAAGTTTTCTTTAGAAAATAAAATAAATAAAAGTGTAAAAGATTAAGGATCAAAATGTTTATCCATCAAAGTAACCCATTTAACAGTAACACTATAAAGTAAATGCTCGAAATATAGAACAAAATGAAACTGTCAGTAAAATAATTAAAAATCTAATTTCTGATGGAATTAAACATGAATTCTTCGAAGATTTAGCCGTGTCAGTAGTAATGTATAGTAGCACCACTCAGAGGGTAATAAAATACTTTTCGAATAAAAAGCAAGACGGAAAATACACTAGATCGCTTGGTACTGTTTTGAACAAATTGTGGAAGTAAAACTAAAAAAAAAAATCAGTATTTGCAATGCTGGAGAAGTAAGGACGGACTTATAAGCAACGTTATCCTCTTGAATACCACGCATGGAAACACCAGTTTTTGATTTCCAGCTTAAATTACATATCTGTGAAAACACTGAATGCCGTCATGAGGAGTTACCAAGAATGATTCCCATTGGGAACAGATGTTGAAAGAGTCGGTGGGAATCCATGCTCGTGACTCGCTATATGTTGATGATGATGATGATGATGAATCTTTATTTGAGAGTCAAGAATAAAAAATAATTAGCATTATAAAAGTAGATCCTCAAAATGAAGAACCATTATATCTAAATGAATATATATATATATATATATATATATATATATATTGCTGTTTAAATAACAAACTTTCTGATGTTGATAGAATCACTGGGGTTTCTGCTCTTCAACACACTGTCTTATTCAATGTAAGTGACATTTAAACGCTTTGATTCATTCCCCAGCGATCAAAAGAGTTGTCTCAATGAAAAGCTCACTGGCAATGGCCATCAAATCAAATTCATACTTGCTTTGCATCTCTGGCGCCACTACTCTTCTTTGTTTATTTGAAATCCGAACCCGAAGGATATCTTAGATAAAAGCAGATTATACAGTAACGTTTGCAATCCATCAGCCTCTGATGACCTTTGCACGCTCTCAGCAATGGACGAATGAATGACGTCGTCTAGAATGACAAGCATCTAGACCAGAGTCACTTTGTGGGTTTGAACATGTCTATCAGAATCTTTTGTTGAGTGACTCAGCTTCTAGCTAAAGCACGTGCCAACTGAGAACACATTGTTAACGAATGGGTTACCTAATCCAAAAACGGCAGAGGTCAGATAAAACTCACCTTTCTCATTTTAGTCGTATTTATTTTCCTTATTCAATATTCAAAATAATTCCTTTTTTTATACATTTTCATTTTTTGTGAATGTTGTTTATTTTCATGGATAGTGCATTACATTTCAAAAATATAAAAAGAAGCTGCTGAAAAATTGGGAAAGAACAATTCTAATTCGAAATAAAAAGCTAAACATTCCACGAAATGATTGTCATCTTCTTTTAAAATCTAATACCAGAGATTAATGTAGAATTTTTTGCTAGCTCATTTATCAGTCTTGTAGAGTTAGCATGAGCATAGGAAACTAGGATAGGAAAATCTTGAGCAGATTGGAGGCCATTAACATTTTTGTAAGCACTTGTAATTCATTTTCAATAAAACGATTTATTGATTTTGACGGTCTGATAAGTTTTATTTCATGACTAGATGTTAAGGAATCATTCTTATTTTACCTTTATATTTACTTTTTTGGTGTTGTTGTTTTTAAAAACATTTTTGGACAAACAAAATCAGTCAATCATACACAATTCAGTTTTTATTAAAGAAAAATTTATGTTTGAAATTGATAGAACACCGGTAAAAATTTGTTGTAGAGTATTATGTACAAAATGGATTCCATCGTTAATAAATACGCCATTGTCGTAACTCTAAATCCGATCAAATATACTCTTTAGTGCTCCAGAGGATATATCTTGCGGCTGACATTCAGCAACATACTTTGATACCTCCGGGAAATTGGCATATAATGTGATGATAACATCTACGTCTTTTTCGCCTTCGAGCGATAGAAAGTAATTGTATTTTAGCTGGCTTAATGAAAGGATTCAGCTATATGCATTTTCGTTGTCGTATAATGAGCAGATGTGTTGGCAGGCAATTAATAATAGGATATCGGAAGGCAGGTTAGGAATCACAAATATCTTTTTCCGCCTATGGGTAATAGCAAGCGATTATGTTTAAACTCGTATTTGATTAGCAAATACATATGAATTTTTTTACATCATCAGGTGAGGGGCACTAAAGTAAATAATAAAATCCTTGGAAGGAGTGTTTTTAAAAGAACCGATATGTATGGACAGTTAAAATGCTTTGTTGGTAGCATGGTTCGTTATATATTAAGTTGATTTTTGTGTAGTCAGAGGAGAGATGAAGTCAGTTCCACTAACTTAGTAAATGGTGAACATAAGCAATTAAGTAAAAATTGTCAAAAAGCGAGCACTCTACCCGGGATCTAAGAGTCGGCCATTATGTTTTGGACAAGTTGCTTTTGGAAGGGCAATCGCAATTAGCAATTAGAATAAATTTGCTGACTGATTTCAAGAATTTTACATCTTTCCGGAAAATTTTAGCATCAAGGTTCTATCCAAATGACAATCACTCGTGAATATGAAATGTTTTATATATCTAAAAAAGTAATTTTCGAATTATTTTAGCAGCCAAAACATTCTGGATTCTTTCTTTATATTCTTTTTTGGGGAAAATATCCCTAGTCTAAACAGTATCAACCAACACCAACGAGATATCTTCTTTTTTGAAAAAACAAAAAGAAAGAATAATCAAACACACGTAAGTGAATGAAATAAAAGTTGAGAATTTTTAATATCATCAGAAATATTTTGAGTGAAAAAATTATTGACTAGGGCTATATTAAGGGGTTCTATAATTAAAATGTACTCATTAGGGTGTCCTAGTGTCAACTTGAGGAAGACTGAACAATTCTTTTCTATGTGATATGTACGAGAAAAAAGCAGAATTGACTCCTGAAAATATGTAGTAGTAGTAGTAGTAGTACTACTACTACTACTACCAGTAGCTGTCCATCATATCTGCTTATATCGTCTTGTCTTACTTCATTTTTTAAAAGATTTTTGAACAGGTATTACCAATAATCTAAAAGGATTTCATGACACATAGGATTCTTTTGATGATACCCTTATGCCTGTGTCTTGGTCAATCTGTTTTACGTGACTCTTCTCTAAATTATGAGTACATAATTTGTTTAGGTAGTCTTTTGCTCTCAAGTCAGTTCAAAAAGCCAACCCGTGTTAGGTTGCGTTGGCCGAACATATCGCATATGCCAGGATGTTTAGATTTTTCCCAGGATGGATATATTCGGGATATTCTGCCACCACATGACATCTAGTGTTACCCATCATATAAACATGAAGTCTTTGCGTATCCACTTTCTATACTATCCAAGTTTCTTTGTCGTGCAAGCGGGTTGAGAGAACTATTGCGCGGTATTCTGCACATTTAGTTTTTATGGAGAGGTCTTTGTTGAGCAAGACTCGGCTCGCCAAAGGTCTTGGAAGCATTAGACGAGTATATATCATGTTCTACATCTAATCTAATGCTACTGGCCACTGTGGTACCAGAGATATTTGAATTTGTTTTATTTGTTTAGTACTTGGCTCTCTATCTGTATGAACTGACTAATGTTATGAGATTCCGTAGGAGGTTGTTTCATAACCTCGAATTTCTTGAAATTAATTTCTAGTCTTAATGCCTTTGCAGATTTCGTGAAACGTCTGATTATTTCCTGTTATCTTAGTGGTAGTGTGCCACATGATCTCGCTAACCAGAACATTTCGGATATGTATTGCCGCCTTAGATTGACTGGCCGTGAATAGGTTTGCCCCCGGTCTATTTTGTGTCCATACGCCTTGAGTGGAATCAGGGAATGCATCAGAGTAGACTATGGAAAAAAATGAAGAACAGTATATGGACTAGGACGATTAACCTGTCTCCCTCCGTTTCCAACCTCAAACGGTTACGAAAATTCTCCCCTTAAGTTGACTGGTGTCTTCATTCCTGTATCCAAGACAGATACGAGCTTAACGAAGTGGGCAGAGCATCCTAGTTTCCGCAGGATATTCCATAATGCTGGTTCAGAGGGTTGAAGACTTTTGTGCATTCGACAAATAAATGTAGAGTAGCATATTATGAACAATATATTTCTCCTGTATTTGTCACATGTAGATTATGTCCGTGGTTTCTCGTCACCCACATTGTGCCTCAGGACATTTACATATCTAGTGTAAAGATGGCCTTTGTTCAATTTTGTCAACCGCATGTTGCTTCATTGTTGGCCGTTCTCTGAGTAGTGAGACAAATTGGTTCAACCTAAAAAAAAAAAAAGTCATGGGGTGTTCACTCTCTTCACCCCAACACATCTCTCTTTGAGGCTTTTAGAGTCTGGAGTTCAGCTGCTTTTTTTAACCATCATTTATCTTTGAGTTCTCAATATCTCTGTCGGGGAAGTTGACAGCATATTTTATATCTGGTCATTGTCGACGGTTTTCTTGCTGAGCATGTTATTTCAGCCCAGGTTCCTCTTGTTAATAAGCTCTTCCTGCTCCATGCTGCTTTCGTCGAACTTGTGTTCGGGTTTCTTACTGCAGTGCCAAAACGTATACCTTGTAAACGATTGATTTGAAAACGATCCAGTTTTCTTCTACAGTACCTGCTGAAATTCAGCTAGCCTGTTGTCTAGCGAGGTTTGGAGACCATTCTTGACTCTGTTGATCTTGATCTTGTTGGTTAGGAGCTTTCTGGTGGACTTTTTATCTTTCCTCATTCTCTCCCTCTTAGTAGTGGACTTGATAATCATCAGTATTGCAATTGACACTTCTTATCGCTCTTGTGCTCAGAAAGTTTGGCAGATCACGCAGTCAAGTGATGATGTAGTCGATGATATGTTAGTGTATGGATTTTAGGTGCATCCAGGAGTTCTTGTGGATTAGCGTGTGTTTCAAGAGAATTTTGGTACTGACCAGCTGGTGTTCAGCGCAGGGAGATACCAGATGAAGACCATTGGTATTTGCTTTATACATTCGTTACCAAGAGGTATCGGAGACGTATAGTATAATTGGTAAAATGGGGCGTTAAATTCCACAAGAAGTTTGAGATCATACATTTCTTGGACCTTTTTATTCTAGGCGACGTCCTGCCAGTATGCATCTTTTCTTTGTTGGAGTACATCTTTCGGAGTGGAATCTCTCTCTCAATGGGTATGTGTGGAGGTACGTATATGTGGGGAGGTACGTGTATGTGTGGGGGTACGTGTATCGGTTATCGTCGAGAAAATGGAATCGGTGACCTGAGTTCAAATCCTGAAGGAAGCTTATTGTGTTTCCTTTCACACTAATGCAATTTTGAAAGGCATGAATCCATCAATCCTCCCTCATATAGTAAGTAAATTGTTGGTCAGACTCAGCGTTAGCAATCCGTATTCATGAAAGAAAACTTGATTTATCCCGCTTAAAATGTACTTGTGTCACACACTGCTCGTGGTTGGGTACATATATATATATATATATATATATATATATATATATATATATATAAGTTCTTGTGTGTGTGTGTGTGTGTGTGTGTGTGTGTGTGTGTGTGTGCAACTGAAATTTCACTTACCGTTAGATAAAGTCTAAAACCACTGAAAAACAATTAGAATTATCTGTCCTCAGTACTCTAAAATGTTTAAACAATTGTTTTGATAACGTATCATGATATTGCAATGATAAACTAATCGAAGATATATAACCCACGAATCGAGTTATCACGAAGTTGAATCATCAGGCGTGCAGGTTCAACGATGTCTGAAGGTTATTGACTATTTTGTATGTATAGTAGTACTATAACATGATTAAACACTATATATATATATATATATATATATATATATATATATATATATATATATATATATATATATATATATATGTGTGTGTGTGTGTGTGTGTGTGTGTGTGTGTGTGTGTGTGTGTATGTGTGTGTGTGACATAAATTGTCCAAATAATTAAATTATGTACCAGCCACTGTTTTTCAAATATGATATTTGCCACCAGCAAACATTTTGCCTTCCTAGGGGATCATCTTTAAGTGGCGTTAAGCTTGTCTTTTCCGAGAGATTTTTAAATCCAAACCTTTCAAATACATTTCACAAAATTTTATCCGTTACTTTAGATACATAGATGGTATTTTAATCTTTTTCCCTCCAAAACACGACATTCCTTCTATCACACAAAGACTTAGCCCAACAGAATCAAGCTTAAACTTCATATATGAAATCGAAAAAATACTTTACCTTTTTTTAGACATCCTATAAATCAATAATAACATTAAATTAGAATTCAAAGTCTGCAACATGTAAAACAGCCAAAATGACTACACATCTTCTTATTCGAACCAGAGTGATAAAACAAAATGTGCCATTCTCAGAGATTTTTTCCTCAGGGCCCTTAGAATTTGCTCTCCCAATTTTCAAAACAACAATTTCCTATATCTTTCATTCACTTGCAATATAGAAAGCCATCAAAATCCATGGACATATATACTTTAATAAAAAAATAATCAACCTTACTCAAATATTAACCCTATAAAAAGATTTAATATTACCACAAAATACCACAAATCTCCTCATTGAAAAGACTTCAACCATTTAGACATAAAACTGTTTCTTACACAACAAAAACAATTAAGCAAATATTAAAAAGTAATCCCCACCAAAAAAAACAAATTCTTTTTCGACGCAGGGGTATATAAAATCTTTTGGCTAGGATGCAACTAATTAGAAATAGGGGAAATAAATAAAAGAATTCATGACAATAAAAAAGATTTCAAATCCGGAAACACTACCAACATTTTAGTTTCGCATAATATTTCAATCAAGCAGACATTTGACTTTCATAACTTTACTATATCTGCTTTCATTCATGACTGAGATAAACACAGAATAACTGAAGCCTGTTCTATAATAAATTTTAATACAATTATACAAAGAGAGGTTTTTTTTTATAAAATATCACCTTCTCAAGCAAAAATGATGCCTAAAGATTTCAGCATCCATTTAAAACTAAAGCCTTTTTCTTGACATTCAAAATTGTATACTGTTAAAAATTGTTCTCAAACCGTAAAACGATGTTGCATTTTTTAAAAAAGATTTCATCCCATGCTGCAAATAATTTCAAATATATTTCCCCCCTGTTACTCGTTTTGAGTTAAACCGAAATAATTTAGCCCGGATGATGACTTTGGACATTGCATGAAAAAAATTGTTTTTATTATCTTACTTTATTCTCATACTTAAACTAATTTTTAATTGAATGATTTTGTATGTGGGCCAATTTTAACGTGGAAACCCGTTGAAATAAATAGATAAGTATATAAATAAATAAATCATCAACTACACTAAATATATATCTTTCGTCCATTTCCCTTTTCTTCATATATTCTGTCTGATTCATAAATTCCCTCTCTCATAAATATATATAAAATTATAAATGAATTTTAACGATAAACTATTTTATACGTAATTTTGTACCATACACAATGCATCAAAATGCAGAGCAATATTGTTATATATTTAAAGTAAGAATAATATAATAAAATTGTATTAAAAACTGAACTCAGAGTCTCACATTGCCGATGAGCAAGTATTCAACATGTCTCATACGTATATATTCTTTTTTGATTTTGGAATAAGTAATAATTGAGCAAAATACTCATTCAAAACTGCTCTGCCTTCTCAGGCTTTCGCCAAAATATCTATCAATGACTATAATGAAGTATGAGTTGGTAAAACCATAAGATATGAATATAAAAGATCCCTTTAATTGACATCAACTCTCCTTAAAATCTAAACTGGCTAAAAACGTCTGTTCCAGCAAAATGCACGGTAAGGATATAGTTATTAGCGTAAAAATTACTGATATCGTTCAATATTGCAGATAGAGAGTAATTTTTTTCTGTTGTCATGCTTTTTACTTCAGCCACTGCTTTAGATATCGTTATATCTCATAATTTATTTATTACTTGGCCTTTAGAGTACAATCGATTTATCTCTCTTTTCAAACATGGATTTCTGGATCCAAAAGAGATTTCTTTTTCATGTTTTGATCAAAGCTAATTCAGTGATAAATGTGCGCTGGGGACATAAATATCTGCCCACTTTTCTTCTTGTATTTGAAAAAGAATAACAACAAGTAAAACAAGGAACAACAGCAGCATTATTATCATCACTATAGACACTAGAAAAGTCTTTGTGCTTTCATCCCATCAGTTAATATTAAAAATAATAAAGCTACTAAGGTTCAATACAATAACCTTCTCTACTGCTCCCATGCAGAATATGCCCATTTCTCTCTTCTTCTGAATTAAGATAATATATCGATAAATATATAATGGTACCTATCTTTCATGGAGAAACGAAAAGTACATTGATAGATCTTTAAACTGCTTGTTCGTTTAAATGAATGGCTGTGATAAATGAATATTGGAAACTCTGAGTCCGTCCAACTTGCTACAATGAATGGTTATCGGTGTCCAATTGAACACACAAAATTGTATACTCGCAAAGGAAATAAAAGAAATTCAAGAGAAACAATATCTATTTCGTGGTCTGGTTTTTATAAACACCATGAAGACCAAAAGCTGCACTGAAATCTAAGTATGAACATTAAAAAAAATAAATAAATGTTCGTTTTTACATTGCCATTTGTTTCACGGATTTTCAGTGTGTGTGTGTGTGTGTGTGTGTGTGTGTGTGTGTGTCTGTTTGTTTTGCTGGGGGGGATTGTTTTTTGACATATTATAAGCTAAATTTAATTGAAGGCTACGATAAATAACAATGTTGTAAATAATAGATCTCTCTGGAAAAAGGTTAAGGATATTTGATACATAAAAGATATTCTATTTACGTAATGATTTTTAGACCCTTTGAAAATAGTCAAAACATGGTTTGATTCCAGTTAAAATGTCGATTATTAAGGGAAAAACTTTTAACAATGTTAGTATGAGAGTATTTTTCATATACGAAGTAATTAAACTGAATGTTTATGTACATACAAGGTGCCTTCAATAAGTTTCAAGACTTTTTTGGACAGGCATTTAAGATTGTCGTATATTCTTAAAATTTTAGTATGTCATTGCTATACATCTTATGAGATGACTGACCAATTTTTATGATTTCAGCTTCAAATGAACACCTACAGCAGGAATTGGAATACACCCTACTAAACCCTGATTGTGACGACTGCTGAATTTAAAAATGCAATCTCGACACTTTGGAAGAATGATATGCAATAAAGTTATGTTTTAAACTTGGGAAAGATGCCACAGAAACGTATGGAATGCTTCAGACTGCTTTTGGAGCATCTTGCATGAATCGAGCATCAGTTTTTGAGTGGCATAAGAGATTCAAGGAAGGCAGGGAGTCTTTGAGGGAGGATGAGAGGTGTGGGAGGAGTAAGGAAGTCAAAATACCAGAGTTGATTGGCAAAATAAAGAGTTTTACGGATAAGGACCGTCGTGTGCCTATAGATACAATAAGTGCTCAGTTTGATGTCACTATGGGAACTATATTCACAATTATTGCGAGATACCGAAGATGCGGAAGATTTGCTCGAAGTTTGTCCTATGGGTGCTCAGAGAAGTTCAGAAAGAAAGACGTTGTCATGACAGCAGGGATATGGTCGAGCTGATCAATTCACATCCCACAGTTCTTGATGCTCAGGTGACCTGCGATGAAACTGCATCTACTGCGAGGACCCAGAGACCAAGAAACAGGGTTCCCAGTGGAAGCATGATGGCTCTCCCAGACCCAAGAAGGCCAGACAGCAAATCCACCCAGAAACTCTTTGTTATGGGGACATATCTTACCATACCCCAAAGATGGACTCGTCCAACCTAAACATCTTCGCCGAGCTTAGCTCGCTCGGAGAAGACAACTTCTTGTTTCTTACCAGACATTAGACTGACAAACTGCAAGCCGAGAACGGCTAGTACTTCTTTTGTATGACTTCCTTTTTTCTGTTATTACAATAACGTTCACTTATGACCCTCTCTTTGAATTGTTCTTCTACAGGTCTTATCTGAAGACCACAACACTTTTGATGATCCCTTTTTTTGACAGCACTGGCATCAAATACATTCAGTGGGTTCCCACTGGATAGACAGTCAACAAGGAATTCTATAATGAGCTTTTAAGGGAGTTCAGGAAGAGATTACGTCGGAAGAGGCCAGCATTCTTCAAATCGGGTCAGTGGCATTTCCACCTGGACAATGCACCAGGCCACAACTCCATCTTTGTCACAGAATATTTGACCAAGATGGGTATCAAGACAGTTCCTCAGCTTTCCTGTAGTCCAGACCTTGCTCCCAGTGGCTTTTGGTTATTACCTAAGCTCAAAGAAAAACTGTCGTTATGAGACATTGGAGGAGATGAAAGAGGCTGTGACGAAGGTCATTGACACGCTCACTCAAGAGGACTTTAATGGAGCCTTCCAGAGGTTGTTGGAACGGTACAACACGTGCATTGCAGCCGGAGGTGATTACTTCGAAGGAGACAAGAGTTTCATGCGTGTACTATCAATAAAAGTGCCCATATGAAAAAAGTCTGGAAACTTATTTAATGATCCTTGTACGTTATCCTCCACAGACCGACTGTTTCGTTGTATCCCGGCTCTTCAATGCGGATAGACACACGAAATGCTTCAAGCTACGAACAAAACCAAGCTGACTTAATGTCCGTCGGAAATCTTACTCCAGACTATAGTCATTTCCGGCGAAAGCGTAGGGATTTTTACGTATAAATTTGTACATATACGCTATCGGCTACCACAGTGCTCAGTTCATGAGAAGAACTTTGAATTTATGCGTACGTGGCTGCCGGCAATGCCTCGCTCGAGTGCTTAACCCAGTTGAGAGAGCATATATATAGTCATGCACAAACTGTTTCGTTGTATCAAAAATCTTCAGTGTGGCTAGACACACGAGATACTTCAAGTCGGAATAATAATAATAATAATAATAATAATAATATATACATATATATATATATATATCATAACAGTGTTGGTTGTCACTATCTCACTTCGTGGGTTTGTGGCTGATCAAATGCGGTATCATTTTGAGAGTGCTTAATATCTGCCATAGAGCTATTACTTTGATAGATAGATAGATAGATAGATAGATATAAAACGTCATGAAACCTGTGATTGCAAACAAGCTTTTATGCTATCAAATATATATAAAAACTAATATACACATATATATGTAGATGAAAAAGTCCACGAAAATGTTTATATTTTGCAAAATTATCTTCTTTGCTTTTATATGTTTCCAGCCTTTTGCTGTCTTCAGAGAGTTTTAATGAATGTCGCAGGTGTCGTTTTTTCCTCTACATAGTTGTGATTGTCCTTCTTGTGAAAGAAATTCTGCCGGTGTTGTTTCTTTTTTTCTCATTTTTCTCTTCTTTTTGTCTCTCAAACGTGGGTTCTTTGTGTTTTTATGGATGTGCTTCTTTTTTTCTAATTAGTCTTTGATATTTGACTTGCCATATAGTTTGTTTTACTTTGACAGATATTGTTTATCCAGCAACAAAAGAAGTATGTGAAGCAGGAGTTTTGAATTGACTAACCGATGCTTAGTCTTGTTATCTGATTACATTATTTACAAATATACCATTAAAATTAAATGAACTTTAGAATAGATCTTGAAATAAATGTGTGCTTGATTTAAATCCACCATTAGCAAGTGTGAAGAAAATTTGTTTTCAACTTCCTCTATTCGTTTCTAAAAGATGATGTCAAAGAAACCTTGTTTTACCAATATTTTTTCGAATAACATCTACTTATTTTCTTCTGTGTTTTATTAAATCAAAGTATCAATGAATTACACAAACACAAAGTTAAATTCAACTTTTGAATTTATTTATTTCATCAAAGCCCTAACTCATATGTCTTGCATACGTTTCGTTTAGATTAAAGGCATTAATGTTAATTCAATTGAATGAAAACATGCAAATAGATGCGAAAAGTGTTCAAGCTTAATGAAAATTAAGATTTTTGAAAATATTCTTAAAAAATTGTTCCAACACTATACTATTCCTCTTCTTTTTCTTCTTCTTTGAGTTTGTTGTGTACTTAGCTGGATAAGTAAACATTGATTGTCACCAAAACAATCTCTATTCTCTCAATTTCTTCATTTAGTTAAGTATTGTGTTATCCAGAATTGAATTGATTTGTTGGAAAGGCTACAAAATGAAGATGATTTAATAATAAAATGAGATTACGAAATACAAACTCATCACAAAAATAGATCTATGACCGACAGAAAACTGAGATAGATAGATAGATAGATAGATAGATAGATAGATAGACTTGGCGTGTTAAATGGCGAATAAGTTAATCCGGCTTGTATTATTAATACAACAATGTGCACAATAATCAATGGGAGCCCACTTCGTATATTCTTGTACCAAACTAATATTAACTTAATAAGTCGACATAACGTTGCATTGTTGGATGGAAAATAATCCCGTGAAAATTCTACGATATCAAATGGATAGGATAGACTATGTAAGGTAAAAAACTACAAATAAGATTTATAAAAAAAACACTTATAAAGTGGCATAAATCGACAATATGATGGAAAACTGAATGGTTCAAAATAATAATGTCCAACATATTGAAAAAAAAAGTACCAAAAGAAAGTAAAATGTTTCAAGAAAGAAAGATATATAAATAATTTTGAGTGAAAAAGGATGCATAATCAAATCTGCAGAGTTTAAGCAAGTTATAAGAAAAGCATTTGAATGAAGTGGAGTGTGCTCCACCGTTTCTCGTAACCAACATTTCTGATGATTTCAATTTATATATATATATATATATATATATATATATATATATATATATATATATATATATGAATATAGACACGCCTATAATAATCTGTATTGATGTACTCATTGACAAACTCTGCTTTCTCATACACTCACATTTTCTCACACTTTTTTTCTCTCCCTCTTTATATATATATATATATATATATATATATATATATATATATATATATATATAAACAGGATGGAAATAAATTTATAATCCTAAATTAACCGGTCTTTGGTTTTTTATTAAAGATATATATATATATATATATATATATATATATATATATATATATATTGATACTTCGATTGAAATATTTGGGACAGTATTCTTCAACAAACCTCTTTGTCTTTCTGGCTATCATTATCTCTCTGTTTCTTTTTTTTTCTCTCTCTCCCTCTGTCTTCCTATATACATTTATATATATATATATATATATATATATATATATATATATATATATATATATGTGTGTGTGTGTGTGTGTGTCAGCTATGGTAATCTCAAAAATATACTCTGAGACATGCATCTTTCTCCCTGTCAACGGGTATCTCTCTCCCAATCTATTCTTCTTTCTCTTTCCTTCTCTCTGTCTCTGTCTGTCTGTCTGTCTCTGTCTGTCTCTCTCTTTCTCTCTCTCTCTCTCTCTCTCTCTCTCTATATATATATATATATATATATATATATATATATATACTAAGCGGTTTCACTGAACTTTCTATATGTTTCCTTCAGTCTATGTACATCAGTCTATCTCTACGTATGTATGTATGTATGTATGTATTTTTTGTGGATGAATCTCTTTAAGTCACTGTGTGTGTGTGTGTGTGTGTGTGTGTGTGTGTGTGTGTGTGTGTGTGTGTGTGTGTGTCTTTGCATTGTTATGTATTCAGTGATTCATCCTTACATTGACAATGAAGAATGGATTAAAATAAATGAAAAGAACATCTTGCGAGAAAAAAAAAGTTTCTTAATATAATAACGTATAACTCTAGGAATCGAATGACAAAAATAAATTGAGCTAATTCATTCGTTGGCCACAATGTAAAAGAAAGGACATAGATGTAAAATAAAGTTCTCAGAGAAAAGTGGTTATAAATTAAGTAACTTCGGTTTGGCACATGTGTCCTTAGAAATGGCAAGATAAATGATCGGTCGGCTGTAAAATCTAATTAGAAATCTAATTTGATCCGGTTGCTTTCCTTTTCTTCTGTTGGTGAGCAGTGTCCTAATCTTATGCTTTGTATATATCTGACAGACTTGCTCTGTATATTTCAATGTCTCAATCACATTTCACCTGTATTTATATATCTAGCTATCTATCTAGTATATTTGCATGAAATATTTTCTTTTCTTTTTTCCAAAGTTACATTAAGTAAAGTATGCGTTCCTGTGAATGAAGAGCCAAAACAAAACTGGAAACAAATTTGATGGAATAAAAAGATAGAAAAAAAATCGTTGCAGAATGAAAAATTTAAGCGATGAGGAAAAAAGAAAAAAATACTGTCCCACACGAAAAAGAAAGGAAAGTGAATATGAAAAGCAAATGAAGGAATGAAATAAGAATTAGAAGGAAGAAAGAAAAAGAAAAATTCTCTGAGAAAAAAAAAACGGAAGAAAAGTAGTTAACACTTTGAAGATTAAACATATTCAAAAAATAAGGAAGAATTAATCTGATAAGTTGAAAACAAATATAAAGGTCATTTCCTTGGTTGGTTGTGTTTAACGGCATATCAACCCGTGTAAGTTATTTAATGCTAAATCATGTTTAACCATATCTTTTAAAATTTTCATCATGAAACGTGTGAAAGCATGTGCGATTCCCTTTCCTCATCAGCTGCCAACCAGGTGTGATATCACAGTTTCGGTAGCTCAGGCGGCATTGCTACCAAGCAGTTTTTGCCACCGGGCAGGTTATTAAGAGAATTATGTATATATACGCCAGTTCAATTAAGAACAGAGACTACATTGGAGGTTAATCTTCATTTTTAGTGTGCAGTTTGTGATTTCAAAGGAACAAAGAAAAACAATGCATTTACTTTCGGCTGACTGTCGATGTTTTTACACGTTTACAGTAACCGTTTCTTACGTAATCACACGGGAATGGTGGTTTCCCGTGTATTTCATTCATGCTGAAAACTTCTCGCTTTCCACCAAATCCAACTTAATGCATATTGCGCCGTGGTCTGAAGACGATATATTTATTTAATGAATACGATTCGAGAACGAGAAGTTTGTAGGGAACTATTTTAAAACCAGTCTGAGCTCATTTGTTTGTAAATAGTTAAATGGTTTCACGAATCGCTAACGCTAATAGTTTTATTTGCTCATGGTTATATGGTTTCAATTATAGCTATCTAACACTACTATTAGTATTTGCACACTGTTAAATGTTTTTCAAACATAGTAAACGATTAGACAGTTCATGCATAGAACACTAAAAGGTAATTTACTAAGCTTTTTGCTTAGATGTAGCACAAGGCCGCATGATTTGGGCACCCAATGAGAATCAAACTCACTCGTGTAGGTTTGCTAGTCTACCTTGCTAACCATTACACCAACAGAGGTGCCCATAGAACACTAAAAGGTACTATCACTCTGGTTCCGAGTGGACGTGGGAGCAATGAAGGAGCGCTTCACATTACCCAAAGCTCCCGAACTAGAGCCTCATTATCTGATGGTCTAGTCTCATATCCAGGACACTCGTTGGGTGGGGGTGGGTTTTACCCCTCTGCAGTCAGTGTATTCTACAAGAAAAAAACTGTTCAGTAATTTTTTTAAAAATTGAAACTTGCATGATTTATTTGTTTAAAGGCATATAAACCTTTGTTGGTAATTTAATAGTAAAGTTGTCCTTATGGAAGAAAGATAGTTATACTATTTAAACTATACCTGTTGGATTATATGGTACAATTACATTCTCAAGGGAATTCGTCCGAAAGTGAATATAATAGCGTGAGTGGAAATCGAACTCGCTTGCTTCTCGCCACTAATTCAGTAAATATTCCACGGGATCCTTACAGAGAACTGATATCATAATTGATATCCAAATTTCTTAATACTTATATGAATTTGTATATACATACTTTCACTTCATATTATGATACACACACACACACACACACACACACACACACTCACACACACACATATATATATATATATATATATATATATATATATATAAAGTACAATTTGATAGAGACTCAAACTCGGTTAAGTCGTCATAATAAATTTATTTCGGCGGTGAATATTACTATACTCACCGTCTTTTCAGATGACTATTTGCATGCTTCTCTCTTGTGTGACGGCAAATTGACCAAAATCCAAAAACGGGACTTTATTTTCGCACGTGTGAAGACGGGGCAGGTTGGCACTTGATCCCCTATAGAATAAGTCCTCGTTCAGAGTTTTTCACTCAGGCATATAAGAACTGGCATATTACGTGAGGGATTAATTTAGGACCAGACTGACCGCCGCTGGCAAGGGGTTCCAAATTTCACACTATCACACACCCACCAGGCCGCTTTCTTCCTCCCCCGAGACAATGGAAGAATATGGACCTATAGGTTTTAGTCGTAATAATATTATATTGTAGTAGTCAGCAACTCCGGTTTCCTGTGTGATATTTTAGGAATTAATAGGACAATTCTAAGCAAGATAACATAAGGCGAATAGAAGCCACAAAGGAAATGTGACAACAAATTCGTAGTAGAACGGCAAAGAACAACATAGACCACATGGTAACATAAAAATACATGAATTCCTTTACTACAGTTATATACACTTTCAAAGTGTCAAAACATATAATAATTGGACAGTCCACGAATATAAATGTCTTTTCTTGACTTTTGCTTTTCTTCTTTTTTGAGAGAGAGAGAGAGAGTGGTATACAAAGTTTGGGTATAAAGGAGAAATGGCCCCAAAATTACTTATCTTATTTTTCGACGGGGTTCCACTAGAGAATCTTTCTACTTTCACGGGCTAATAGACTTTGTTCTATTTTTTTACACTGGCTTGAAGAACCTGGGGTCCTTCGTGTCTCAGTAATTCTTTTGTCTTCCACCCGGAGTAAAATGGCTATGGTTCGTCTGCCCGCTACTGACCCTGCTCAAAAACTGCTTTCTTATTACTTACTTCCGCTGAGGGGAAGGGGTCCTCACTTCCGTTTTGAGGTCCCAGCCAATCATTTGGCTTCTCTCTTCTCCCCCTTGGTGTCCGGCGACCTGAGGTTACTAAGTACCAACACCTGTTGATACCCCTCTGTGACCTACATTCTTCCTTAACGGTCACTTTTTTTGACGGCTAGATACTGTTAATTCAACGGGAGGATAGTAATTTTATCTCCCTCCTCCCAGTGGGATATCGTGTGACACTTGTCGTAGAGTACCAAATATAAATATATACATATATATATATATGAAGTTCATTCGGATGAACTGGTGACTCTTACTCTCTGACCTTTTTACCGACCAGGAATCCCTAGTTGGGCATGACCGTGTCGGTTTTACACAATGATAGAGCGATCACAAACGTCTTTTATAAGTCTTACCCACGTTATTTGCATGTCTCCCTATGCTACTGCCTTTGGAAAAAGAATGAAACTATCTCTTCTCTCCCCAGATTTGTGTAAAAAGATTTTGAAGAAAGAAACTCTGTGAATTCAAACCAGTAAATCTTATACTGAAAAAATGACCTTTACTTAATTCTCGCAATAGCAGAGACGTTGGTTGATTACATACCCACTTAATTCTGTAAGTTTTAGCTGGTTTCATGGATGTAGTTTTACAATCACTTGGTTGGAAGGGAAACATTCTTATGTAAGCGGCTTATGCAAATGAAATTTATTCAACTGAATCTCTGTGTTCATTCCCTATGAAGAAACTATGAGTTTCACTTCTTTTTCTGTCACGGTACTAACTGTCTCTAGATCTCCTCTCGAATAACTAACTTTCAATGTGATCTGTTTTGATTCTGACGAGGGTGTCTCATTAACTTTTACAATATACTGTTGGTAATAACAACAAGGTTATCTCTAGATCATCCATCACACCTGCTTTTACGCAATAACATCTGTGCTCGTAAACACAACTGTCACCCTGTTATGAAATATAAGTAAATAACGATATGAAAATATCCAAAAGTATCTGTGCAATGTCATTCTTACTCTGGAAAATGGCATAATTCTTTCTGAATTTCCCTTTATTCAAATTCTTTCGAAATATCTTTATATAAGGACTTAATCTGTTCTATTGTACAGTTATTAAATTTAAGGTAAGGCCGTTTTGGACTTGCTGTAACTTCTTTTCTTAGAGATATAACTGAAAATATAAGTAAAATTCAATATACTACTCATCTTTAATAGCAATGTTTGTAAGAGAAACATTTTTCATAATGAGTTAATGAGGTTTGTTGAATAATAGGGAGGATGCATTTATCCAAATACGAGGTCATTGGCTTAAAGACTTGTTCACCAAAGGTCCGGGAGACTGGGGTTCTGTCAGCATTATTAATTACGGACAAGGGTAAAGTGGAGCAATACAGCGAATGGAATAGCGACCTCACCTACACCATGGTATAGTTGCTATTGAAAAGGCAGTCTTCGGTTCGCCCTCGACTACGATCACGAACTTTCGTTTATTTACCCAATCCCTCCTTGTGATCAGTATGTTACACATAGTATTTAGGGAGTTAAAGCTAATTTGAATTCTCAGTCTTCTCCAAGATTGGTTGCTTTAGGACGGATAAAAAAAACCTAGTCTTTCCAATTACTTACCCCTAGTTACTGGAGATTATATGGATTCACGTCTTTCACAACGATGCAAAGTGAAACGCAGAGTTGTGGAATATTTTAACCCGAGACACCAATTCTATTTTCTGTAACGTTAACTGTTACATTAAGAGTAGATCCTTAAATAATTGTTCGTATTATTTAGTGTGGCAGGAGTTGATATTTATACTTCTCTTATTAGTCCTAATTGTGATATTATTCAAAATATTAAAGTTGAAACAATAAGAGTCGGGAAATATATAACACCATTTATTTAAACATGTTTCCTAGACATTTTGAATGTATTAAATTGAAAGCTCTACTCGATTTTAAATATGAATTAAAATAGTTTTGAAAGCTGCTGTTTTCTATTTTTTATGTGTCTATTTTAATTTCTTATATTTCAAAAGGAGGAAAAGAAAATTATTACGGGAATGTTCTTCGAAAATTGAAAATGGAGAGTATTCCCATAACATGAAAACTAGCATTCGAGATCTTGTATTTTATCTCTAAACAAAACTATTGCATCGTTAAGAAAAAAAAACTTCTTTCACCAATAAAGCTTTGCCTAATATTGCATAAAGCCAAAAGTAGTTTTTAGCATCTATATAATCCTACCACTAAAGAGTGTGACCCATTAATGTGACATTCCACCAAGCTAATCGAATGGCAACATTATACAAGGTACTAATGTAGTAAATTGTTTATTCTAAAATAAAAAAAATCTTTAACTGCATATTGTTGCTTTATAAACTTACCTTAGATCTGGCACAAGCTGTCAATTAGCATGCTGCAGCCACTGAGGATCGAACTTGATATTAAATATTTGTTAGTTACAACAATTAATTTAACCACCTTGTCCTTGGTATGACACAACATTGCATTTGATACTTAGGCTGCAGTTCTGCTCTTTTGGTGAGTGTTGAGTATCTTTTTACGGTGATTAATCCCTGGTATACTGGTATAGGGTGTCATAGTACTTGTTGGGATCCCATCAATGGATCAAATAGATATGCTTTAAAATTATCCGAATTCTATAGGACTGTATGCTTAAAACTGCTCGTAAAAAAACAACTACACAAATGCAAATATGACGTACAATTAATACATAGGCATAAAATAACCCTAAATGGTTAGACCAGCCGTTAAAATCTAACCAAATTGATAAGGCCAGAAATATTGGGCACCCGTGAGAATCAAATTCACTGAAATATGTCAGCTAGACTTTATCGTTACAAATTAACGCAAAACGACTTTTTTCAGTCTATTAATTTGTTTTTTTTTATCCATGAGACATAATGGCTAAAAAAAAAAAAAACAAAAAAAAAACAGCGGAATAAACTATTTAGCTTTTCTTTGTGATATTTGAAAAAAAGAATGGTTCGATTCCATTGTATAATCAAAGAAAACTGAAATTCTGCTGGATTATAATGATTAAACAATATTATTTTTCATCGAATACATTTTGAATTCTTTACGTAAACCCAGTCACTTCATATTCGTTGTTATCCAAGTCAAATATTGAATTGATGAAATATCACGTAGATTCCTTATTATCCCAGTTACAACCAGAAGATTTGGAAACTTCTTGCGGCATTAGCATCGCTATAGATGTTATTTTTCACATGAAAAGAAATGAGAAGATTTATGTCTGAAATCACTGTGTATATACAAAACAATATGTTTCATCGAATAATTCTGCCTTATATTACAATGAATACTAATGATTGATAACGAGGCACCAGCTTTAACATAATGCTTATAAAAAGAAAAGCCCTGCTTGTATCGACTAACGTATTAACCATGAATTGGACAGCTAGTATTTGAAATGTCTTCATAATTATCAAGAATTATACAAACAGGATATCGACTTTACATAAAACCAATATTAGTTCATACATAAGTATAGTAAGGAACAAATGGCAGGATTTTGTTGCTATCGACAGGAATAAAAAAGACGAACGGTGTAGTAATTATGATTCATAAAACATTATAGTAGCAATATGGACTTTATTGCATCGACTATGGCCTCATATGAACAACCTCAAGAGTGAACCCACCTGATCGATTATGAATACGGCAACAGATACATGTTGATATCGATTTGTCCCATTATGACGAAATCAATTACCTTAAGATGCTTTCCACGGAATATGATCGTTAGTGTTTTAAAAGACAGGCTAAGATAACAGAGTTTTATTTCCTTTAAGTAAATTTTGAAAATAAAAAAATCATCACAATATCAGTAGTCGGCATGCATTCATTTTACCTCTAAAATAGGTAATGCTTGAAACGAGAAACATTTAACTGAAACAGAATATAAAACTGAATATGGTTATGAAATCAATCAAGATAATATGTGAATTTAAAACATATATATCTGTCTCATCATGATTCATTCTGTCTCTTTTTCCTTCCCCCCCTCTCTCTCTCTATATATATATATATATATATATATAAATACACATACAAGTTTCCAGACTTTTTTCGTATAGGCATTTTATTGATAGTACACAGATGAAACTCTAGTCACCTTCGAAGTTATCTCCTCCGACTGCAATGCACTTGTTGTACCGTTCCAACAACTTCTGGAAGGTCCCATGGAAGTCCTCTTGTGTGAGCGTGTCAGTGACCTTCGTCACAACCTCTTTCATCGCCTCAATTATCTCATAACAAGAGCCTCTGAGCTTAGGAAATAACCAAAAGTCACAGGGAGCAAGGTCTGGACTATAGGGACGGCGAGGAACTGTATTGATGCTCATCATGGTCAAATAGTCTGTGACAAGGATGGAGTTGTGGACTGGTGTATTGTCCTGGTAGAAATGCCCCTGACCCGATTTGAAGAGTGCTGGCCTCTTCCGACGGAACTCCCTTAAAAACCTCAACATAGTAACCCTAACCCTTTGGCCAATCAAATCTGGTGTATTGACTTCCTTACTCCTCCCATAGCTCTCATAATCCTTCACAGACTCCGTGCCTTCCTTGAATCTCTTATACCACTCAAAACCTCATACTCGATTCATGCAAGATGGTCGAAAAGCAGTCTGAAGCTTTCTATACGTTTCTGTGGCATTTTTTCGAAGTTTAAAACATAATTTTATTGCATATCGTTCTTCTAAAGTGTCTGATTGCATTTTTGAAATTCAACAGCTGTGACAATCAGGGTTTAGTTGGGTGTATTCTAATTCCTGCTGTAGCTGTTCATTTGAACCAGAAATCATTGAAATTGGTCAGTCATCTCATAAGATGTATAGTAATAACATACTGAATTTTCAAGAGTCTATGACAATTTTAAATGCCCATACGAAAAGTCTCGAAACTTATCGTATATATAATCTGAATAGTTGAGTAGATCTTAAATGAGTTGTGGTCTGGATGGTCTTAATTTTTGCTCCGACCACTACCTCCAGTATTTTGGTGATCTTTGCAAGTGTTTCCCCTTCAACTGGTTACAAATACACCTCCATATCTGTCCATCTGTTTGTCCATCTTTTCATGATTTCTTTTTAAATTTTATCTCTATGGTCAGTTCGAACAGCAAAATGCACAAGATGCTGAGCTCTTTTCTTCCGGTTATTCAAAAGTATATCAAATCATCCGACTGAGATTGTACGATCCGTTCGTATTTCAATACCCTAAATATAATTTTACGGGTTTCATTTTCAAGAAAACCATCTGTTTTTTGAATATACTATTTGTCAATATGGTCAAATTTTCATATTTTTCACCATTCCTAAATGATCACCATTCCTACTCTGATATGCTTAGTCCTATATTACTTTTGTGACAAATACTTTTTGCTTTTTCACTCTTTTGAGAGCTTTTCACACAAGCGTTAACTGATGGTTTTTCAATAGAGTTTGAGTGAAGACAATACACCTCAAATCTCCTGGAATCATCTCAGTATTCTGGTCGACTATGATAATTTTATAGTTTTGATGGTCCCCACTAGTCATCTTAATTCCCAATCCTCCAACTATCGGAAGGAATTAACTTACTCTACTAAAGTTTTCCTTGTCCAGACGGTTGGAGCTGTAGAATACACCAACTGCATCTCTCCAGAGGGGTAAGACCCCCTAACGATTATCCTGGATATGACACTAAACAATAGGATGGTGAGGTTCCAATAATAATGGAACTTCGGGGAATTAGGAGTGCCCTTTTATAGTCACTGCTCCCAGGTCCACTCTGGCCCAGAGTGGTTGCACCTGATAAGGTCATATCTATGGGTTAAATAGAACTAAAACATGGTTTCTTGAGTTTATTGTTTTTTTTGTTTGTTTTTTTTTTTTGCATTTAAACTATGTACTTATGCTAAACTGAATTGTTTGAAATAGAACTGTTTTTGACGTTGAAACTGTGTTTATGCTAAACTGAATTTTTTAATAGAGAACCGTTTTGACATTTAACTGTGTGTAAACAAAATTTATACTTATACTAAAGTGAATTAGCTGAAGTTAAACTGTTTAACTAAACTGTATAGCTTGAAATAGAAAGGTGTTTTACAATTAAACTTTGTACTCATGGTAAACTGAATTGTTTGAAACAGAACTGATTGTTTTAAAATGGATTTGGCCTTAAATAACCTGCAAAGGTTGATTTGCTATAAAACCCAAACAACCAACCAACATAAAATTTTCCCTTTCTTAGATATGTCCAAGTTTTCTCTCGCGAAATTTCACTTCTTTGTCCAGTGAAATTTCCACTCAGTTGCTTTTCTTCCCATTTTTTGTTTTCTGGTTATTTCTTTTCTGTTGATGTCTGTGTTGTTTGTATTTTGGGGGGTCGCTGTAAAAAGACTAGAATACCCAAACTCACAGGCTTAATTTATATATTTTTGATCATCAGTTAAGTGTTAACGATTACACACACACACACACACACACACACACTCTTCATATATATATATATATATATATATATATATATATATATATATATATATTGCACTGATTGAAGGAATTGTACTTTGTACTTGTTTGGAGGTGAAGTTAATTATTATTACTTTCTTGACTAAACTGTCATCTAGATAGGAGATGCAAACTTATAAGCACGTTTAGGCAATATAATAAGTACTTGTAAAATCAATAGGCTTTTTATTGAAAAAAGGTGCGACGTAAATTATCTGAATTAATATATTTGTTTTTTGAAACTCTAAATATAATCAGTACCACCTTCCTCTTAAGAACGTCTGTTACTAATTCTAAGGAAAGCAAATACAGTTTACAATAAATGCATTATCATGGAACAATGAGCAATGGGGAAAAAACTCTTGTATGAATAGTTTTGTTTGAAACGTTCATAAAAGCTAACTTTTAAAAAACGATTTTTCTGCGATCTACATTCGACATTGAATACGTGTAAAAGTGTTTAGTTCTGATTTCATATCAAATGAATAATCATGAATTGTTTGTTAAGAGCTACCGAAAACTCGAATCCAAGATCTCATTTTCTCTCAAAATTAAGATCAAAACGACAGAAAACATCAATTTGAGACAGTCATTTGAATTTCGATTTCTCTCTCGAGCACAGGCATTTAAGTCAGTTCAATTTTACATAACCGACAGAAGGTAAACTCCATTCTGGTCGACAGTTCACTTCAGGGCTTACAAAAATGTATACCCACCAGCCTTGAGTCAAATGAAACAAAGCAAAACAAATTCCTATAAATGGAAAAGACAAGTATGGGAAAAACAAAACCAAAGTGAAAAATGTATCATGGAATATTTGAAAACATTGATATAGATAAATGCGATTTTCCGTGCGAGATTTTATACACCTGCAAAAATTTAAACTTTCTAAACCATGTAAAGTTGTTAATACGTATTGCAGACGAGTAGTGTATATCATTTGTACGAAAATTGGTGTTTATCACAGACAGAGAATGATTAATTTGTACAATGATTTGAAAGCAACACATTTTAATAAATAACGTCTCATTTTTTATTCATGTGCTGTTTTGATATAAGCAATTGTTGTGTGCGTAAATTTTATAAGAATGCGAAAAAGATATCTTAATTTTAAGTGGTAACGAAAGCCTTCATTTTGGATAGTACATTAATGTCTAGGTTTTTTTAATTGCTTTTGAAAAATATTCTACCCATAAAGACGTGCGTACGACTTAATATACACAAAATTATATATCAAGACATTCTTTTGTGACGACTATAAGGAAATTAAAACTTAAAAACCAATACCTACAAATGTTCATGGGAATTTTCATATTGTATCTCTTAACTTATATATCTACAAAATAGTAAACTGATATATTTCATGTTCGTTTTATCTTTATTTTTATTTTTTCATTTTTTGCAATGGAAATTCTATCATGAAAAAAATGTTGCAAAGAGGCGCGAGTACTACAGCTAGTGGTTTTATAAACAGTAGGGAATAGAAAATTAAAAAAAAAAAATTGAATTAAAAATAATTACTGAAATATGCAGAAACTCCCAGAGGCCTCTGACAGGAAGAGGGTTGACGCATGTGTAAAAAAAAGGAACCGTCTTGACAAAAGGGGGATTCTTACACTCTTTTAGCCGCGACCAGCAGAGTGACAGCACCTAGATCTTTCTTGCTCACTGGTGGAGGACACCATGCGTCCGTGTTTAGACGACACATTCGCTATCCCTTCCACTGGTAGTTGTTGTCTTTTTAACCACCAACCCATGATTAAATACCGGATTTAGACAAACTCCCCAAAGCTACAAACACGTCGCTAAAGCTTTATATACCGATCACGTTGTTAAAGCTTTAAATGCCGAATTTGGATATATATATATATATATATATATATATATATATATATATATATATATATATATATATATACACACCTAAGAAACGTCTAACCCCTAACCTTTATATATCGAACACGTTTTTAAAGTCTTAAATACCAAATTTGTACACATATATACCAAATAAACGACTAATACATTGTTAACACCTTGACTGGGAGATTCAACCATTACATTTGTATCCAGGAAGAATTTTCTCACTCACTGAATGGTTGTTGAACCCAGAAATAAAGGCAAAATGTAAAAGATATCATCGTCTCTTATCTTTTACTATCTTCTTTTTCATATAATTCCTTTACAGCCTTCATATCCAAAAACTTAACACAACGTAACATATCAAAACGGTAACATAGCTGTCTTTGAGAACCCCATAAAACTTTCATTAGCATAAATTCTCCACTTTTCAACTAATTTCAATAGTTTTAGAGTAACTTAAATGGGAATCGGTGAAAGGTGGCAATTCATATAAAAAGCAAATTCATGACTATTTATGAATCAACTTTGGCAAAAGGTGGCGCCTCGAGTGGTGGAATGGTTAGCAAGCTAGACTAGCAAACATTTACGAGTGAGTTCGACTCTTATTGGGTGCTCAATTCATGCTGCCTCGTGCCACATATGAGCAAAACCTTTCTAAATTACTATTTAATTTGGCAAAAGTAAGAGATTGTTATACTAAAGAAAACTATCCAGTGAAGATAAGTCATATAATTTTTGTCGAATGGCTTTTTTAGAAGCTTTCAAATTGCGCCTTTTCGCTATTCAATATGACATGACAGCAATGCTATCTCGCTTAGTATAACGAATATTTTCGTTGGAAGTGGAAACCACGCCTCAAATTAAAATCCTGGGTTAGGTTTTTGCGTTTGCCTTCGCGCTAATTCTTTTGGGAAAATCATGAATCTCTCTGTTCCCTTTTAATCTGTTTGTAAATAGGTCAGGTTATATTCTTTAGCATAAATAAGTCAGTCTAGACGAAGAAAAACTCTGATTTAAAACCAGCAGCACTGCGCTTAACATTTGATCTTGTCTCACATTCAACTATTTCATAGCAATACCTAATGATCGAATAATTCCAAACAATTTAAGTTACGTTCTCATAGGTAATTTACTTGTTTATACACCTTAAAAATTGACATCTATGAATTGTATGGTATTTTATGAAAGACAATAATGCAGCAGAGACAATCAAAAGATTAATTATGTTTATGGAATAGAAACTTTGCCTTCAGCTTAACAGATGCGCTCTGAACACGTCATCCTATACAGGTAAATGTTGACCGGTACTTGCGTTAATATAACAGAAATAAATCTAACACGGTTGAAGAATTAGCTCGAAAACAGAATCCAATCAATTCATTACGAGAATGGACATCTTCACTTTTCTAGAAAGAGTGAAAACCTTTGTGTATAGATTCTTCAGGAGTAGTGAAAAGTTAATATTTGTCTAGAATATAAGCGATGATGACAGCGACTTATTGGTCGGGAACTGGCGGAAACCGGCGCCCAAATTAACATGGTGATGAGATTACTTACATTGTACGTTATGATTGTTGCAGCTATCAACTTTGCAGAGCATTTGCCCTTTGAAGAAAAAGGTTAATTTTCATCAAACGCAAAGGTGTTGTTTTCCTGAGAATCATTCATATTCTATGCTGAAAATATCTTATTCAAAAACGTAGCTGGGGACACAGAATTAGATAATATGTATTTTCTAGATCTTACTCAATTTAATCTGTTCTTTGTATTATTTTCTAGAACTTATTTCGTTTGATTTCCTTTGATCATGTTCTTGATCTTACTCTATGTGATCTTTTCTCTGCTTTATTTTCAAGAACTTACTTCATTTCATCACTTCCCTGCTTTTTCTAAACTTGACGTAAAATTCTATTACGAATAGGAATCATTTGTACGGTATCATTTATGATGATAGAACTTTAATAAGTAACAACTTTTTTTCATTTATTTTAACTCCTCGTTATTATTATTATTATTATTATTATTATTATTATTTTGCCTTTTGTTAAATTATTCTCAATTTACAAAGATGTTCTAAGTTGGGTGCGCATGATTAAAGGCTGGACGTAATTTTAAAATGATATTATGTGTTATATAACATATGTCATGGATTTTCAGTTAGTTCCTAGTGACCCCGTGTGCTTTGGCAAGCAGTCACATTTTGATTAGCAAACCGCGCGTCAGGGCACTCAGATCGAACAGGAGAGTAACCCGAAGGGGATCATGTGATGGGAACAACGCGGTCAGATTTAGACAGAGTGCTGAGAATCGCAGTCGAGCGAGGGACAGGCAGCCGATCAGAGGTGTCTAGGTTTGCAAGGGGGTGCAAGCATTAGCCCCCCTGGCTCCCGGAAGAAGATTTTAGAAGAAGAAGTCCTCTCTCTGAGTATATGTCTCTCCATCTATCTCACAATTAACAACAAACTGTGGGCCCTTTTCGAGAATAAAATGAGAGATATATTTTTAGTAAGAAGTGTTTCGTTCGTTCATTAAATTGCGTAAATCGTGGTTATACAACATATGTTCCATCAAGTGACCGTTCCACAAGAACAAAATTCATCTTCCACGCTCTCACTTTTCATATTTCATATGAAGGTAAGTTCTTAGAGAGTTGTGATCGTTAAAAAAAGTTTTGAAAAGCAACAACCCTTATTGCAGAAAATCTGAAAGAAATCATTATATGAAAAATACTTTAAAACATTTTTTTATTTAAAGCGTTTTGTGTTTTTATTGAGAAAAAAAAATGGCAGAATTAATTTTTAAGATGCTGATACCCTTCATTAAATTTGAACTCTCTACCCCAACACAAACACATCTGCACCAAAATATATACCTCTTATTTATATTTTGTTTATTGAGTAATTAAAAGAAATTTGATTATATAATTGATTATATGAACTCTATAATAAATATTACAAAGATCTTCTTCTAAGTAAAGTAGTAAAGTTGGCGACTTTAGTCGTTTGTTGACTCCAAGGCTCACTTTTCAATAGCTACTACACCGAGGTGTAGGGGAGGATGCTACTCCATTCCTTGGATTTGCTCTACTTTACCCTTGATCCTTACCTTATAATACTGTGTACCTTATAATGCTGTGTTAAGCAAGGTGCTATCAAATACCATGTTTTGAATTTTTGGTATGAATCTAGCTGGGATTGAACCTCGGTCTCCCAGACCATTGGCAAACACTTTACTGTAAAAGAATTAATTCAGAAGAAATAAATTATTGAACATATTTCTAATTAGACGGCTATATGTTAATCCCTCAATGCCAGATAATCCTTCTAGAATAAATAAAAACACTCTCAACATATTGCATAAACACAAATCGTGTCGTCGATTTTTCATATCGGTGTGTGTAAATGTGCAAGGCATGTATGTATTTACCCAAACCTTCTCCTACGAGGAGCAAGTGACACAAGGTCAATTTTAAGCGTTTTACAGCTGGTTTAAATTCAAAGATTAGGTAAGTTTTTTGGCTCTAATGGCACATCAACCGTTGATATATTTTTAAATCCAATCCAGTATATACATGATAATTTGATACAAAATTAAATATATATCTTGTTTAAGATTTTTGGCGGGTACTTTGTTGGTAACTTTATTTTTAAATGTGTTAGCGCTCATTTGTTTGCAAACAATTAAATTGTTTCAAGTATTGCTATTTAAGATTAGAAATTCTATTTATTCAATGTTCCTATCTAATTTAATATTAACCAGTTGATTGTACTCAGCTTTCCTTCTAGATTAATATCTTTATCGATGCTAGAAATCAGTCTGTCTTACTATTTACCCTTAGCTGGAGAAATAAAAAAAGAACGATTCATAGCTTAAAGAGGTACATTAGCGCTAAGGGAAACATAAACACCTTTAGTCTAAAGTTTGTCCTCGGTTTACCTTTTCCGATTCTTACGACTACAACATTTACATTAAGCACACCAATTAAAGATGTTCATATTTGACCGGGCTATTAGCCTAATGAGAAGAGTGTTTGCTAACAGTCCGGGAGACCAGGGTTCAATTCCAGGTCGAGTCATAACAAAGACTCAAACAATGGTACTTGATACCGCCTTGCTTAGCATCAAGCATTATAAGATAAGGATCGATGGTAAATTGGAGCAATCCAGGGAATTGGAGCAATCCAGGGAATGAAGTAGCACCCTCCACTACACCTTTGTGTAGTAGCTATTCAAAAGGGAACCTTCGGGTATTGTTTCTCACCTGTAGTCAGGGTTGAACTTGCCACCACCAGATGATTGTCTCCTTAGAATCTTAGAGAACCAACGCTTATAACCGTTACGCTATGTGTCTTGCAAGACAGTTTAGAGTGAATTTTGGGGACTCATAAACCTAATGTTCCAATTTGACAAGGATTACTACTATTATTTATGATTTTTTTATCTATGCACATAATCAGATTTTTTTTTATCTAACCTTTTTTTTTTATTATCGGTTCCCATATTGTATTCATATCTATAGTTAGTCTTCTCAGTAGGTCAATGTAACCCATCATATGTGCTGATTCCTTAAGGCACCTGATCCTCCAATGTTCACCTCTATCAATGATTTCAATATCATCCCATGAGGGCAGATGGTCTCTCTTTTTCTTCCATTATTGGTCCACCATACCTGATTTTTCAATCTCACCTCGTACTACCGCCATCCGTTGTTCTTCTAAACTTACTTTTTGTGGGCCACCTGTCTCGCCTTGTACATTTCACCACAACTGCAAGGGATGGAGTAAACATAGTTCTTACTCATTTTTATATTCCGTTGGTGGCTTGACCCGGAAGAGATATCTCCGGGGAGTTGAACCACTTGTGAATACTGTCCTGATGTCATATGGATTACACATCTTTTGGATCTTTTTGGCTTGTCCTTTGACATAGGGCAGACATACTGTTGTGATTTTTCGGGTATTGTCCTCTATCCTCCTACTCAGGTTTCTTAGAGCTGATGTTATGCGCTCTGGGTATTCATTTCTTTACCGTATATGGATGATGGAAGTTGAAATTGAGGTACTGTCCGGTGAAAGTGGGCTTGCGATACACAGATGACCTGAATCCCTGCCTTGTACGTGTTACTAATACATCGAGGAAGGCAAATTGTTATCTTGTTCTTTCTTCATAGTGAAATGTATAGATGGTCGGATTGAGTTCACGTGATCAAGTAATGTCTGAACATCTTCCTGATGAGGCCAATGAATTAATGTCATCTACGTATCTAAGCTACATCGATGGCTTTAGGGATGTATATCCTAATTCCATTTCTTCGAAGTATTCCACGTATATGTTAGCCAATACTGGTGACAATTGTGAACCCATAACCAGTCATTCTTCTTGTCAGCATATATCAGATCCCATCCCGAAGTAGGTTGTCTCCGCACAAAAAGTCAACATTTCCATTAGATTATCAATCGGGATGACAATTCGGTTATCGGTGGACACACCCTCGAAAGAGGTGTATGCCTCGCAATTCATTGCATTATTTTTCCATTTCTTGTTTATAAGGACGTAGTCTATCTGAGCTTTAGTATTGTTCGCGTACGTTTATGTCCATAGTTTGCCCTCCCTTTTTTGGTAGTTTGTATTGAGGCATGCTAATCTATTTTCTATCATGAAATCTGTTAGATGTTGCCCATTCCTATTTGATGTGCTGTGGAGGCTGTATTTGTTGTTTCCGTTTCTTCCGATTTGGGCATTCATGTCTCCGCCAATGACTAACATGTGTTTCGGGATGCTTCGCACTAATGAGGATAACTCATCGTAGAAGGTGACTAGTTCAGTTTCTTCACTAACATTGGTAGGACTGTGGCAGGAGATGATTGTTGCTCTGGGGTTGCCGTTAAAAGTAGCTGCCATCATTGTAGGTTGTATTTTCTCAATGCTATTTAGCGTTTTTAATGCTCTAAAAACGCCAAACGAACAGCGACCACCAAACACTATGACTGGGCCCTTTTGAACAACAGAGATATAAGAGATAAATACGTATTAGAATTAAGAAACAGATACGAAACACTACGAGAAAGGACGGAAAAAGTACACCAAACGACGAATAAGAAAATTTCGTCAATGCGCACCTCGAGGCAGCAGCGAAATGCATTCAAACAAAACTCAAAACTAAATATAGAGTCCCATTGGAAAATTTAGCGGTGAGAGAAAAACGTGCACTAGTGAAAACAGCCTCCAAAAACTATCGAAAAAACCCAACAAACACAAATGCCTTAAAACTAAAAACGGCACAATATCAATTAGCAGGCATATATATAAAGGAACAGACAGAATACATTCTAGAGACTCGGTGGAAGATAGACAATCTAGAATAGCCTGGCAAACAATAAACGAAGTAAGTAGAAGAAAGAACACAGCTAAAGCAAGACTGAAAGCAGCAAACCAACAAGAAAGAATAAAACTGTGGAAACAGCACTTCGAAAACCTACAAGGAAACCCACCGAAAATAACACAGGAACCAATCACCAGAATAATTAGCAAACAATTAGACATTAAACTAGGACCGTTCACACAAGAAGAACTCGACTCAGAAAAATTAAAAATAGGAAAGCTGCAGGGCTGGACGAGATTCCACCAGAAGTATGGAAGACCAGACAATTCGACGACATACTGCTCCGCCACTGCAATGCAGTATACAATCAAAATCCGATAGACAGCGGGATGAAGGGATGCATCACCCCCTTCCCAAAAAAGGTGACCTCGGATTAGCCAATGACTACCGAGGTATAACACTTACATCCATACCAGCCAAAATCTACAATGCCCTTCTACGAAACCGCATAGAACCCAAAATAGACAACATACTTAGGAAAAACCGAAGTGGCTTCCGAAGAAATAGATCCACGACCTCACAAATATTAACCATCCGTAGAATGGTGTACGGGCAAAAAACCTAAAAGCGACATTAATATTTGTCGACTTTATCAAGACCTTCGATTCCATTCAAGATGGAACAAATCCTACTAGCGTACGGCATACCTAAAGAAACCGTAGCAGCAATAACGATTCTCTATAGAGACACCAAAGTAAAAGTACGATCACCAGATGGAGACACAGAATACTTCGACATTGTAGCAGGAATACTACAAGGGGACACGCTGGCGCCGTACCTCTTTATCATTTGTCTATACTACGTACTTAGAACATCGATTGACAAAATCAGAGAGAATGGTTTCGAGCTGACGAAGAAAAGAAGCAGAAGGTATCCATCAAAAACAATTACCGACGCCGACTACGCCGATGACATAGCGATACTGGCAAATTCATCCGACCAAACCGAAACACTACTGCATAGTTTGGAACGAGCAGCCGCAGGCATAGGCCTCAATGTTAATGCACACAAAACGGAATATATGTGCTATAATCAAACAGAGGACATCTCCACTCTAGAAGGAACCCCTCTTAAACTAGTAGACAAATTCACTTACCTAGGAAGCAGCGTCGAATCAACCGAAAAGGACATCGAAACGAGGTTAACGAAAGCATGGACAGCTATCAATAGGCTATCGATTATATGGAAATCAGACCTAACCGATAAAATGAAACGCAGTTTCTTCCAGGCAGCGGTCACATGGATACTGCTATCTGGCTGCACTACATGGACGCTAACAAAACGGCTGGAGAAGAAACTAGACGGCAATTACACAAGAATGCTGCGTGCAATCTTAAACAAGTCCTGGCGGCAACACCCCACAAGACACCAACTATACGGCCACCTGCCTCCTATCACGAAAACTATGCAAGTTAGATGAACCAGACATGCAGGACACTGCTGGAGAAGCAGGGACGAAGTCATAAGTGATGTACTCTTATAGACCCCCACACATGGCCGTGCAAAAGCAGGACGACCAGCACGAACATACATTCAGCAGCTATGTGAGGATACTGGATGTTGTCCTGAAGACGTTCCTAGGGTGATGAACGATAGAGAGGAGTGGCGTGAGAGGGTCAGGGATATCCGTGCTACCAGCGCGACATGATGATGATGATGATCAATCGGGATAAATGTGCGTTCTTCCAGCAAGGGATCTGCAGCCAGTTTATCACGTGCTACAGCAAGTGTCTCATCCATTGGTATCTTTGTAAACAGACCTTCTATATCCAAACTCACCATCTGGTTTGAATGAATGGGGTCATTACTGATTTTCTCCATAAAGTGGGCTGAGTTCTTAACGTATGATGAGGACTTACCGGTCAGTGGGCTAATGATCTCCACATGGACGCGGCTAAATGGGTGACATGCTGAACCTCGGATGCTAACAATGAATCACAATGGAATGCCATCCTTATGAAGTTTTGGAAGGTCATATATGTGTGGTAGCTTACCGTAATGTTGAATTAGCTGTCAGTATTTTGTTTGTGGTATGAGATCTTTATTCTTACCAAGGATGTGTCACAACTTCCTTTCTGTCTTCAGAAAAAGAATCTGAATATGAGCCTAGGTAAAAAATAATATATAGTAGTAATAATCCTAGTCAAGTAGGAATATTAAGTTTATAAGTCCCCAAAATTCACTCTAAACTGTCCAGCAGGACACATAGCATAACGGTTATAGGCGTTGGTTCCCTCAGCTTAAAAGGACAAAATCATCTGGTGGTTGTAGGATCAATCCTGACTACAGGTGAGTAACAATACAGGAATACTTAACATTTGTACCCAGTTACGTCTAACGGAATCAGAACATAGTTCGAAGTTCCGTGTAGGTTCCAGACTTCGACAAACACCTGAAGAATTGCAGGGGATATAACGGTCGAAACGTTGTGGAAATAACAACAAAGATGAAGACAATATTCCGAAAACCCTTAATGATAAAAATCATCAAGATTCATGTAAAAAATTCAGACAAATAATAACCTACTGATATTCTTGATATATTTTTTAAAATGACACTTTCCTTCTTAATATCAGAAAAAAAATGACTGATCCCATATCTCAATGCAACCATCCGTGTATGTTTACATCTACTTGATTTTTCATGGGTAAAATATGCATTTTACCTTTGATACGACCAAGTGCTTTTATTTCAATGTCTAATGACCAATCTGATACATCACTTTACACATTTACAATTTACTGCTCGGTACGTCAATGTCAGATTATCTGAATTTGATTCTCAAAGAAGAGAGGTTGGGTGTTTACAATCAATCTCATTTACATCAAACTCAATTTGAAAGAGAGTTCTCTGCCGCCACTTACCCCCAAAAAGAAAAAAAAAATGACTTTTAATAAAAGAGCACAATTCACTACGTCTAGACCGAAAAACATTGATAATTACCCCACCACGAACAACACAGGCGAAATATAGAATAAAAGCGAAGGAATATGTTACGTTTTCTCTTTTTCTTTCTTTATCAGGCATCTTTAAATATCGATTAACTAACTTTAGTTTCTTTTTTTCCCAATTGCAAGCGTTCTCTGTCCACTTGTCAAATTATTACAATGTAAACGATCGCGATCGAAGATATATTTGAAAGAGAAATTAAGACATTCTGATTCTTGTTATTTATGTCCTCTTTAAAGTTAACGTTACAGACATTTTCTGACGAAAAGAATCGCAATCAACACACCTTGATCTTCGTCACGTGATGCTCTCTCACTGGTTAATCAACTCAACTGGCGTCTCATGGAAACAACTTCAGAGTTACTGTGTATTTTTCCGCCAAGAAAAAAAATCCATTTAATCCAACATCCATAGAAACACATCTACTCCTAATATAAACCCAAGCTCTAAGATTATTCTTAGCCCAACCAAAGAGTACTAATCAAGCCATACCTCAAGTCCTAACATTAGATCAAAATCAAACTCTAAACATAATCTCAGCACGAACGCAAACTCCTAATAAGAACTTAAGACAAGTCATAATCCTTGATCAAAACTTATCACTAAAACTAAATTTGGCTCTATTGCAAGTCACAAAATTAGCTACTACACAAGTTCTAGCCCTTGAAAAAACAAAAAAAAACAAAAAAAAAAAAAAACAAGCGTTAAATCTGATCTCAGCCTTAATACAAGGTACAAGCATAATCCTAATAAACATTCTAATCCTAGCTTAAAAACTTGCACTAAAATAAATCCTACCCGAAATACTAGCCCCAAACCTATCCCTAACAAACCTAGGTCTAAAATTAATCTTAGTACAAACGCGGCTAACGAAGGCATGGACAGCAATCGACAAACTATTGATCATATGGAAATCAAACCTGACCGATAAAATGAGACGCAGTTTCTTCCTGGCAGTGGTCGTGTCGATACTGCTGTATGGATGCCCTACTTGGACGCAAACTAAAGGGCTGGAGAAGAAGCTGTACGGCAATTACACAAGAATGTTGCGAGCAATATTGAACAAGTCCTGGCGGCAACACCCCACAAGGCACCAACTATACGGCCACATGCCTCCCATCACGAAATTCATCCAAGTTAGACGAACCAGACACGCAGGACACTGCTAGAGAAGCAGGGACGAGCTCATAAGTGATGCACTCCTATGGACCCCGCATATGGCCGAGCAAAAGTAGGACGACCAGCTCGAACATACATACAGCAGTTATGTGAGGATACGGGATGTAGCCCTGAAGACCTGTCGGAGACGATGAACGATAGGGAGAAGTAGCGAGAGAGGGTCAAGGATATCCGTGCAAGCGGCACGACATGATGATGATGATGACAATCGCAAATCTTAAACAAGCCTTAATACACGTCTTATACCTAGACTAAAACTTGGTGCTAAAACTAACCTTACCTTCGAATGAAAGCCCATTTCTAGTCCTAAACTTTAAACCCGGGAGTAAATGATAGCTTGACCCTAATGTAAGTCCTAACCCTATAGGAAGTCCAAGGTCTAAAACTAATCTTAGCCATAACACAAGCCAAAAAACTAGCACAAACCCATCCTAATCAGCGACCAAGACATAGGTTTAAAATTAATTTTAACCAACATAAGATCCAAAACTCACCCTATTAGAAGTTCTAAGAATATATATAAACGTAGGTGTACTACTAATCTTAAACCTTGCTAAATACCCAAATGCACAGCCCTAAAACATGTACTAATCCTAAATAAAGACCGACCACAAAAATTGATGCATCATTCCCAAAATCAATATCTTACGCCATTTTGCAAACGTCTTTAAGATTTATTCAGCTCTTCATTGTTGCTTCAGGCAATTTAGAATTTCTTCATTGCCCATTAATAAGTAAAACCCAAATATTTTTTAGTTAATAGTATTCTAAACGAAGATTTTATTATCTTTTGTGAAGCATTATACAACGGATACTGATATTGTTTGGGATTATTCATTCCTAAATTCTACAGGCTAAAATATATGGAAATTGGAAAACATTAGGTTTTGTTTGGGGAATATACTTACGGCCTAGTCTTTTGCGTAGAAGTATATTTATTGCTGCATTTCCATATATTTAGCTCCAGAGTCTCATTTCTACAAAATATTGCTTGTGAATAATAACTAATGTTCCACATATTGATGGTATAATGCTAACAACTATCATTAGTTTTTAAAATGAGCTTTTCATAAGATAGTATGCGGTGCAATGAATTATGGGAGATTTTTCTATCTTTTTCATGTTTTAAGAAAATTTCAGAAACTGGAAAAATGTTTCCGCATAAACTTTGAAAAATGAACGTTTTATGATTTTTTAACTGCGCTTTATTCTTTTGTTAGAAACAATATTTTGTATAGTCTGGCACACGGACCGAACTTTACTTATAGTACTGTTATTTAGTGGTCCTTTATAGTAGAACTGGTTGTACACATTGCTGCTTATCATCGGTGATCTATCAGAAGGCAATTTTTTTGGTTGAATAAACTTGAAGATTGTGCTTTGTTAAGGTTTTTACTAGAAGTATTTATTATTAAATCAAAAGAAGAAAAAATCTTAGTTAAATAACAGAAAACTTCAACCGCACCAACCAAAATAAATAACTAGTTAATAAAATGAAAATGAAAACTAAGATATCAGATTAAAATGTTTTCTTTGATTTTTAAAAATCAAAATTATTTTTTTACTTGCGTATTGTAGAAACGCATAAAAACAATAATGCACAGTTATTTTTGGTTCCAGTGATTTTATGCTCTCTCTCTCTCTCTCTCTCTCTCTCTCTCTCTCTCTTTATCTATCTATGCAGACTCACAAACATATGCGTGTGTGTTAATTTGAATAATCCTCGACAATGGACACAGTTATGCATCTTCATTCTAAAATGTCTAAATTCTTGTTTGTTTAAACTTTTGTTCTGACAGAGATCGATGCTCTAGTTGTTTAATTTAATAGCGAAAACCGAAACGAAATCGCCTGACACGGCAAATGGCAAGTCATTTTGTTTTTTAGTAAGAATTAATCGCACCTCCTCCTCCATGAAACAATCCCAGCCAAGCGGTGTCAAGTTACAAGAAACTAATGAATATCCATTATCCTGCCAAGATTCCGTAATTACTTTTGTCCGATTCTATTAAAGCTGAGGCTGTGCCACTGAAAACATCCTCTCTAGATACCAGTGTTTCTACCACTGTTCCGGATTTGGGGCTTGGTGTATTGTAATTTATCTAAGAGAGTGTTCGATTTGATGTATACAAATTTAAACAGTCTCACACGTTAACAGAACAAATTTTCATGGTTATCAGAATGCACTGTGGGGTATTTAAAAATGTTCTTAGAAAAGCACAAAGCTACAAAAAAGTGGTCTTCAAGTGAGATTGAACTCAATATTACATTTATAATTCGGGATTAAGCAAACATATGTCTGAGTTGCACCGGAGGAAATAGACTCAATGAGGAAAGTTTAAATCCATCATTTTTAACGCTAATGCTCTCGGAAGAAGCCCGAATCCACATCAGCCAGCGTTAGCTATGCGTAGAATAGTGTTGAAGTCGATGTGCTGTAGACCTGGTGCCGCAATCAATTTTAGAAAAGGAAAACTCTTTATTCAAACTAGCTGTATTCCGCTTGTGTGACTTCTTGTCATTGTTGGAGAATGAGCCTAAATAAATAGCGTTTCCTGGAAATAACACTAAAACGCATCTGTTGGGGAAGCTGTAGTTCTGGACCTCTTTGAAGTATGGAATACCCCTTTATAGCTATTACTCCCGTATCTACTCGGACCTAGAATGGTAGCACCTGTTAAGATCACATCAGTGGCTAAAATAGATCTGTTTACAAATTATTTGTATTCGGTTGGAATACGGGAAACCATGTAACTCAGCAAGCAAATAACAATTATTATTAAAAGAATTGTTCATGTTGGACTGAAATACTTTAAACCACTTGACTATGAGTAAAATATTTCTCTTAAGTGTGAATAGTTGAAAACACATAAAATTGTACAAGCAAATAATCCTAGACAAATAAGAGTGTCATATTTCAAAATGCAATGAACATTGAAAACATAGTTAGTATAATTCAAACGCTTGCAAATGAATCTAATTTCAGCATTAAATGACAAATAAAGAGTTAATATGCCATTAATCAAATAAAACCGAATCAAACCAAACACATAACTGTCAGCTTGCATGTTTGACACAGTTTCTTCTGCAAACTTCTGATATTTCTAAAGTCTAGTTATTTGCACAATTTTTGCAAAATTTTAACGCAAATTAAGTTTTGTTGATGTTGTTTGATTGAGGAAAAATGTTACTATTTGTTCTTCGAAATGAAACTGAAATTTTCCAATGTAGATCCATTACTGAACAAAATATTTCTGACTTTTAGCTTTCTATTTATCATTGTATATTCTTTATATAAATCTCCATTAAAGAAAAAAAAACAATAACAATTTTAAAATATAAATTCTACTTAGAATTAAAAGAAGTTTATTGGACAAAAGGTTATATACCCCAGAAATAGATTCAGTTATTCAAGTTCAAATTTTGTTCGAGGATATTCGATTATCACTTCAGACAAATAATACCCCTGGTATTGGTATGAATAAACCTTCCCCTTTCAAACAATGAGTAAAGTAATCATATAGAGAATGTATATGAAGTATGGGTCGGCAACCAGTCTAGGAAAAGAATCGGTGAGGGAAATAGATGTTATATACAGTAAAATAATTACTTGATTTTTCTCATTGTTTTTGCTTTTGTTTCGTTTTGTCTTTTGTTAGTTTTTACTTATTTTTAGAATTCATGATTTTTAAGAAGAAATTTTCCGTGTTGTAGCTTTTTGTCACTGTTTATTCTTTTTAGTATCCTTACTGATTCTGTGGTAGTTCATGAGAAATTTTTCTTTGATCCTGCTGTGAGAGAAGAAAGTAATTAGATTGATATTGATACGTGTGTATGTAATTAAAGATAACAATGTTTCAGGTATTTCTGGAAAAATAAGGAATAGGTCCATGGTTAGAATTAAATTACAAGCCTAAGAAAAGACCGTTGGTCTAACTAATTAGACAACTATGTCAGTAATACTGTAGCATATATACATAGGTCCAAAAGTATACGACCAAGATAAGAACACCTGAAATGTACATATTCATACCGATACGGAAAACGTTCAGAAATATTCATACGCATATAGGAATCCGAAAAACACGAAATTGGTTCAGGTACGAAACTTTTATTTACCTTTTTGAGTTTAAGGTTTTTCGACATGAGGAGAGAGAGACACAATTTCTTCAACAACCGCGCGGCACATTTCGTAGACCCCATCTGGTTTCGCCTCGGCGAGACCAATAATCGTCTACCTTCTTCTAGACTCGAATATCAACTCTCTCGCTCGGATTTTAAATCTCAACTAACTGTCTTTTTTTCAAATTCCAAAATCCTCAGCGCTTCCAGGCATGACGTCATTCACGTCCACAATCCCATTTCCTATGTGGAGTTTTTATCGTGACATCTCTGATTGTTACATCAACCCCGCACGCGCGTGAACACCTGCACTCAATGTGTGCACCTAACTAACCCATGCACTAAGCGAAAGGTTCTCAGCCTAACTTAACCGAAAGGCAAGATATAGAAAACGAAAAATGATAATATAAAAAAAATTCCTCCGCAATTATATTACAATACTGGCTTCCAAAGGAGTAGAGATACAAGTTCGAATCTCAGTTGAGAGATATCGCATATTTTAGATTCTTGCTGTTGTCTAATGACCGTAGAATGATGACCAGCTCAATAATGTTGGAAGAAAAAAATTATAAATCAAAATTACTCAAAATACCTATCAAACAAGCGGGGAGTATTTAAAAAAATAATGACAGAACTTAATATATTTTAGAGACCTTTGAAACACCAAAATACTATATATTGCCATATCCTGGACACTCTTTTGGGGATACAGTGAACATCTTCTCTAACCCGACAATAGAAAAACGTAAGGAAAGAAAAGGGGAAATTACTAAAGACTGGTAAAAAGAATAACAGAAGAAAACAAGAAATAGATATTTGGTGAAACGAAAGAAAACACAAATAAAATTAGAAATAACAATAGGTTGAAAGATCATTTACAAATGAATATTAGTCATATAGATACTTGAGTTTAAAATTCACATTACTGAAATAATAATGATAAAGTGTGAGGAATCAAAAGTTCTGTTTGTTGGTAGTTTTACTCTCATCCCTGTGGCCTGTAAACATTTGATATAATGAATAACTTGTTTAGGTTTGGTGACGATCAATTCCGGCTGAAAATCCCCATAGCCATTATTGGAGTCAAACTCCGATACCTACAGAATCTCAAAAGGCAATGTAGACGAAACTGAGTAAATAGTTCCGTCATCTACTCATACGATACTTCATTTCAACATTACATCTCATTGTCTTTTCGGTGATGGCACATACATAACTACATGATATGTTTTGCATATTCTATGAAATCTTTTTCGCAATGTAGACAAGGACAAGAGTACGCTGACTGCATCCCCTGCAGAGGATTGAGCCTTCCTTAAAAATGTATGACACTGGCAACAGACTAACCGCATCTGGTTGAGAGGATCTTGTTCTGGAGATCTGGAGATTGTGGAATAACACTCCATTGCCATTACTCCCAGATTCACTCTGTCCCAGAGAAGTTATATCTGATAGTATCCTATTTATGGGTCAAAATTTTGCAAATCCTTTCTATTAAAAAGGGATACTTGATATCATATAATGTATGCAAAAAAAAAAACAACTCTTAAGTAACTACATAAAAATAAACACAAACATATTTTACTAAACAGACAAACATCTCGGCATAAAATAGCGCCAAGCGGTTGACAAACCGTCAAAATCAATCAATGAAACAATTTTAATACTTTTAACCATCCATAGATTACTAGACCTCTTGCTTTTGTTCGTAATTTTACTAAGTCTTCAATAGTTATTCGTACTATATAAATTATTTCCATTTTTGACTATGCACGTTTGCCAGAGTATGTCTTTATTCCATTACTATTTGGGTACATGAGATCAGTTATTTCTACATAACAAATTAGTGTCGTATTCTAATGAGCTTTCTCAGCCATTATGATGAAATGTCAACTGATAGCAAGGAGAAAAAAGTTACTTCATCAAGCTGTTCAACGAGAACGTCATGCGACAACTGCATGAGTTTCTTTATTCAAATACGTTACCTCCTTTTCTATGAAGATCGAGATATTATTTTGTGTAAAACCCAATTGAGTTTTTCTAAAAGTGGTCATATAGTGATCGTGAAATATCTCAGTTTGATAGAAAATATTCATCTGGGTTCCCTGCAGATAGCGCTTTCGTCTTACTGACAATTAAACTATTGCATCGGTATGTGTAAAGAATTAGATTGGTTTTGGTAAAAGTCAACTCAGACCTTTAATTTCCAACACCTAAGTTTTAATGAGTTAATTATCCGTCATAGAAATAACTGATAAGTATATTTCATCCTGGAATTACATTCAAATGAATATATTTGAATTCGAGTTCAATGTTGATCGATAGGTGTAGCGTTGTATGAATTTTAAAATTAAGAATTATCATTATATAGGCTATACTCAAGTAATCATCTCTATTATAATAATAATTCTCATTCACTGAGCAATCCGAAACATTACTGCTGCGTGTCATAGTCAGCACTGATTTATGTATGATAAGTTTTTGATTATAATCAAAAACTTATCATGCATAAATCAATTAGTACTGGTAAGGAAACTTCCGAAGAGTAAATATTAATTATGTACTCTTCAGAAGTTTCCTTACCAGTACTAAATGGTGACCTTCGCAGATGTTCGAGAACGACGAAGCCTCCTTAGTTTTCTACGACTCTTCTAAATATGTTAATTGATTTCATTACTGCTGTCGTCTAAATCATCTAATTTTTCCCGATTTTGTAGTCTCGTATTGATGATTATTCAAAGTGTTCCTTGTATAACTGATGTGACTATTATCTTTATTTTACAAATATTTTTTTCTTAGTTTCTTGGCCAAGAGCCGGACATTTTAGGCTTTCATTAATTTCACAGTTTTTTTTTGTTTTTTTTTCTGTAGGAACAGTGATTTTCATTAGCAGATAATTCGTCTCTTTGTAATAAATATAACAACGCCTGATCTTGAATTGTTAATATCAAGATCCCAGATAATCGTGTATTACTTTCCAGGAAATATTCAAATATGGGATTAACACATTTGTCCGCGTAAGAAATTCTGCTAATGATCACTAAATGACAATGTTGCATGTTGACCTTTGACCGGCCTTTTATTTAGTGGATTTTAAAACAAGATGTGCAGTTGTGTCTAACGGTAAAGAAGGGACAGCTGAAATACGGCATGATAATCGTAGGAAACGTTCCTAAGAGAATATAAGGACGGAAGTTTTCAACCCCAAGGAAGGAGCAATCATTACGAAGTCAGGAGTGTCAACGGTAAGCAGGGATTAGTCACGCAGTTTGGGTGCTAGCGTGGAGATGGGAGGCCCCGGGGTTGTAAAGCTGCCATGTATTAGTCTCCAGAGAAAGAAACACGAAGGCTCTCAGGAGAGGTAACTCAATCTGGTGTAAATCTGATGATACCGTATCTTTGCCATTCCCCGTCTATCTGGTTTTCTTTGTCTGTGTCTTTGACTATCACTCACACACGCATACACACAACCAATCTGACCTTTCTTAAATAAAAAATAAAGTTTATATTTTTTACCTAAGTGTTTTTGTCACTTTCTCCCTTGATATACAACAGCAATACCAGAAAAGTAGAAAGGGAGAACACGCAAAAATGTCATACTATTTCTTCACAGTGACATAGATATTAGGGCCTGTTCTAGTGACCCTCTGATCGACGTTTTTTAGTACTCATTGAATTTCATGTAACATTGAACAACACTGCAGATTAGTACATTACAAACAGTTTCATTAGCTTACTTGCTCACAGAGGCATATTTAATTCATTATTACCAACCACTAACATCTCTCAAATACAATGTAAGTCCCTCACAAAGTTCCATTTTCCTTAAAAAATTACATAAATGTACGTACATTTTGAACATTTCTGCATACACTTTTATTTCCTTTTTTTTTTTTTTTTTGAGCTAATTTAATTTGGTAATATTTCTATTTGCCTAGCGCAAAGAATAGCATATTTAGCTAATTCTAAATTTCGCTATCTTACCATCTAGTATGCTTTTAAAAATATCTGCAAACATTTAACGCGTCTATTCTTCAGCACTAATCTGTGTATAATTACACACATTGCGAATTCATTATACACATTGCGAATTCTTCATACCAACGTTAACTAATGGTCTTTCACGTTATTCTGAGTCATAACAAGTCTCATCAGTTCTCTAGAACTCTTCTGTGTATTCTGGCCAGGCTCAACAATGCTGTAGATTGGATTGGCTCTCTGATTTCTGACTCTTCCTACCCCCATTCTAAGCATTTAATTATCCTTCCCAGCGCACCAGATAAAACTTGTAATTCAGTCATCTTATGTTCCACGTCTCTCTTACTTCTCTGGAAAAGTCTAAGAACTTGTCAGTCTTCAAAGTTTCTTTGACTTCACTCTGTAATTCACTGGAAAGGAAAAATCTACCAGACAGCAAGTTATCTTGGTTAATTATCTTCAGGCTCGGATTAGATGATTTTTTATGTCTCAAAATCACAGTGAATTTTATTTATCTTATTCTCTTTTACGGATTCTGGTTTCTGCATATACCATTTGGTTAGATGGCCAATTTCTTGCATAATTCTCTGTAGATCCCCTCTCCTACCCTTTCGTACCTAGTCTTGTGCTCCCTTTACGATAGATTGCTATATTTACTCATGTGAATAATCGTTACGTCTTTTCCACCTCATAATGTACTCTCACTTAATCAATTATCGATTTTCGCTTCAATATAATTGGTTCTTATGGCATTCTTTTGTGCTGCTATTAGAAGAGATTCAATCTCTTTCTTAAAATGTCCCTTTCGGAGTCAAAAGCAGATTTTCTTATGTGAGATTTAACCAATTTGTCGCTTGAAATATCCATACAGTTTTTTTTCTCCCTTTTTCTGTTTTCCAGTCTTCCTTGTTGTTCTGTTTGTGATTATTATTATTTATTCATTTATTCTTTTTACTCCTTTGAGAATTTTAACTCCAAAGTTAGCTGACCATTTCTCACTGGAGTTTGAGTGACATCAAGTCTCCAGGACTCTTTTCCTTATTCTGGCCAATCTTAGAAATTATGTTGTCTGGATGGTCTCTTCATGTCTTCCAGTTCATTTACCCATCCATAAATCCTAGAGAGATCTGTGTTTCATTCAATCGAACGGATTTAATTTAAGTTTAATTTGACCATACGAACAAATGGAATATTCCATTTGTTCGTATGGTCAAATTAAACTTTTTTGTTCAATTCGCCGTGGATTACTTTCTGGACCCAGTCGTGTCTAGTCTTGTACTATTTTGGAACTAATTTACTGCATTCACTTATAATCTGATTGATTATTTCGTCGCTATTACCACTAAAACTACGCTAGATATGTTGTTGCGTCTTGTCTATTTTCGTTTCAAGATTGTTCGTTCCTATGGCGTTCCTGTGTACTATTATTACAAGACATTCAGTTTTTTTCTCTTAATGCTTCCCTTTCTTAGCCATGTCCAGGTCCTCTCGTGTGAGATGTCGCTTGTTTGTCATTTAAGATATACGTAAAATTGCTTTTCTTTCTTTTTTTTTTTTTTGTTGTTATTGTCGCTTTATTGATCCTTTTGTTGGTTGTGTTCTTTTTGGTTTTTCTTTATTCTTTTTTTGTGTAGTCATCAAGTTGTTTCATTGAAGTATTGACACTATCTTTAATGTTGGTCCTATTCCTCCTATTTTTGGAACATACAGTCTCTCTATGTCATATCTTTCATTAAAGATCTTATGCATAGTCATGAGTTTTCTTGTCCATTTGTCGAATATCTTCCTTCGTCCATTTTAAGAATGATACCGAGTATCGTTATGTTGATTTTATTACGATTTTCTTACATGTTGTTGCATCATTTAATCTGATATGCAACGCATGGTTTGTAAATAGTTTATCCTTTACATAAATACACGTATTTATTTAATTTATATGGCTAATTAAATGTAACTAGGAGGATGCTGATTATACTTAAAATATGGAAGTCAATTTTTAACTCGAAATCAATGCTTTTATGTTTTATTACCAAGTATCTGTAATTTAGAAAATATCGTCAACTGTTAATACCATATTTATTAATATAGAGCGATTTACTGATTAGATCAACTTTTCAATTATAGTTTACGAATCATTATCTTTTGAAATCAATTTATTCGAGTCAAAGGTTGCTCATAGCCATTTTCTGTATTATTCATATATAAGTGGACGACATTTTTTGAAATGATTTTATTGAGGTGGCCCACAAGTTTCTTTTCTTTTTTTTTCTCATTAGATGGCTCGAGGAGCATTTAGTTTCAATTACGTTTATTTTTAAAGATATTTTTGCTGTATTGTTACATCTATTATATACGCGTGCTCCTTTTAAAAAAATTTGACGAACTGAAGTATTTTCCATTGTTGATACTTATGCTGGAAACGAATAAAAGTCAGCAATATTTACAGAACATCCTACTTTTTATTGTAGGAAATGAAAAAGGCTGCTCAAACTCAAAGAGACGATTTGTGCAGTTAATGGAAATATTTCTATGGATGTATGGACGTGTCGGAAGTCAAATGGGAAAGTTGATGATGGAGACATAATACTGATCGATACTTGATGGATATCAATATTTTAATAAATTGTCCATTAGGAAAAAAGAACCTCTAATATTAAACTTCTGTTAAATCATCCGTCTAGAAGAATGAAACACTGACATAAAACATGTGCCTTAAAAAAGATTCAGTTTAGCAGGTTGGTGAATTCTTCCTGGATACATGTTATTGAACCTTAGTGAGTGGGATTGACATAGTTCAGCTTCTTATTTCCTCACGATAAAAATTTACATTTCAGTGGGGTTTAGAATACGCTGAACGTATCTCCTAGTAAAGGGTAAAATCTCCAAAAGAAAAAGTAAAAATATTGACCCTTCTCTTCTATCCATAGCTAGGACTAAATAGTAAACAAGAATGGGCTCTTTCTCCTTGGTTAGACAACCAATTAAGGAGAATGAAACTGAATTCATACCAGCTTTACTCGGCTTAAAAATTGTGCTTGTAGTGAAGATGTTAAGTAAATGTATACTTAAAGTTTTAAATAAAATGAATTAAAATTAAATATTTTGAATTTGATCCAGTCGGCTCGATAAGATCAATAACATTGAATCAAAATATCATTTGCCCCTAAGCAATATTTTATTGTGCAAAATAATATTAAAATATTAAATATAGCCAAATACGGAGTTGAGTATAATTTGCGGAAGTTTCATTATGTTTGTAGTTCTGATGCATGCTCTGCGAAACAGGTAAACAAAAAGCACTTGCTCAAACGTATTTTTGTGAACGTTTCGTTATTTAAACTTTAAGCAAAAGCGGCCGATATACTTGCCACTATTAAGGAGTACATATATTGTGAATTGCGAACTGAGAATCTACATTCCTATAAGGCTAAATTTTGTTATCAATTATTCAACAGTATTCTTTTAGCAACTTTGATTGGAAACTGTTCTTTTCTTTAAAATAATGTACTTATTTATTTCATGTAGGTTACTTAGTAAATGAAACCAAGCTATTAATTAATGATATACAACATTGTATATATTTTTAGCTATCGGAGTCCAGAGATACATGGAGGGTCAGTGTTCTAAGGGTTAAACGTAATAAAGGTGTACTATCTTTAAATAAATGTTTCAGGCAAGGAAAAGCTGCTATTTAACAATTGTGTTAAACAGCGTTAAACACAACTGATACTTTAATAAGTGAAATCAACCAAAAAAAAAAAAAATCTATAGAAATCCGGTCATCATGTAATTTAAATAAATGTCTGTTTTTGGTTGGATTATAATGGAATTTTCTCTCTTACTTCAAAAGAGTAAATATCTCTATTAACGAAATGAAATCCGTAATCAACAAAATGCGTCTTTTAGCTCTTAGTTCATAAAAAAAACAACATCGTATACATCATCGGGATAACACTTGGTTGTATATTTCTCGAAAGACCAATCGAAAATCCGAGCAACTTGTCTGAAAAAGTTTCACTTATCCACTATGATTCGGATATAGCGAACGTTCGAATTGTCATTTATTCCGGTACTTACAGATTTTTCGTAATGTTATATTTCCAGTTTCTTGGGTAAGCTACATGAGGAGACCGTTTTAGAGAGTTCAATTCTCACTGCTACAACTAATCTAACTCTTAAAGAAACTTTATTTCATGTTTCTGGCTTCTTTCTTTTTATAAATTATTAACATTCACGGGTTATCTAATGCCAAATACATCTTAATAAAGAGTTAATATTTAACCCATAGCTGGAAAGATAAGAGAGTTAATACCTTTCCTAAGGTTATTAATCTGAAAATGAACGTAATAACGTGTCAGGAACTCGAACCCACTCATTACGACTTCGCAGTCCAGTACTTTAACTATTATGCTACGGGACCTTTAGCTTAATGAAAAACTACTAATCACAGAAAATCGTTATTTACTAATATTTGCTTAATCTGACACTCTAGTCTTTGACTACTTATATTACACGCTCACAAAAAATAGATTTTTGATAAGAAATGTAAATAATTCTAAGAGGATGAAATTATGATATACAGTTGCAGACAGTAAAAAAAAAAAAAAACAGAAAATTATTCAAATAAAAAAGTTAGCGTCAAATAGCGTAGTTTATATTTATCTAAGAAATTGAACAAATGTTTTTGCCCGTACAATATTTCTACATCCGGATGCAAAACAGGTATAAACATATTAAGGTTCATAGAAAATGAAAGAAATGCACTTCTTTCGCAGCGCTGAGATTACCAAATTTTCAATGAATTATGTTTTCCACTTGAATACCTTTCAGTTTTAGGCGTTTTAATCTTTTTTGTAAAATTGAAGTTTTCAGTCGGTTGAACAATGAAGACAATACTGCCAACACATTTACATTTTTCTTGAAACATGCAAGAAAGGATTTAATAGAAATTCGATTTATGATTGAATATACGGGGTATCTACAAATGAATTACTTTAAAAATATATTCAAAAACTACACATATATATATATATATATATATATATATATATATATATACATATATATATATATATATATATATATATATATAAATTTACTGATAGCTACTTGAAGTTGATAAGAAAAGCTTTTAGTAGCTTTAGATGATTCCTAGTGAATCAGGATTTTTAAAATTATCTGCTTAAAAGACATTTGTTGTACTAGAAATGAATAAGAAAACATAGTTATTTTATTATTGTCCAACGGCATTTTACAGCATAGTTTGGGCAATCATCGCTTGGTAAATATCCTATCTCTGATTGTTCCTTTTATTGTAAACCTGATTTTGGGGGAAAAGTTAATCATCCTATGAGGCCATAAGTCGATGAAATGCAATAGAGCGTGCTTGTGTTAGATAGAATGGCTGCCGACGGAAAACCCAGTGGATGAAATTTCAGAATTTGTGCAATCCTTTCGGAATCCCCAAGATAACAAGTTCTGTTTTTTTGATAATATACACTAGGTCTGATATTTTGTTAATTCTATTAAAAAGCCTAAATAATGCGAAGAATATAAAGCTTAGTGATTTGTGTTTTGAAAGGATGAAATATTAAGAAGATGAAGATGGATTTATGCGATATATTTACATAACTAAAATCAGCCAATAATGATTTAGAATTATAAATGTAATGTCTTATTTTTACCAACCGGTGTAATCTGAATATCAATATTTAAATATCGCTATTATTTTCTTTGTTGAGATGCTATATTCCCTGCAATATTTATCACTAACTAGCTTCTTTTCAAGGCATTATCCTGGAAAAGTATGACAATAATGCAAATTGTTCTTTTGAATGGAGATGAGAATATGATGGTCTAAATGACTACTAAACTGCAATTACTGAGGAATGTTTGTCAGGGACTAATTAACAACTAAATCCCTGAGGAGGTATTAATTATTCTTCTTTATTAATCAGAAAGCGAAGAAAATATGTCTGTAAATCAAGTAGAACGTGGTTCCTTCTTTTACAAAAAAGACGTATAAACAAAAAATCAGGAAAGAAATGGTTGCGTGTTTAGCTTAACGGTTATCATGATTAGAAATGAGGGCGGTACACAGGGTTCAAATTTTGCACGAGTGTGATTCTTATTCAAGCTGCGTTCTTGCCCTGCGGAAAGACATGAATCCATTTGCTCCTCCACAAGTGATACGGTATATTAGACTATTTTGTTTTACTTTGGAAACTAGTTTAGAAGAAAAAAAAAAGAAATCAACCCACGTTATTTCACTCAATTAGAAAACAATACTTGCAATATAGCATCTTTAGAAACTTTTAGCAGGAATCACATCAAAGGAGTAAACAGCTGGACAATCCTCCGTGTAAGATACTCAGGACCATTCTTAAAATGAAGAATAAAGGAAATCCGACATATGGACGAGAGGACACGAGAGTTAATGACTCTTAACAAGGTCTTACATCTAATAGATTGCTTATATAGTATGTGTATATCAATAGAAGGAGGCAGAGGATTCACCAGCTCTAAGAAGTGTGTAGATACATCAACACAAGGCTGCGAGGAATACATAAGTAAGAACAATATTAATCATAGCTGCTAGTAATAACGTTGGTAACATAAGAACAAACAGAAAAACACAAAGTAGGAAACAGAAATGGAAAGAAAACAAGTAGATAGATGTTTAAAACTACAAACTAACGAGGTTGATCTCGAGAAGACGCAGGTATCGCTAAAATATGTGAACCCTCAAGAACCTAAATCCCTTTAACAGCAACACAAAGCAAATCCATAAGGACCGATTATATTAAGCTAAAATTCCTAAACTAAAGAATAACAAGTCTATATTAAATGGTACAAGTGAGGAAACGGTTAATTTCATTATGTGTAAATGCAAAAATAGCTCGAATGGAGTAGACGATGAGAAACGATTGGGCGTGAAAAAAAAAAAAGGATCTACTGTGAATCGTGTCAGAAATTAAAAAGTCAACTTAGTGCTAAATGGTATGTGCATAAATCAGAATCCATCCTGGATAATGAGACGCATAAAATTCCCTGAGATTTTTTAAATAGAAGCGGACCAATTAAGCTAGAACATCAGACCTCATGTAGATCATCAAGCAAAAATAACTTAGTGGATTTTGAAATTAGTGGATTTTGCTGTCCCGGCGGGCAAGAATGTAAAAATGAATAACAGCAAAAAAGGACAGACAAATATCTTAACCTTGCCCGAGAACTAACAGAACACAGGAATATGAGGATGACGGTGGTACCAATTATAGTTAATGCACTTGGAACGGTTCTCAAAGGGTTTGAAAAAAATTTGGAGGAAAGATATAGTAGGATTAAGAACGAATTAAAAACGATTTATCTAAGAACTATTTGGTCTTACTTCAAGTAAATGTGGTTACTATCTAAATACACCTTAATTTTCTGTTGACTTATTTTCATTTTAGACTGCACAGTATATATATATATATATATATATATAAAAGAGAAAACTTAGGTGTCGGACAAGTGTAACAAAAGATGCATGAAAATTGTCGTAAAGTCAATTAACCTTTAAAGTAAACTTTTTTTGTTTTAAAATTGATGTTAATAAGTTAGTCCCGTCCTTTAGATTCCAAGCACTTGTTGATTTTAGTTTGTAAGTATTAACAAAAATTAGACTTATATATATATATATATATATATATATATATATATATATATATATATATATATATTATGTGTATTTGTGCGTGTGTATATATGTCAACAACAAAATGTTTTTGAAGGAGAGACGTATGTGATTTCGTATATTTCAAGGCAAAATATCAGAAATACTGATGAAAAAGAACAAAAACAAAACAAACAAACAAAACTTGATGCAAGCAGCCCTTAAATAAAAAACATTTTTTCGTCCTTAAGTTTTTTTTTCTCTGTTGCAGCTACTTGAGTTGAAGTTTGGAAAGCCATTAACAATCAATTCTTTTCGAACTGAATGTCCCTTGTCTCCTCTGAAATTGTCAATCAAAATTTACTGACACGAAAATTTAATTCATTTCACCGACGATAAATTTCCATAAAAATTGAAGAGTCCCGGGAACAAAACAACTGTGATATACCATGACTATCTGTTGAGGTGCATGTGTATGTCTGTATATGTACATGAGCATGTGAATGTATGTGCTTGTGTATGTATATGGTTGACGAGTATTTATGACTCCGTGATTATCTGTCACGATATTCACACATATGTACACGTATAAGCGTGTGTGGATATTGTGTGCTTGTGTGTATTTATGCGTGTGCATTCTTGACTGCATATATGTATGTATTTATATATTCATATGTAATTGTGTACCTGTTTGCATGTATACAAGTGCACGCATTTGTGCTACTGTTTGCACATAAGATTTTGTCTTTCTATTTTGTCTATGTGGTTTTGTCTCTCAATGTAGGTATTTTTACTTAAGTGATTTCGTGTATATATAACAATACGTGATACAAGTTCAATTTTTAAGCAGAGTTCAGCATGTCTGCATTCACTATTTCCTTTTTCTTAGACCAGTTGCCATACTATGGATAAAGAATCTAGTCTGACCTACTATTTAACCGAAAAAAGATGCCTATTTTTCCCAAAGTTATTATTAACGAATGTGAAATACAAACAGGATTGTCAAGGATTTGAACTCGGTTCAACTTTTTCATTTCCTATATCAATAACCATTACACTATGAATCCATTCGTGCATATGTGCACATACGTATTTATGTATGTGTTTGCATGATGACAGTGCATATGTATGTCTGTCTCTTTCACTCAATCTACAGACATATATGGGTACTTATACATGTGTGTCACAAAGTTTGCATATGTATGTTCATGTGTACATGACTGTTATTGGGTGTGACATATTTTGACCGATTCAGTTAAGACAAGTGAATAAAACCCTAAGAAAAACAAGTTTAATTGAATTTGGTATAATTACCAAACAATTTCGTTGTTTTCTTTTGTTCTTTCTTCTTTTTCCTATTTCTTTTTTCTATTTCTTTTTTTTTTTTTTTCGGTCTTCGAAATAAGAAAAATAACGCATTGAATTAATTATATCATAGCAAACGCGCCTTTTTGGAATTTTACATTCCCCCTTCCTTTGCATCTTCCATCAGCCGCAATAACTCAGATATGGGCTTTTTAATTAGCAGCTGTCAGTTTTCAAATAATTATGTAATCATTTGTTATAGTCTCCGGAATTGGAAGAAAAGATTTAACAGAACAAAAAGGAAGGAACTTCACTCTTTCCTCTTTCATTCTTTCATTCATTCTCTCTTCCAAAAAAAAAAAAAAAAAAAGAATTCTATTTTTTTTCTAAGATTAAAGATGTTCTCAACTTCCATCTTCACATGAAAACATGGAAAAAAATCTGCATGTCTTAGATAACTAATCACGCCACATCTCTTCAGTCGTTTCTGAAGCATCAAGCATTTTAACTTGGCGTCTTACTAGGTTAAGTTAGAAAAACCAAAACAAAACAAACATTTTTTTAAATCACCTTATGATGTGATATCTGATATTTTACAGCCAATATCATAGATAAAGGAAAAAAGTAATCTATTAACAGATGGTTTTCGGGATTTCATCACCTAAGATATTGTCAAAAGACACTCTTCCTACTCTTTATTTCATATTTCTCCTCTATTTTTGATTTGCGCTAGACTTAGTAAGGTTATATATTTATCTCTGTTTGGTTTGCTTTGGGGTTTTTGTTTAATGGCATATCAACCTTCGAGCGTTATTCAAAGTCAAAGCTGTCCATATAGAAGAAGAGTAGTGGTTCTATTTAAGCTTAGGAGTTTAGGAGAGTCATACATTTCCTCAAAGGTAATCGAACGAAAGGGAAAGTAATAACACGATTAGAGTTTGAAGTAGCTTGTTTCACCGCCCCAATCCAAATCCCCTTTCGATATCTCTATTAAAGACTTAAATGCCGTAAACGAAATTATTTTCCGATAAATCATTTCCTTCTTTGGTATTTATATGTATTTTTGTAACCTTCCTCAACGAGTAGGTTGTAAAACAAGGTTAGTTTTAGAGCAGAGTTTAACAGGTTTGAATTCAGAGTTTTCTTTCTCTTGGATTGGTTTCAATACCAAGGTTTATTAGTCCAGTATGTCCAACTAGTTTACACATAGCTGAAAGAAGAATTCTTGGATGCATGCCTTTTTCCTAGTGTATTAAAACTCCGATAAATCCTAACTGGTTCAATAAGGATTTGAACGTGGGTTACCACATCAATTTCCAAGGAGGATAACTATTACATCACTTCTTTTGTTTTTATGTGCAAAACGTTTATAGAATTTTCCACAGTGATTTTCATGCTACGAAAGCAAGTCTTTGAGGTTCAAGAGTTTGATCCTAATATGGTTTTGTATTTTTACAGATCAGTGCTAATGTTAGAAAATATATATAAACACAGGAATATCATAAATCCTTTTTGAAAAATATACTAAATGAAGCTGCCATATTGTAACAATGTGCATTATATGCATTCAAAAGAGCAGTAGAAAGTCTAAAACAATTTTCAGTCTTCAGCAATTATAATGTCATTGTACCCATCCCTCATCTTGATTGATTGGTTGATTTAAATGGGATATCAACCAGTCTAGGGTTATTTTATGCTTAGTGGTTAGTGAATAGCATTCAATGACCGTTCATATTTTCATTTTTTGTGTAGTTGTTTCGCGATAATTTTTTGGCACACTGCCCAATCAAATACAAGTAATCTGCAAATGTGTCTATTTAACTCCTTGCATGGAACCCTAGTATGCACTATCAGTCTAGTTCAGTGTGAATCTTAAAGTAATGGGAATGAATGTTAGTGGGATAGAATCGGCGTATTTTAAGCCTCGACGAGAGAGTGTTTAAGTAATGGGAGTAAAATAACCAATAGTTTTCAGATATGATTAAAATTTAGTTGGTTTTGATGCAGAAAAGTAAGTTCAACACTAGAAATAGACATGAATAGCATTAAAATAATATTAAGTTATTTGGAACTAAAGAAGCAATTCTATTACACATTTAAATGTAAAGTCATTAGCCGTTACTCTCCAAATAATCTGCTATAGATACATTATCGCCTATAAAGAATTTGATAAAAAAATCCATATAAGATTTCTCGTAAACCAGAGAAACCAAAAAAAGTTAAATTTTCTCGTGCAACACTTTTAATACAAAGTCGATATAATTGAGAATGATATATGACTAAACTTTACTTCTCTATTAAGAAGAGCGAATTGAAATTTGGTTGATAAAAAGTATTCGTAATTAGAATGTTGCGTAAGGTATGCTTATTTGAGAACTGCGAGATTTTAATACTGCATCATGATTATCTGCATCATCATGTCGTGCCGCTAGCACGGATATCCCTGACACTCTCTCGCCACTTCTCCCCATCGTTCATCGCCTCCGGCAGGTCTTCAGGGCTACATCCCGTATCCTCACAGAGCTGCTGTATGTATGTTTGAGCTGTTCGTCCTGCTTTTGCTCGGCCATTTGTGGGGGTCCATAGGAGTACATCACTTATGAGCTCGTTCCTGCTTTTCCAGCAGTGTCCTGCGTGTCTGGTTCGCCTAACTTGGATATTTTTCGTGGTGGGAGGCAGGGAGCCGTATAGTTGGTGCCTTGTGGGGTGTTGCTGCCAGAACTTGTTCAATATTGCTCACAATATTAATGTGTAATTGCCGTCCAGCTTCTTCTCCAGCCGTTTTGTTAGCGTCAAAGTAGTGCATCCATACAACAGTATCGATACGACCGCTGCCTGGAAAAAACTGCGTTTCATTTTAACGCTCAGGTCTGATTTCCATATGATTGATAGCCTATCGATAGTTGTCCATGCCTTCGTTAGCTGCGTGTCGATGTCTTTTTAGGTTGATGAGACACTGGTTCCTAGGTAGGTGAATTTGTCTACCAGTTTCTGTGAGGTTCCCTCTAGAGTGGAAATGTCGCCTGTTTGATTATAGCACATATATTCAGTTTTGTGTGCATTGACATGGAGGCCAATGCCAGCGGCTGCTCGTTCCAAACCATGCAGTAGTGTTTCGGCCTGGTTGGGTGTATTCGCCTCTATCGCTATGTCATCGGCGTAGTCGGCGTCGGTAATTGTTTTGCCGGGATACCTTCTGTTTCTTTTCTTTGTCAGCTCGAAACTGTTTTTTCTGATTTTATCAATCGATGTTCTAAGAACGTAGTCTAGACAGATGATGAAGAGGCATGGGGCTAGCGTGTCCCCTTTTAGTACTCCTACTACAATATCGAAGTATTCTGTCTCTATTCGCTGAACGTACCTTCACTTTGGTGTTTTTGTAGAGAATCGTTATTGCTGCGACGGTTTCTTTTGGTAGGCCGTATGCTAGTAGGATTTGTTCCATCTTCCCTCTGTAAATGGAATCGAAGGCCTTGGTAAAGTCGACAAATAGTAATGTCGCCTGTAGGGTTTTTTCCCGTACGCCTTCAAAGATTCTACGGATGGTCAATATTTGTGAGGTCGTGGATCTATTTCTTCGGAAGCCATTTTGGTTTTTCCTAAGGCTGTTGTCGATTTTGGTTTCTATGGATGTAAGTGTTATACCTCGGTAATTCTTGGCTAATCCGAGGTCACCTTTTTTAGGGAAGGGGAGGATGCATCCCTTCATCCATCTTTCTATCCAATTTTGATTATAGACTGCGCTGTAGTGTCGGATGCTGATAATAAATGAGACCTTAAAAATTCGTTTGATTGTGCAAAATTTAACTAGAAATAATAAATTCTTGATACAATTTGTTTAGAGTGAACTTTATTTTATTAAAAAAATATTCGTTGGTATACAAGAAATTAGGAGTATATATATATATATGTGTGTGTGTGTGTGTGTGTGTGTGTGTGTGTATGCGTCTCTCTCTCTCTCTTTCTGCGTGCATGCATGCGTGCTTGAATATATATATATACGCATTGATATGCACCAGCATATATACACAAATAGCCATATATATATATATATATATATATATATATGTGTGTGTGTGTGTGTGTGTGGTGCATTCAATAATATTTTTTGCACGGGCATTTAAGGTTGTCGTAGACTCTTGAAAGTTCAGTATGTTATTGTTATACATCTTATGAGATGACTGACCAATTTTTATGATTTCAGGTTTAAAGTAACAGCTACAGCAGCAAATGGAATACACCCTACTAAAGCCTGATTGTCATAGCTGGTGAATTTCAAAAATGCAATCTGGACGGGAGGACACTTTAGAAGGATGATATGCAATAAAATTCTGTTTTAAACTTGGAAAAATGCCACATAAACGTATGGAATGCTTCAGAACGCTTTTCGATTATCTTACATGAATCGAGCGTCGGTTTTTGAGTGGCATAAGAGATTCAAGGAAGCCAAGGTGTCTGCAAGGGATGATGAGAGGTGTGGGAGGAGTAAGGAAGTCAATACACCAGATTTGATTGGCCAAAGGGTTAGGGTTATTATGTTGAGCTTTTAAGAGAGTTCAGAAAGAGATTCCATCGGAAGAGGCCAAATTGAGTCAGTGGCATTTCCAGCAGGACAATGCGCCAGTCCACAACTCCGTCCTTGTCACCGACTATTTGAGCAAGATGGGCATCAAGACAGTTCCTCAGCCTCCCAAAGTCCAGACTTTTACTTATTCCCTAAGCTCAGAGACTGTCGTTATGAGACAATTGAGGAGATGAAAGAGGCTGTGACGAAGGTCATGGACACGCTCACACTAGAAGACTTCCATGGGGCCTTCCAGAAGTTTTTGGAACGGTACATTGCAGCCAGAGGAGATTACTTTGTAGGGGACTAGAGTTTCATGTGTGTATTATCAATAAAAGTGTCCATACGAAAAAAGTCTTGAAACTTAATTAATTATCCTCGTGTATATATATATAAAGAGAGAGAGAGAGATACAAGCACATGCATATGCATATATGTATCAAGATAAATACATATATATGCACGTACATATATACACACATATGCACATATACACACGAGTTTGATTGTATACAGTTACATTACTCATAAAATCTTTGTATATTTTTTTCGAATGAACAGAATTTTTTATTAAAAGCGTATCGTGGGCGTACTTATATATATATATATATATATATATATATATATATATATATATATATCGAGAGAGAGAGATAGGGGAAGGGAGATTGATAGATACGCATACTCAACGAGATTTAAGCATAAACACACACACACACACACACACACACACACATATATATATATATACACTCAAACACACTATACAATCACACACAAGTGTGAATATTTAACTTATATTAAAGTACAGCGAGTTGAGACGTTGAACATGTATAAAGAAAAGGCAACTGTCGGTGGTGGTAAGTGAAGAACAAGTCGCTCCGCTGCTTTTGCCTAGTGATTCACACAGGATCTTTTTTTTTTTCTATCATGGAAGGATCATGTCCATTCTCAGTGTCACGAGCTACTTTCCCGTTGTTTGTTATCTTACAGTCCATTTCCACCTTCCCCATCACCTCATCCTCTTTCAAATCCTTTATCTTTTCCAACAGCACAGCAGTATCAATCGCGAGAGCTTGATACTTTTTCTCTCCATGGCAATACTTCCCTCACCAACATCCCTTTTCTGGTCAACCAACCACCTATTACTATTCCATATCAATAACATCGTATTGTACACTATGATGACAGGCTGGGCGTCCGACTTTCTAAGCTTGACTTGCCATTCTTTCGCTGAGATTTGGTGAAAGGTGAACAGAGATGTGTTCCTCCTTTTTTGTAACTTAAGGGCTCATTTTTTCGGCTCGTACAAGCGGAGAATCATGTTGAGTAATAAATACATCAGGTTTCAGGACGTGTACATTTCGTGCCTCTTTTTCTGACACAAGTGGCTATAGGTCAGATCTCATGTCAGACAAACGCTTTCATTTTTCAGCTTTCTCTCTCATCAGCCCGTTATTTTGATCTTCGGAGCAGCAGCCTCTTCGAATCAGGCCAAGCGAGAAATATGACATCTTCCACTGAAAAGGGCATATTCATGTATGTGTTTTTTTTAGGATTATCAAAGGAGATGGGCGTTGTCATGACGTGATAAATGTGCCTTGATTTCTAATGTAGGCTGAGTTAAAAAGCTTCTTCCTGGCCGACCAACGGAAATATATTTATTTAGTTTTCAGAAACATCTTTTCACCATATTGTAGATATATCCTTTAATTCTTGCCAATGTTTAAGATGTTTTACTAAGAATCAGATATCAGTATTAATCCAATACACTGGTATACTATAAAAAAATAAAATTATGAAGCAAACATTGAGAAATACGTTATGGTAATTGTTAAGGTTTACAACTAAGAAGTATTCCAAAATCTTGACGCGGTTGTCCTAAACGGTATATATGTGGTAAACGGTATATTCCTGACATTGAGTTCAAATCAGGGAGGAGGTAATTCATGTTTCACTCCATGTTAATACCTTTAGGAAATACCTTAATCAACTATTCCATCTATTGGTAGATTGTAGGGGATACTGACTTTTTAGCCTTGTTTAGGGAATCAGTCTAGGAGAAAATAGACTGAATTAAATCCAACTTTACTTAAAGATTTACTTCATATTTCTGCCTGTGGAGGAGGAGTTGGATTTATACGTTTTTCAAAATTTACTTTTAACACCTGCAAATATAATACTTGTTATTTCACCCATTTCATTTACAGAGAATTGCACCAATCGTATTACATTTCTCATTCTGTCTTTTTAGCTATCTCAAAACTATTCTTTGAAAACGATTACATTTAAAATAGAGCGAAACCTTTCAATTTTCTAAAAAAAATGCACAATTTGAAATAAGATCATTTGTTATAACTTCTCTTATTTCAAGCAATTGTTAAAATTCCTTTTTTCCATAAATATTCATGTAGTTGTCATCGGGTTTTTACCAATATCTCTTCTTCATATTAAGCAAATTCAAGATTCTCTTTGTGTTAATGGAATAGACACAACGTGCTCCATCGCATCCGATTAAATTTTGCCAGGAAGAAAAAAAAATATCATAAAAATATCACAAATAATTTTCCCTTCGAAAAACCATTCTTACATATTGCATTGCCTGCTGGTAGAATAATTATTGAGAAGATTATTTTCGATCAAATCTGAAGTGGGAAGTTACATTCCATATTTAGTGTTGAATCTCTCTAGTTCTTTTATGAGTCAGTTTTTCCAATTTTTCTTATTCTTGATTTGGTTAACTGATTTCTTTTGTTTGTTTATTTGTTTTTTTTTATTCATTTGTACGTGCCGTATTTTTATAGGTTATTTCTAAAGGACTTATCGAAGGAAACACTTAGAATCATGATAACACTCTTAAAAGTCCCAAAATTTTTACGAAGTATCAATTGAAATTTGGATGAGTGCATCAATGTGTGGATCTTAACACAACAATAATTACTCTCTCACTCTCTTATCTCTTTCTCTCTCTTTCTCTCTTTCTCTTTAGTTCTATTTTATTCATCTCTTACTCACTTTATTTGTTCACGAAACCTGTCGTCGGCGCTTAGAATATGCTGAGGGAATCCTCTGTAGAGACGTTTAAATCCACCAGAGAAAGGACGTCTTAGTATGAGACTAAACAGCATCTGATGGTGAAGCTGCAGTTCTGGAGATTTGATAAGTTTTGATTACTCCTTCACAGTCATTATTCCCAGCCCCACCTCTTATCCCTAGTTGTAGTACTTGTTAGGTTCCAATCTATAAGCCAAATAGATCCATTTAAAAATCGTTACGATTTGAAACAACATAAAACTCTAAATTTAAACCCACAATAAACACGATTCTCTAACTACTAGAAATAACCCAACTTGAGATGACATACTTTTAAAATAAATTGAGTGTTTTCTTTATGTGTGCGCCTGTGCTTGCGAGTATTTCGTGCCTATAATTTCATTAGCAAATGAATTATTAAATGAATACTCTTGTTCCCCCTCTTTTCTGCAAGACCAGGAAAATTTGATGGAAGATTAGTACCTACTCAAAGCATCCTCTGATCTCGCCGCCAATGACTATATCAAAAGGAATAGCGATGGTCATTTCAGAAGTTCGAATGAAGTTCCTGGTAGTGTCGACCCTCTTTAAGCACTGCAGTTCCTCATTCCTCATCAAGTGTTACTGCCGAAAGCTTTACCAGAATCAGATATAAATTGGCAGGGACTTTAATTCACATTAGTCCTTCTTCTAGACTTATAACCAATTAATGCTTGAGAGCCCAATTTAAAAAAAAAATTATATAAACTGGAATTTTAATCGAATTTGTTGGTTCCAGGCTGCTCAGTGTTGTCGTAAATGGAATTCAAATCCGCAAAGAATCAAGAGAAATATTAGAAATGGGATTGGAATAATTGCGAACAAGAGGAACTCTTGATGCGAGGGATAGAAAAAAACATAAAAACCCCTGAAACTATTCATTCACGTCTTTTTCAAAAGAAAACAAAGCAGCTGTTTATATAATGGATTTATCACACGTACGAGTCAAAATCCTGGTTGCCCAGTCGGCTGGGAATGTATAATACACCGACTGCATCTCTGCAGAAGGTTATGATCCCCGCAACGAGTGTCCTGATTATGACACCAAACAATCTGATGGTGAGGTTTCAGTAATCCTGGAGCTTTGGAGAATGCGGGTCACCTATTCATTGCGATCGCTCCCAGGTCCAATCAAGCTCAGAGTCGTAGCGTAAGATAAGATTCTATCTTTGGGTCAAATAGAACTCAACTGTGGTTTCAAGAGTTTAAGGTTTTTGCATTCAAACTGCGTATTCATCTTAAACTGAATTTCTCGAAATTGAACTGGTTTGACATGTAAACTGCGTACTTATTCTAAACTGAATTATCTGAAATAAATAAAACTGTTTTTACATTTAACTGTGTTAATTGCTGTAGAATACACCAACTGCACCTCTGAAGAGGAGTACCCCCCCATGAGTGTATTGGATACGACACAAAACAACCTGATGGTGAGGTTCCACTGATGCTTGAGCTTTGGGGAATGCTGAGCACGCCTTCATTACCATCGCTCTCTGGTCCACTCTTGCCCGTAATGGTAGCACTAGATAAGGTCCTATCTATGGGTCAAATAAAACTAAAATGCGTATTTATACTAAACGGAATTGTTTGAAATAGAACAATTTTTGTCATTGAAACAATACTACGCTAAACTGAATTGTTTACGACAGTTTTGACATTTGACTGTGTGTAAGCAAAAACTATATATACACTAAACTGAATTGTTTAAACTAGAGCTGTTTGACTAAACTGAATATCTTGAAACAGAAATGATTTTGACAATTAATCTGTGTACATTTGCTAAACTGAAATGTTTGAAATCGAACTCGTTATTTGAATAAAAATGGAATTGGCATTAAATAACCTTCAAAGGTAGAAATGCTCTAAAACCCTAACAAACAAACAAATAAAATCCTGACACTAATATTTTAAAAACATTTATGATTCTTGTGAGTTCAGAAATATTTATTCAGTTCAATGTTTATAAGCTGGAAGGAAAAACGTAAAAAGTCTGGGTAATCATTACAAGTTACAGATGGATAATTCCTTGCCAATATGCAAAAAAATCTTTCCGTGATGTTTAGGCAAAAAGCCCTGAAAAGGAAACATATTTTCTATCAACGAACGGATGGCCAATGAATAAATAAAAAAATGTCTTTAAAACCCATGTAACAATAATTGGTAAGTACTTTCTCTTCAAATCATAAAAATAATACAATTATTTTTTTTCAAAATGGTTATAAATTTATAAACCCAAAGCAGTATAATTATGCCACGGTCGCTATACTGAAAGCAGTATAATGCAGCCAATAGAAAAAATAAAACAAATAATAAAGCACCCTTGAAAACGAATTTAGTATAACCTGTTATACGTCTTGAGTAGCGCCCTCCCCTACACCTTGGTGTAGTAGCTATCGGAAAGGGAGCCTTCGGGTTACCCTCGACTATGCTCGCCAACTTTACTTATATAATTCTGGAAGGTACTGATAGCTTATTCAATTAAGCAACATCAATTTTGAAATGGAAAAAAAAAATTTGCAATACACTTTCCGTGCGAAAAAAATAGAGAGAATTATTTACGAGAGTGAATTAAAAGATCATAAGCTGAAATATTCATTGCCTGAAAAGTGGATATGATGACGTCATATCTGCTATTGAGTTTTTCCACTGGGATCTAAGCAATACAACAACAACTAAAGTGTGTTGACAGTAAGGGGAACTACCTTGAAAAATAGCCTCATTTGGTTGCTTTCTATAAGAGCATCGCGGTCAGGAAATTTTCCGCTGATCTTCCTGAAAATGTTCATAGACGCTTTCATCAAGAACTTTCAGCAATATGTTTATTCATATTAGAGATATTTGCGCTTAATTTGTAGGGAACGGAAAAACGGAACTATGGATGCTATGTTTCTTTTTAATTTAAATCTGAATTTAAATCTGGTGTGTCTATCTTATTACATTATAATAACTAGTAATCCTAATCACAGTTTTTATCCGCTAATTATCCAGATCAGATATCAGGGTTATGACGGAACGAAGAAATAACTCAAAACATGTATCTACCTTTTTTTGCGAGCAAACATTCCTCGTTATTTTGCCACTGAAACACACCTAAACACAATTTACTAAAAGTCAAGCAAAGAAATCAGAAAACATTATTTGATTTCTTCTATTTTTGGAAATGGCTGATATTTATAATGGTGATTGTTTCGTACAGGCTTACTTTGCAGAAACGTTATCGTCGAAGGAAATGAACTCGGAGATCTGTTTTCAAATCATACACAAGACTGATTGCATTTCACTTTAAGCTAAAATCCTTGGGAAAGGTTTGAATCCATTCGTTCTCCTAGGCAGCTATGACATTTTGACAGAATGTGTTCTTTAGCCAGCGAAAATCTTTCTACAAACAAGCTGCATCAGCTAAAAATGACTTAGTGTCCGATTCTGTGCGACACTGAGAGTGTGGGTAAATACATATGTTTACATATCACTTTTTTAGTCCGTCTCAGTATCGGGTCACTGTATAGAGTCCTTGTAAAAAATAGGATTTTTTATACTGGTTTTAAAAGTAGACTAGACTTTCAAACTTTGAAAACTGGGAAAATATCGTCTCTCTCTTCGGGTTTGATTTAATGTAGCAGAATTCATATTTCTATTCTCAGATACATAACACTTGAGTCCCGTTGGTATAGGCATCTTTTTGCCGGTGGATATAATATTTATATATATATATATATATACCCGGGAACATACGCCAAGTTGTTAAGATATGTAGTCCCGCCCTTTCCCCCAATTAGAAACAAATCGAAGGTTCTTGGCTGAGATAATTTAAGGCGTTGGACATACAATTAATCGTCCCTAACCCCCGCAACTCCACGAATTTTGTGGCCCAGAAACCATGTCTTCAATTTAAACACCTCTGCCTACAAGTGCATAACCATACACTCCATATTTCCGTCTGTTACTCTCTTTCTTTTCGCAACTCTGTGACTAGTTTCTTTTTGGCAACTTTATAGGAACCGGTTGGTAATTAATACTGACGTGAGTCTCGTCGAGGATTTTCAGGAAAGTTGGCACATTGACAACATTTCAAAAGAAGAAAAAAAAATGAAAAAGAAAAAACAACTTCAAGTTATGTGTATTATTAACATAAGGTTTTTAGTAGTGATAAGGACCTTAAGTGCATATGACACACAGAATTCGATTGCAATTTACCACTGTTTAGCAATAAAATAATGGGGTATGGAAACGTGACTCAGACGAAAATAGAAATAGGTTTAATTCTTTGAGGCCAGGGGTGGAAGTGGGAATTGTATAAATGTGAAATGTTTTATACGTTAAAAGTCGATATAGAACGGTTAGGTTTAGCTTCTTTGTATAATAGCATTTCAAACCCTATTGGTTATTTTATGACAAAACCATCTTTGTTGGAACAACAGAGGTAATAGTTAACCCATCATCATCATCATCATGTCGTGCCGCCAGCACGGATAACAGTGGCCTTCTCTTGCCACTTCTCCCTATCACTCATCGCCTCCGGCAGGTCTTCAGGGTCTTCAGGGTTACATCCTGTGTCCTCACATAGTTGCTGTATGTAAGTTCAAGCTGGTCGTCCTGCTTTTGCACGGTCATATGTGGGGGTCCATTGGAGTACATCACTTATGAGCTCGTCCTTGCTTCTCCAGCAGTGTCCTGCGTGTCTGGTTCGTCTAACTTGTATAGTTTTCGTGATGGGGGGCAAGTGTCCGTATAGTTGGTGTCTCCTGGGGTGTTGTCGCCAGCACTTGTTCAATACTGCTCTCAACATTCTTGTGTAATTTCCGTCTAGTTTCTTCTCCAGCTGTTTAGTTAGCGTCCATGTAGTGCATCCATATAGCAGTATCGACACAACCGCTGCCTGGAAGAAACTGCGTTTCATTTTATCGATTAGGTCTGATTTCCATATGATCGAGAGCCTATCGATAGCCGTCCATGCCTTCGTCAGTCGTGTGTCGATGTTTTTTTCGGTTGATGAGACGCTACTTCCTAGGTAGGTGAATTTGTCTACTAGTTTCAGAGAGGCTCCGTCTAGTGTGGCAATGTTGCCTGATTGGTTGTAACACATATATTCAGTTTTGTGTGCCTTGACATGGAGGCCAATGCTAGCTGCGGCTAGTTCCAGACTATGCAGTAGTGTCTCTACTTGATTAGGCGTATTCGCCAGTAACGCCAAGTCATCAGCGTAGTCGGCGTCCGTGATTGTTTTTGCGGGATATCTTTTGCTTCTTCTCTTAGTCAGCTCGAAGCCATTTTCTCTGATTTTGTCGATCGAAGTTCTAAGCATAGTTAACCCATAGTTGAGTAAAATAAGTGAATTTATATATTTCCTAATGTTATTAATCTGGAAGTAAACGTAACATCGCGCGGTGCAGCACAGTGACCAATAAATCATAGAAACTCCCCGGGAATTGGACGTTTTGTCGAAATAGTGAGCGTTTTTTTTATCCGTCTAACGTAAAATTAGGCCGGTTTCGATCTCAACTTGAAGTTTTGCCAAACTAAGGCGCTATTATACATCGAAAAAAATTGCCTATATATTAAATATGACTCATGGTAATCTTTCGATGACTGTTTTTATTCTCATCAATAGAAACCACCCTAATAGATTAACAGCAGTAGTTCCTCGATCGAAATATTTGACCAGTCATTGGGTTTGTCCGCCTTTACGTCCACCATGCTACTTCCCATGGCTTTCATAAAAAATCCTTCCCCACTCCTACCTGTATTAAGTTCTAACTTAGTAAAAGTCCACAATTACTTCTTTTTAAATTTCACCAGAGGGTCCTTATTTAGGGTTCATTGCATTCTTAGGGGGATTCTATTTTTACGCTAACTTTAGTTTACAAACTCTAATAAATTCCAAAATTGAGTTGAGTGTTCGCCAATGGTCCAGGAGACCGAGGTTCAATCCCAGGTCGAGTCATACCAAGGACTCAAAAAATGGTACTTGATACCGCTTTGCTAAACACTCTCTATTATAAGGTAAGGATATAGGATAAAGTGTATAAATCCAGGGAATGGAGTAGTACCCTCACCTACACTTCAGTGTAGTAGCTATTGAAAAGGGAGCTTCGGGTTACCTTCAACTAAGGCCGCCAACTTTTTACATGGTTCAACTGCTACTTTGAATTACAGTATTTATCTTTTGGCATTGAAAGCACAGACAATATACAGTTGTGATTTTACAAAAAATGAAATATTTCATGCATTTAAAATGACAATATACTAAAAGACAAAAAAGTATTTTACAGTCAGTTGACCACAGCCAAAGGTAGAAAGTATTTGGCTTGCTTTCTGCCACCACCTTCATTTTTTTGCACTTTTAAGGGAGGAGAGGAAAGGTCTTTCAGTTATTCAGTTTCCTTTTCTTTTGTTTTCTTTTTCTCTATTTCGTCATCAAGCAAGAAATTCCAAAATTCATTTCCTAAAATCAATTTTTGAAATGTCCGTGTTATTGCGTTTAATAATTAATATAATGTTTAGTCGTAGTACTATGCTAATGAAATTCTCCTTTTGCCAGATTTTATCAACTTGTTAAATACATTCAAAAGTCAGAAAATTTTTTTACTTGAAGTCCTTTTTCAGCTTTTTTAAAAATCTTAATTATAAAAACTTAATAGATATTTTTGAAAATTTCGAACAATACACCTGTTGTGTTGAACGCATTGAGCCTGAAGCCCCAACCACCAAGACAGGAATTAACAAAGAAATGATCTTTAATTTTCTTCCAACTATTCCAGTTTGAATTCAACGCATTTATTCCAGCAAGGTTTTAATCTATCGAGGTAGCCCTGATAATCCCTGATCTAATAGTGTGTGGAGCTGAAACGTTGTTATTTCTTTAGACGTCATCCTCATTTTCAGACCTCTAAACCTTGAAATAGATTTTCAGTCGAAGAAATAAAAGTCAGACGGAATTATGTTTGGTGAGAATGAAGGGAACTCCATTTGCAAAATCCTCTCAGCCACTAAAAACATCTTTGTAAAATTTATCGAAATTAGCTTCCTATTTTTTAAAATTAGCACTGTCAACTCTAGATTGCTGTATAGGCGTCTAGACATCTGTACTTTCCTATGTAACTTTTTTCAGATTTGCACACACCATCCTTCTCATAGGAAATCTTTAAAAAAGTCCTTTTAAAAATATTAAAGCCACATTCATGATATTTTCTATCGAAATTTGTATGCTTCGTGTTAAAAAAACGAATTAATAGACATTAGTCTAAGAAACTCAGTACCCTTGCAGTTTAAATTGAGAATTATGATAATGAATAGAAATTTAATTGAGTTATTAGGAAGTTAATTTACACAACTATTTAAAGTAGATTTGAATGCTATGTATACGACCAACTAATGATTTTAATAGCAATTTCATGTTTTCGTTAACAGATATATTTGGTCATGATAAAATAGATGCATGCCGTCAATTTTGGAAATTTCTATTATTATTACTATACTCATTTTCAATCAAAGTTTTATTTACTTAAACATACATGTTTTTGGTCGTTATATGGCTATATGTGAATCTTCTTGAATATGTGTTTTTATGTATATGTGCGAGCACGCTTTTGTGCGTATATATATATATATATAAAGAGACAGATACTAGTATGTAAGCCTGAGTAAAGATCGCATTAGTATTTTTAAAGAACCACACACACACACATATATATATATATATACATGTGTGTGTGTGTGTGTGTGTGTGTGTGTGTGTGTGTGTGTGTGTGTGTGTGTGTGTGTGTGTGAGCAAATCTAAGTTGAGTGTGTGAGTATGGGCAAACCAAAAGATCAATAAGCTTCACTAATTTTCTTTCATTTTTTTTTCTAATTTTCTTCAACATTTTATTTCCCTTTACTGCGTTGAGCGGATGAAAATTAGCAACGGACATTTTTACTTTTTACTTTTTTTTCCCCTCTATTCAAGTCTGTTTCAAAGTGATGGCGATTGTGGAGTGTGATGAAGAAAATAAAATAATATAAAATAAAATAAATAAATAAAACTGTACGATTAAACCTCGTATCTGTCCGGGAAGGTCATGTGATAACGAGACAGAGAGCGAACTAATGGTGGCTAATGTCGAGTGCATCATGATGAAATCGATGAGACGGACGTCAGCTTTGTCGCATTCCTGGTTACTTGATGCTGAATAGAAAATGGAACGTTGCCTCTCTCTTGATACGACCATTGATCACTTGATATTCTCTGGGGACGAACAGAAATTTTCACTCCTTTTCTATTCAATTACTATTTTCCTGTTAGTTTTAGTTTTATTGCTCTCAAAGTTGGAATAAGTTGCTTTAGCTGAGACCTTGTAATGGCATCTTCGATCCGTCCGGAATTCTGTTTTTATTATAGCAAAGCGATGTGCACTGGATTTTGTGTTAGCTAGGTTAATGATAGATAGATAGGGATATTGAGAGAGACAGACAGACAGAGGGAGAAAATGAAGGTTTTGCGTATGATTCACATGGGCCAGCCCACTTTACTGAAAAACTGCATAAAAAATTCCAATTCCCATCTGATCAAGCCATCCAAAAGATAAGATGCGCTAACCCCTACAGAATGGAGCACCATTAAAATTATAAAAAACATTTCACAAAAATGAAAAAAATATATTATTATTATTATTATTAATAATAATAATAATAATAATAATAATAATAATAATAATAATAATAATAATTATAATAATAATAATAATGCACAACCCAGCACCTGTATTAGAAAATAATTCACATAAACTTCTATGGGACTTTGACATACACACGGATCACCTAATCTCGGCCAGAATACCAGACCTAATAATAATCAACAAGAAGAAGAGAATTTGCAAAATTGTCGACTTTGCTGTCTGGACTGACCACAGAATAAAACTGAAAGAATGTGAAAAGGAATATAAGTACCTCGACCTTTCTAGGGAATTGAAAAAAACTATGGAACTTGCTGGTGATAATTATACCATTCGTAATTGGTGCATTTGGAGCAGTAACTAAAGGATTACAAAAGGGACTGGAGAACTTGAGTGTTGGCGGAAGAGTGGAGACCATCAAAACTACAACATTAGTGAGAATGGCCTGAATACTGAGAAGAGTCCGGGAGAATTGAGGATACTTGCTGTCACTCAGACTCCAGCGGAAAACTATCAGCTAACGCTGATGGGAAAAACTCTGATGAGTAAATAATAATAATAATAATTAATGAAAATAATAGAAAGGATTGGGTGGGAAAAATGATAGACTGGGAATTCTGCTAGAAATTGAAATTTAATCATTGCACAACCCAGAAGAAGTCCTGGAAATTTAGGCACACAAAAGTCTCTATGATTTTGAAATAAAACCTGATTCCCTTATCATGGCAAGAAACCAGACCAAGAGATAATTGACAAAAAAAAAAAAGATAACTTGCTGTATCCTGGAATTTGCCGTGCAAACGGACCACAGAGAGACAAGTACTTAGACCTTGCAAGGAAACTAAGAAAGCTGTAGAACATAATGGTGAAGGTGGTACTAATTGTAATTAGTGTGCTTGCAACGGTCCTCAAAGGCTTGGAAAGAGTTGGAAATCGGAGGACGAATCAAGCCATCCCAACAATAGCTTTGTTAGATCGACTAAAATAATAGGAAGAGTTCTGGAGCCCTGAGGTGCGTAGGTCTCAAACAGACTCCAGCTAAAGGCTATCAGCTTATGCCGGTGTGAAAAACTCGCAAGAAATAAAATAATCGAGATTGTAATCAGTCCGATTAAAATCACTAAAAATGGAACGTTGCCTCTCTCTTGATACGACCGATTACAGTCCGATAACAATCACTAAAAATAACAGTCAAGAAAGTAGAAAATAGGAAAGTAGCTGGATATGAAGAATATATAGATACTATTTCAGAAGATTCACATCTATCCATGACACATTAACCAAACAACTACAGAAATGCCTACAAGAGGCAAGAATCCCCGAATGAATGCCAAAATAAAAAGTGAAACAAAAAACTATATGCAAATAATTTGTGGACGATTCTAACTTCAGAAAATAGAGATTAAATCTCCCACTTGCTCGAAAGCCAAGGCACTTAAAGGATATTTCAAAAGAACTAGAACAAACAATCTGCTATATATAGTTCAACACATTTTAAAGGAGATAAAGAGGAAAATGTATCCATGGCATAGACAGGAAGAAGTATACGACATGACCTCGCAAAAATGGATAATAGAATATCTAAAAATATTCAAGATATCTAAGAAACTTGTAAATTTCATTACAAGGGTTATGGTGAGCTCTATAGTTGAACTATATGGTTAAGAAGAAATCCTCCTAGAGGCTAATCTCCACAGAGAAATCTTACTGGGAGCATCATTGTTGTTGCTATTATTTGTAATAGCAAAAATGCCATTCAATTACATATTTAGGAAATGCATCGGAATCTACAGATTTACAAAGTCGCATGAAAAGACAAACCACTTCATATACACGGATGATATTGAGATTTTTGCTTAGAAGAAAAATGAATTAGAATTCTTTATAGTATTAGAATCTTCAATCAATATATAGCATATTAGAATGTAATTTTGAAAAGAAAATGGGCAACGCGTACAATAAAAAAAGAGGAACAAGTGAAAGAATAACACTCCCTAATCAGGAAGGAATCAGAATAATTAAAGAAAAATAAAATTACAAATCATTGGGGTTATTAGAAGCGAACTTTAGCAAACAAACGGATATTTAATAAAATCTAAGTCAGTAGTTTCTTAAAAGAAAGCTTCTTGAAATCAAAATCTACTGCAGAAATATAATCCAAGAAATGAATACCCTGATAATTATCTGTCTGGATGTTTAAGATGAAGCTAGATGTGTATTATTTTAGAAGTGATTTTTCGGACTATTGTCCCCATCTTTCTTATTGAGGACGGCCGGGGAATACAGCGGCTGAAACATTGTAGTTTAATAAAGATAATGATAACAGTCAGAAAAATCACAACCAAAATAATAAACTCTATCTTTCTTCGAAGATAGAGTTGACCCTTCGTTAAGGGGAAAAAGAGGAACTAAAAGATAAGTAGAGTAGAACAAGTATATTGATTAGTATTCACAAGGCCTAAAATTCTAGCAATGGCGTCGAAATACTCAATTTCACAAGAAAAGAGTACTAGCCAAAATCATGGAATTGGTGGATGGAAAGTATGAGCAGTCGAATAAAATATGAACACGAGCAAAGAGGAAGGTTTTAAAGTAGCCAGTAACAGGAATAACCTTAGGAAAACCCAAACCAACAAATCTAGCAAACAAAATGGGAGGAAAAACAATTATATGAATACTTAAAGCGACAAATTTTGGAAACTGTACCCAATGATATAGACGCAGTAAGAAGTAGAAATATCAAGGGAGAAAGTGAATCTCATATAATAACGGCACCAAATAATGCTATAAAAACTATTTATTTCGAAGCAAAAATGGATTATATGCAGAATATAAAGTGTGTGTTATGTGGACATAAAACAGATAATATCATAATAAACGAATGCCGTTAACTAGCAGAAGAATAATAGTATATTTGGCATGATTGGGTAGGAAAAGTGATCCAGTGAGAATTATTGAAAAAATTAAAATTTGATACAGAATGCTTACAAATTCCATATGTACAAACCAGAAACTCGTCTAAAAAATGAGACGCAAAAGACTCTCAAGACTACCGATCCTCTAATACTTGTCATAAGACTAGACCTAGGGTTAATTAGCTAAGAGAAAATAACTTATCATCAAGTGAATTTTACCATTCCAGGGAAACAGAGTGAAAATAAAAGATACAAGATATTTGCCTGAGAATTGAAAAAAAATACCTGTGGAACATAATGGTTACGTTGATACCAGTTGTTGATGATGGCCTTAGAAGGGTTAGCAACATTTCGTAAAAACAATGGGTGAATTGGAGAAATAAGGAATAATGAGTATCGTCTTTGGTACAATATTCTTGCCAGGTGAAATGATTGTGATGTAACAGGGTTAATTTGATTTTGAAAATATCGTAGCTGTCTGGATTGGGTTAATGTGAAAAATCAGATGTTTATAGCTTTCTAAGCGAGCTGGTTGATTATTTAGAAGACTAGGTGTGGCCCCGTATAGCGTGAGATCAAACTGTTTGGTAGATTTTGAAACTGGCTTGAAGTGACAGCCAGTTATGGGCTGACAATATTTAAACATAGTTTTAGGTTGTTAAATGTAGAGAAAATGACCCTTGAACTTAACTTGAACAATCTTTACTTTGGGATGTATTTATGACGTGGAAATAGATTTGGATAATGAAGAGTGTGTATATCGTATTCTGTTATTTGACGTCATGAATTAATCAGTGCAAAGAGAACAGATAGACTGGTATTAAGAGGGACTGCGATCATTGGCAATTTTGATCGCGGTCAGCCGAGATTAAACACTGGATTAGCGTATCAACGATTGCTAGCCATTTCATAAACGTACGCTCTCATCAAGCATTTCACAAAGTTGTTAAAACTTTAGAACGACACTCGTATTGCCAGTCCTGAAATTAAGTTGTTGTGTATAACAGTTGATGTCATAAGATAATTGATGGTATTTTAATCAATAGACTGTTAAATTGGTTATATGTAATTAACTGACATTATTTTTCTTCCGGAGAAGGGATTAACTTATCCTGTTCAGAATACTTGTCCCCAGAAATGATTACTGTGGATTGTAGGTTTGGTAAATTGTTTCATTGGGCTGTAAAAATCATTACAAGATTTTGAATATCAAGCTATTAATCCACTGCCTTCAGAGCAGTTTCGAATTTTAAACGTGCCGCCATTTCGAAAGTTGTGTGGACAGAGATATTACACGAAGTTTGAAGTCACTTGCGCATCGATCACAAATACAACTGATTTGGATAGGAGACGGACGAGGTTTTATTCGTAACGTGACCAGTATTCTTAGTGCCGTATAGATCTGTTATGGGACCATGCCGACCAAAGTTCTTGAACCTATGATATATTAGCCTGTGCTCCAGAATTCTGAGCAAGGGAGGAGCTAAATGAAGGGAATAGAAAGTCAAGAAAAAATGAGTCTTTTAGAACTTCAGAAGTGAATGTAAGATCCCCTTGGTTATATGTAATCAACTGACATGATTGTTGTTCCGGAGAAGGGATCAACTTATCCTGTTCAGAATTTTTGAAGCGGTTGAAAGATTTCGGGTCGGCTAGATATTCTGTCTTTGATGATCGATTGTTCCTTATCGTGTATTGCTGTGGGCATGCTTTTAGATTTGGTTGTAAGGATGGATAGGGATTATAGCTAGATTTTGATTATAAGAAATGTTTGAGAGTAAAATTGATACCAATGTCCAGAATGGCCACCTCCATAGACTTAAAGCAAAATAAAACGTCTATAAATCAAAGATACCTATATTCGCGGCCATAGATACGGAGCGTTTATTGACGTGATCTGAAAGAATGGTAGAATATGCAATTTACCCGATGTACATATGTTAGGAATGACCTAACGTTACGCAAAAAGTCAAGCGTCCGGGTGGTTCGAAGATTTCTTGGGAAGAAACTTCAATCCAACAAGGAGAGACCTGGAGTTAGTAATAAACGTTCATTTTGATATGTATGCAAGAATGACAAATTCGGCGAGGTCTTTTGTAGGGACCACACAGAAAAAAAGTATCTATAGTGGTTTTGTTGAGTCAAGTGCCAGCTTTGACGAAATTAACAAATACTGATCAGACCAAAAGAGAGACCCCGTAGTACGAGCGCAGATGGCGGAATATTTTCAGACGCTCTGCTGAATCACCTGATCATTGATGATGTAGCTAAGGATTCCCAAGTGACACTGGACGCCGAGTTTGCATCGGATTGGAAAAGTGAGGCATTGTAAACAAGCCAATAGGAAAAATTGAGAAAAGTTGACCCAAGTGAGAGGTTAAATGAGTGTTTTGTGAATGCGGTAAGAGAGTAAATGTGTGGGGTAGGGATCCAGAATTAAATGAAATTTAGGGACAAGAGGCAACTATTCATGAAGGTTGTTCTCTGTGGGAAGGAATAAATATTGCTACCCTGGTGTGAATAGATTAGAGTGCTGAGTGTGCGGATGAGTCAGACATATAATGAGGGTATACCGTACTGATTAGGGTTTGCCACTGGAATTTGTATATTGTAGAAAAGCAAAGTGTTTTAAATATATTCAGATTGGACACACTGACCGTCAGTTTCCAGTAAAAAGAAAGAAAGATTTTAAAATAATAAGGACTACCCCACCAAGAAAGAACAAAAAAGCATTGGCAGCACAAGGTAGCTCTAAAGAGTGAGTTCATGGAAGAAAAGTGTGCTGATATTTGGAAATAATGGCCACTTTCCTAGAATGTATACCAGAATTAGATTATTATGGCTGCGGAAAGTAAGTTCATATAGTCAGAAATTGAAAATGTAAAATAACACGTTATAAGTACGGAAAGAAAGTCCATACGGTCAGAAATTGTCCAAATAAGGTTTGCTTTGGTTTGGTTTCTTTGTTTTATAGCATATCAACCTTTGTAGGTTATTTAATGCCAAAGCTATTCTCCTAGAAGAACAGTAGTGGTACTATTTAACCCATAGCTGGGAGGATAAGGGGGTTCATACCTTTCCCAAAGGTATTTGCCCGAAAGTGAATGTAATAGCACGACTGGAGTACGAACTCCCGTTCTCCGATTCCGCAGTCCATCGCTTTAACCGTTACACCACGAGGACCCCCCCTGTCCAAATAAGGGAATATATAGTGAAGCAGAAACCCCAAAGGAAAGACTAAGAAAGGAAGAGTGCACTTTGAGGACAAAAGGAGAATAAATATCAGAGGAAAGGAGGAATAAGAGATGATTAAAAAATAAGACGGAATTATCAAGAATTAAGGGACGAAAGAAAGACAAAAATTTCCAAGGAAGGAGAGTTAATCTGAAAGGTTACGACAGGGAAAAGCTTGGTAAGAGCACTGATACACGCAAGCTGAAATATAGGTGATTTAACGCCAAATCAATTTTTATGTAAATAATCGGTTCTATTTTAAACAATTTAATTTAGCATGAGTAAACAGTTTGATTATCAAAAACGTTTTTATTTCAAACTATTCAGTTTATTCAAGCAGTCATATATAACAATTCAGTTTAGTGTAAGTACAGTTTCAATGTCAAAAACAGTTCAATTTCAAACAATTCAGTTTAGTATAAGTCATCATCATCATCATCAAATCGTGCTGGCAGCAGGGATATCCCTGACCCTCTCTCGCCACTCCTCCCTATCGTTCATCGCCCTAGGCAGGTCTTCAGGACAACAACCTGTATCCTCACATAGCTGCTGAATGTACGTTCGTGCTGGTCGTCCTGCTTTTGTGCGGCCATGTGTGGGGATCCATAAGAGTACATCTCTTATGAGTTCATCTCTGCTTCTCCAGCAATGTCCTGCATGTCTGGTTCGCCTAACTTGAATAGTTTTCGTGATAGGGGGCAGGTGGCCGTACAGTTGGTGTCTTGTGGGGTGTTGCTGCCATGACTTGTTCAGGATTGCACGCAGCATTCTTGTGTAATTGTCATCTAGTTTCTTCTCCAGCCGTTTTGTTAGCGTCCATGTAGTGCATCCATATAGCAGTATCGATGTGACCGATGCCTGTAAGAAACTGCGTTTCATTTTATCTGTGAGGTCTGATTTCCATATAGTCGATAGCCTATTGATAGCTGTCCATGCTTTCGTTAACCTCGTTTCGATGTCCTTTTCGGTTGATTCGACGCTGCTTCCTAGGTACGTGAATTTGTCTACTAGTTTAAGAGGGGTTCCTTTTAGAGTGGAGATGTCCCCCGTTTGGTTATAGCACATATATTCAGTTTTGTGTGCATTAACATGGAGGCCTATGCTTGCTGCTGCTCGTTCCAAACTATGCAGAAGTGTTTCGGCTTGGTCAGGTGTATTTGCCGGTATCGCTATGTCATCGGCGTAGTCGGCGTCGGTAATTGTTGTTGCGGGGTATCTTCTTCTTCTTTTCTTCGTCAGTTCGAAGCCACGCGGTTTTAATGTAAGTACGGTTTAATAGTCAAAACATTTTTATTTCAAGCTATTAAGTTTAATCAAACAATTCAGTTTAGCATAAGTATGCCGTTACTTCTATTTAACTCATAGATAAGGCACTATTAGGGGCTACCATTCCGGGCCAGAGTAGGCCTGGGAGCAATGGCAATGAAGGAGTGTTCTATATTCCCCCAAACCCCAGCATTACTGAGACCTCACCATCAGACTGTTTTCTGTCATATACAGGACACTCATTGGGGGGTACCCCTCTGCAGAGGTGCAGCCAGTGTATTCTACAACCCCAGCCGACTGGGCAATACACAGTTAAATGTCAAACAGTTTTGTTTTAGATAATTCCGTTTAGCATGAGTACACAGTTTAAACGTCATAACAGTTCCATTTCGAGCAATTCAGTTTAGCATTAGTACACAGTTTAAATGTCAAAATAGTTCTATTTTAAACAATTCAGTTTAGCAAAAATACGCAGTTTAAATGCAAAAATCAGTATAGTGAAGGAAGCACGGTTTAGTTCTATTTAACCCATAGATAGGACCCGTATCATGTTCTACCACTCTGTGCCAGAGTGGACCCGGGAGCGATGGCAATGAAAGAGTATTCTGCATTCCCCAAATCTCCAGTATCGCTGGAACCTCACCATCAGATTGTTTAGTGTCATATCTAGGACACTCGTTGTGGGGGTCTTACCCCTCTACAGAGAAGCAGTCGGTGTATTCTACAGCCCCAGCCGACTGGACAAAATTGAGGATGGATGGAATTCAAATTAAACCTGAAAATATTGAGGTGTCTCAGGCAGATGGAAACTAAATGGACTTATCAGGAATAATAGACCAACCGATAAGAATCGGCAACTTAATCAATGTTCATGAGACTCATATATTACCAAGTCTTGGGTGAGAGTTATCATTTGGAGGAAACTGGTTAAAAAGTATTATGCAGTAATTCACTTTGATCCAGCAACCTTGGTTTTGGGTAAGAACTAAATATGGCTTGGGCAAGTGCAGAGGAAAGGAAAGTATTTTTTGAAGGATAAATGAAATGATCCTCGGACAGCAGTTTCAAGCATTGAGAAACTGTTTAACCCCAATAAGAAAAAATGGTCTATGGTATCTTGTAATTCCATCATCAGATATATCTGGGTAAAATCGCCGAATTATTGATTTTGCTATCTTTAGTTGAAGGGGATTAAAGTGGTAGTGTGATTATAGTGATTGCTAACACAGGTTTTAAGATAATACAAATATTGCCCAGGACAAATGTGAGCAAGGCAGTGGTTTTGAGTTTCTGAAGCTTGGTGAAGTACCATGAGGCTGTAATGAAGATCTTATGGAAAAAGAAAGATTTAAGGACTCAATTAAATACCAAAGAAATTAGGTTTTTAGAAGCTAATAAAGAATTAATAGTTCGAAGGAATTAAGAATTGGGCAAGAATCAAACAGTTACAACCCTCCACTGAAAGTAAGGCCATATCGAACCCCATTACACAAGTGAACACTAATAGAACTGACCGTTTAAGTAATGTTGAACCCAGGAATAGAAAACGGTACAAATCACCGAGAGGATTCTCAATAGTTATCATAGGAAAGAAAGATGGAGTTTATATATTTTGTGTGAACTTCATAGCGTTGAATAAAATAACGAAATCTGTCATATACCCCTTCCGCTGATAGATGATATATTACCTCTTCTAGGAAAAACTACATGCTTTTCCACGATCGAATTTTGAATCGAGTACTGGCAGGTGGTTATGGACGAAAAAGACCACTAGAAGATGGTGTTCGGATGCCATTTAGGATTATATAAATTTCGGGTCATGTCCTTTGGATTTTCAAAGACACCTGGAATTTTCTCTTAATTAATATCAATAGTTTTACGCTGAAAGAAGGATTTGTGATAGCTTATCTGGATGACTTTTTCGTATTTTCCAAAGAAGTGGAAGTCCACTTTCGTCTTTTTCAGTTAATACTTGACCGATTGAAGCAGTATCTGTTAAAGTGTAAATAGCATATGAGCCAATTTTTTAAGGAAAAAAAGATTACCAAAGGTTCGTTATAAACAATACAGGAGTGAACCTGACAAGGACAATGTGGAGGTGATAAAGTCTTGGCAAAACCCTAAATTTTGTGAAAAGTGAGAAGATTCATAGAAATCATGCGATATCATAGGAGAATTATCCCCGGATTCTCCAGAATTCCAATACTCTTAATAAATCTGATAGAAAATACAATGATTTAAAAATGTCATGTTTAGATTGACAAAATATCTAAAAAAAAATTACCAAAAATATTATTGAGTTAATCTTGAAAGTCATTGGAAAGTCGAAAATGAAAAAAAAAACAAAAAAAACAAGAGTGCAAGAATCATCTTCCATGGAAATTCATTCTGGCCACTGTCATGTATAGGAATGATGCGACTCAATTCGAAACTTAAGAACTACAAAGGGGTCTACCAATTTACACAATAACGAGAAAATAATATAAAACGTAGTATGAGTGGATGCCCAATATGATCCATTGGGAATTGTGCGAGAGGATTAAAATTTGACCATAATAACAAATAGTATATGCAAAAACCAGAATATGTCCTTGAAAATGAAACAAAATTCTCTGAAATTTTGAAATATGAAAGGATCAACTAATCTGAACCAAAAAAGCCATAGTTATTGTTATTTAACAAACAAAGAAATTGTTATTTAATGGAGTTTGCTGTTCAAGTTAATGAGTATCAAAAAAATGCAAAACAACAGAAAAATATTTGGATATTGAGAGAAAATTATGAAAACGCTATGGAACATGAAGATAACGGTTGTACCAATTATTGTTGATGCCTTTAGAATAGGTTCAAAAGACTTGGAAAAAGTAGGGGGATTGAAAATTATATTGAATTTGGACTATTCAGAACACAGCATTTATAAGGATCAGCAAGAATATTCATGAGTCCTGTATACCTGACAAGACTTGCTGTCATTTATGCTTCAGCGAATGACTGCTTGCTAATACGAGTGTGAAAAAACACGCAAGGGGAGCGAAACTATTTTGTGATAATATTAGCGATCCCCGAAGGAACTCAAAAAGAAATAAGAAGTCTGGAAAGAAAACTAGGATAGAAGAGCAAGGGAATAAACTTCAACAAAAATTGAAATTAAAAAAGAAGGAAAAAATACGTAAGGATTTAGTGAGATAAAATGACCAAAAGGAAATAACAGACAAGTCTGACAATACAACTTGTGAAAATATATTCGTAAAAGAAAGGAATCTTGAAATATACCGAGAGAGAGTCACGCAATTTAAACAAAAAAAGATTTAAAAAAAACGAAATAAAATTCTCCCAACAAATAAATGGAAAATACACGGGGACAACCAACAATCAGATGCAAAGAAAACAAAAACATTGGAGTAAAATATATGAAGAGAAAGAAAATATCAGAAAGGTTGAATGGATAGATAACATGAAAAAGAATTAAAAGGAGCCGAAGAAAGCCCTGAGGCGGATGTATACCAGAAATCGCTCTAAGCAACAATCAAGAACGTGGTGAATGGGACATTTCTAAGCTATGAAAGAATACATGAATTCTGGTTTTAAAAATTCACGTCCATCCATGACAAACTATTTCTGAAACTAAGTTGATACTTTGAAGAAGCAAGTATTCCCAAATGGACGACTATGTCAAAAACTACTCAAATCTAGAAAGAACACACAAAAAAAAAGAAAAAAAAAGAAAACATCATTATAGACCGATAACATGTCTACCTATGATGTGAAAAATTCTAACGGTGCAGTTTAGGGAAGAGATCTTGTACTCTCTTGTATGGCCGAGACTGTTTCCTAAAAAGCAGAAAGGATGCCATCAGTGAACAAGAGAAACAGGTGACTAACAGTATACTGATCAGCAGATCCTCAAGGAGACTTCAAAGTATTTGAAAAATATAGCCCTGGCATAGATTGACTACGAAAAAGACATTGATATGGTCCCACAGACTTGAATAATATATTTTCTTTAAATGTACAAAATATCGGAAAAGTCATAAATTCATTAAGGAAGTCATAAAAAAGAGGAAATCAAAGTTAACAGCTGAAGCAAAAATTTCAGCTGAAGTGACAACGCAAAGAGGCTTCTTCTAGGAAGATGTCCCTTGTCATTACTAATTGTATTATAAATGATGCCACACAGTTACATACTTAGAACGTGCTTTGCGAGATAAACATTTACTTAATCAAAGAAAAGATGAATTACTTTATGGACAACAAACAGTATGCAAAAAATGAAAAATAATAAGAGACATTGATACGAACAATAGAAACATATAACCAGGATAAGGAATGAAATTTTGCACCGGAAAATGTGAAATACTGACAAAAAAAGAAATAATGGAAGGAATAGAAGAACAACTAATTAGGAAGAGGACACCATCAAACAAGTGGAGATGAAAGAAAAATAACAAAACAATACTTCAGATGAACGAGAAACTTCTGGAAACCAAGCTTTGCAGCAGAAATTTCATCAAAAAGAAAAACACCTTGGCTCTTCTTCTTGTAAGATATCTGGACCATTCTTAAAATAAACAAAAGAACTCAGACAGATGGACCAATAAATAAGAACGTTCATGACGTTCAAAGCGATATATTAAAGGGATGTCATATACAGACGAGATGAATCAAGAAAGAAAAGAAGAAAATGGTTCACTTGCATTCTAGATGCATCGATACAGAGATTGTTGGATTATATTAAAAGAGCAAAAGCAGAAGAAGTACAACGATCAGTAAAAATGATGACAACAGGAGGACAAATAGAATACCAAACAAAACTAAGAAACAGAAATGGTAAACAAAAACCGTATGCATATTTCAATTGACAAATATTGGAAATCTCTCCCAAAAAGTCCTGGATATGGCAACAAAATGGCAGCAGAAACCAACACCTTAAAGATCAATTATATTTAAGCGAAAATCGACAATAAACAACAGAATAACAAGTGTAGATTATGTGGTTACAAAGGCAAAACGAATAATCACATCATTAGTGAAAGAAGCAAATTAGCCTTTAAAAGAGAGCACAAAAATGCATGATCAGGTGGGAAAGGTAATCCTCTGAAAATTGGGAAAGAAACTGAAATTTGAACATACAATCAAATGGTTTAGCCACAAACCAAAATCTGTTCAAAATAATTCAGTGCAAACATTTATCTGCGATTTTGAGATACAAACAGATCACGTCATCCTGGCCAGAAAATCAGGCCCAGTGATAATTAGCAAAAAAAAAAGTTGTAGGTTAGAGGATTTTGCCTCTCTAGTTGACCACAGAGCAAAAATAAAAGGAAGTGAGAAAAGAGACAAGCACAGGGACCGTGCTAGAGAACTAGAAAAAACTGTGAAAGAAGAAGAAGAAGAAGAAGAAGAAGAAGAAGAAGAAGAAGAAGAAGAAGAAGAAGAAGAAGAAGAAGAAGTGAGAAACCTACCATGATCAAGAAAAGAATTGATAAATACATCAACAAAATACCTGGCATCCTTTATAAAATACCAAAAATTCCACTTAGTGTAACAGCTCATCTGTTTAAGAGAAAACTATTAATGTGATAAAAAAATAACTCACAAAAGAGGCCAGAAAAAAAGACCTGAATACATAGAATACATGTTATCATTACCTTCCATCAATCAAGATGTTGGGTAAAACGACTGTGAAAGTTGGCAAGAATCCGAAGATAAAAATAGAGAACCAGCTAAAGAGTAGACTTTACTATTCAGGTGGACAATAGAGTGAAAATCATAGGAAACGAAAGAAGAGGCAATTATTTAGATCTTTTCAGAGAACTAAAAAAGATATGGAACATGAGGTTAACGGTGATACCAATAGTAATTAGTTCACTCGGAACGATTTTCAAAACCTTGATAAGGAAGAATAAGATATCGGAGGAAGAATTCAGACCCTCGAAAATACAGCATTAATGAGATCGGCCAGAATAATCCGAAGAGTCCTGGGGACCTGAGGGGACTTGTCGTTTAGACTCTGGTGAAATGCCATCACCTAACGCCGGTGTAAAAACTCGCAAGGAATAATAATAATAATGATAATAATAATAATAATAATAATAATGATAATAATAATAATGATGATGATAATAATAATAATGTTCGTATGAAAAATAAATGAATAATAATAATAATAATAGAGAAATTGTGGCACCTTAAAACTATTGTTATATCTATGAAATTAGAGGTTTATGTTATTATTGTCGAAGATACTGACAAGTGCATCAACAATATCCCTCATAGACCCGAGTAGACTCGCAAATAAGAGGACGAGAGAATAATAATAATAATAATAATAATAATAATAATAATAATAATAATAATAATAAATAATGATGAAAGGCTGGAGATCCAGATCAATGGATTGTTAGGCATGGAAACCTTGATAATGCCATCGGTTATTGGAACCCCAGGACTCATGCAGACTGAATTGTTCGCTATTCGTATACCAGAGTGTTACAATACCTTCCCTCTCTAGAGAATTACCCTAAACGGAATTATCTCCAGAATCCGGAAAGTATTGTCACTCAACTGACATTTCGCCTATAATACTGCCGGTCCACAATTTTGACCTGTCCTTCAGGATAAAAATCAGGAAACACGAACAATAACTGCAACAAACACAAACACAACAACAATTTGAGATGAAAATAAATTATCCAATCCAGATCTTAAGATAAGATTTACAGTTATAAAAGAAAATAATTTATAAGCTTGTGAATAATGAAGTTTCAGCAGAACAGGGAGTGAAATTTTAGAGAAGTGAAAAAGTAGACCTAAACGTTAACAGGAAACTGAAAATAAGACTGGATGACGATGATAACAATTATTATCTAATTCGGAGATTGTTGGGCTGTCTTTAAAAAAACGAGTTAATGACCAGACCAAGTATTAATCAAAAAGAATATTTTTCAACCAGTGGATGTTGCTAGTTCAGCGGACCATATAGTAAAAAAGGATTAAATTAAGAGATAAGCAAATACATGGATCTTGCAAGAGATCTAAAAAAATGACGAACATGAAGATGACGGTGATACCAATTGTAGTTGGAGCATTTGGAAGGTCTCTAAAGACATCGGAAAAATACTGAAAGAAATGGAAACCAGAGAAAGAATTGAGACCATTGAGACTACTGCTTGGTGGAAATTTGTTTGAATACTCAAAACGATTCATGCAAAGTTGTAAATTCAATATGAAGCGGCTGCATTTTGATCTCAACATCTTATGATGAAGGAGAAAGCCCCAAAAGTCCATTGATATTGTAGGATGATACTTGGGACACCCTGGGATGACGTTAATGATATTTGTTCCGAAACCAAGCCTGACTGAAAAATCATCAATTGATGGAAGCTATGTTTTCACGCAACCTGTGTATGTACCAATTTTTGAGTTGTCTGTGTATACAATATATATATATATATATATGCGTGTGTGTATGACGCCCAAAGGTGTAAATCATAGAATAAAACTCCGATCAAAAAATTATTATTTTTCATTTCATTAAATTGAATGAAACGTTTTATGAAAAATAGAAATTATAAAATATTTTCTTTTAAGAAAATGTAATATTAGTAAGATCGTTCAGTAAGACAAAGTGAAGATTCAGGCGTGAAATGTAGCAGTTATTGTTAGCCTAATCACTAGAGATACATTTAAGTGTGTCGAAATTCTGTGTGTAAGTGTGTCGCTTGATGAAAGAGAAAATATATTAAGACATTAAACGTATAAGCGGTTGCTGTTGAAATATTCATCAGAATGTTAGGCTAAGGTAGCATTATTGATAAGTCTATGTTATCACTAACATAGACATTCAATTCAAGAAAATTAAACTATATTAAAATTAAATGGATATTTGAAAGATAATGCAGATTTTCACTCTCAAGAAATCAACTAAAAGGTGGAACTATAGATGTAGAATAAAGTTACACCAACTAAGGAAATATTTTTTTTCTTCTCTGTTAAAAGGATTAAGTTGGGTCGAAATTAAATAAACAATGATGACTTACCTATGACTCAAATTATTTAAAAATGTAGTTTTAATAATCTAGGCGGAAAAATATTTCTTACGTCATTTTGGGTCTTGATCCTTCAAATTTTGCGCTGTGAGTCATATATTCACGCCGGCAAATCTCAAATTAATTATAAAACGGGCACGAAAGAGCCGATTGAACAATAAATGAAAAACTAACAATTAAAAAATGACCGCTTCTCACGCCCAGTTTTACGTAAAAATTAAGGGGCTTTTTTTGTATGGAAGTCTCTAAGACTTCTGATTTTAATAATATTGTAATATGGATGATCTCGACCTTAGATATCTGTATCCCTCCGATGAATAATCAATTTATATCCACCTTAAAATGATGCTATTTAGGAGTAACGAAGATTTTGCAAAAATGTTTGAGGCTCAACAGTTTTATTGAATAATTACTGATATGTAACTTTTACTCGGAAATTACATTCTCAAATTCTCTGTCTTCCAATTTTTCATTGGCTGAATTATACATATTTAATTTCCCAGCAAACTGGAACTTAATTAAATAATCCACTCACCACATAATTTCGTTCGCTTAATTCCGATTGTGTGTGTGTGTGTGTGTGTGTGTGTGTATGCGTGTGAGTATGCGTGTGTATGTGTAAAATCGAAAACTAAGATGGTGTATCTTTTTTTCTTTTTAATCAAGTATTTTTACCCTGTAGTAACTCAAATTAATATTCTCTACCCTTGGAGCAACCTGGACTGATTTTATCAGGCTCTTCTTTAGTGGTATAATCTATTTACTCCGTCATATTCTATTTGGCTCACTTAAGTTTGTTTGTTCTTTTCTCCACATCAGTTCAGATCGTATTTAGTCAGTTTGATTATTTGCAGAAGTTGTTACATTTTGGGAAAAACAAAATTATAAGATAACCGGACAACGAACGTATGAACTAGCAATGTCTTGTTGAGAGTCGATAGTTTAATACCATCATGTTATCTTATAAGCTGTATGACTATCGCATTCACAATGAGAAAAGAACTTGATTTTTCACGTCTCGCGCTAAAATCCCTTTGGCATCATATTTTATCCCTCTGAGATGTCGGCTCTACCCCAATATAAAAAAAAATCATCAAGGAAAGGTAGATTTCGTATCACAGACGAGATTAAAGAGAATAATATGAGGTAACTCGTGGTGGTCATGAGGGAAGAGTTAGAAGGCTATTTTTACAGCCATCAGAAACGATACGGACAAAACGATGGACGATAGAATGACAACAACTATGAAACAAAAATGGGAGAAAAAACAACTCTATGGCTGCTTTAAACGACTAATATACAACATTTCACACCAGAAAACCTGGACCTGGCTAAGAAAAGGAAACCTTAAGAGAGAAACGGAATCTCTCCTTATAGCAGCGGAAGACAGCGCGATAAGGACCAATCATATCAAAGCGAAAATAGATAAGACGCAACAAAACAGTAAATGTTGGCTATGCGGTGACAGAGATGAAACGATCAATCACATAATAAGCGAATGCAGTAAATTAACACAGGAGTATAAGGCAAGACATGACTGGGTCAGCAAGGTGGTCAACTGGGAAATGTGCAAGACATTTAAATTTGACCATACTAACATATGGTATATGCACAACCCAGCACTTGTCCTAGAAATTGACACATATAAACTCCTATGGAACTTTAACATACAAACGGATCCCCTAATTCCGGCCAGAAAACCAGACCTTATAATAATCAACAAAAAAAGAGAATTTCCAAAATTGTCGATTTTGCTGTAACGGCAGTCCGCAGAATAAATCTGAAGGAATATGAAAAGAAGGATAAGTACCTCGACCTTGATAGGGAATTGAAAAAAGCTGTGGAAAATGAAAGTGACGATTGTGACAATTGTTATTGGTGCTTTGGGCACAGTAACTAAAGGATTATTAAAAGGCCTGGAGGATTAGAAGCTGGCGGACGGGTAGAGACTATCCAAATGACAGCATTGCTAAGAACTGCCAGAAACCTGAGATGAGTCCTGGAGACTTGAGGGGAGTTGCTCTCACTCGAACTGCTGTTAAAAACCATCAGCTAACACTGATGTAAAAAAACTCTCAAGGAATAATAATAATAATAATAATAATAATAATAATAATAATAATAATAATAATAGAAAATTACGCTGTTATAATTTAGTTTGAACTTTAATTCTCTTTCTTTGCCTCAAATTCCAAACATTTACGCGTATTTCATCAGAAGAAAAAAGGGTATGCAAATGTACATCCTGATGACATATATATACATATATATATATATATATATATATATATATATATATATATATATACCTCTGTTCAAATAGGGCTAATGTGACAGTGGTAAAGTTCACTCAGAGAAGTTGCTTATTCAGAACCAGTTCTATTCCCCACCAGCTGTTATTTTAAGCTCAATGTTGTCACTTGACACCCTAGATTTAAGCAAGACATATATATATATATATATATATATATATATATATATATATATATATATATTATAATCTGGTTAACTAGCGTTAACCAGATAATAATATATATCGCGTGCCCAAGGCAAATTTAGCTAATTATATATATATATATATATATATTCGTCCATACCCACACACATGTATGCAAATATTCTATAACAACCGGTATTCTCATGAGATTGTACATCTGCACGCTGATCTGGGCTCGGGATTGGACAGGATTGAAAGGGAGACGGACAACCCTACTCTCTCGATGGTAATAATGGTGTGCTAACGTGGTTAAGGTACATGTCAAACATGCTTAGATAATAGAGCTTATGGTCTTGAACGTTGAGTCATTTTTCACTTCAAACTAAGTCCAAAACACACAAACACACGCACGCACATTATATATATATATATATATATATATATATATATATATATATATATATTTTATGGACAGAGACAGAAAGAGACAGAGAGTGAGAGGGAGAGCGTCAGAGAGGGAGTGATAGTGATAGATAGAGAGAGAGAGAGAGAAAGAGAGAGACAAAGATAGAGAAAGGCCCCATCGTCGGTGAATTAGTTCATCTAAACATCTTTTTTTACAAAAATTAATTATTTTCAAAGCAAAGTATACCCGGATTTCATTGAACATTACGAATTGAAAATAAATATATATAAATTACAGACTCTGCAAAAACACACACACAGAGACACAACACACACACACACACACACACACACACACACACACACACACACATATATATATATATATATATATATCATCATGTCGTGCCACTAGCATGGCTATCCCTGACCCTCTCTCGCCACTCCTCTCTATCGTTCATTGCTTCTAGCAGGTCCTCAGGGCTACATCCCGTATCATCACAGAGCTGCCGTATGTAGGTTCGAGCAGGTCGTCCTGTTTTTGTTCGGCCATATGATTGGGTCCATAGAAGAACATCGTATATGAGCTCGTCCCTGCTTCTCAAGCAACGTCCTGCATGCCTGGTTCGACTCACTTTGATAGTTTCGTAATATGAAGTAGATGGCCGTACAGTTGGGGCTTTGTGAGGTGTTGCCTCCAGGACTTGTTCAAAATTGCCCGCAGCATTTTTGTGTAGTTGCCGTCAAGTCTTTTCTCCATCCGTTTAGTAAGCGCCCATGCAGTGCATCCATATAGTAGTATCGACACGACCGCTGCTTGGAAGGAACTGCGTTTTAATTTATCGGTCAGGTCTGACTTCCATATGATCGATAGTTTATCGATAGCTGTCCATGTCCTTATTAGCAGCGTGTCGATGTCTTTTTCAGTTGATGGGACACTGCTTTCTCGGTAGGTGAACTTGTCTACAATTTTCAGAGAGTTTCCGTTTAGTGTGGAAATGTCTCCTGTTTGATTATGGCACATGTATTCCGTTTTGTATGCATTGACATGGAGGCCAATTTCTGCGGCAGCTCGTTCCAGACTATGTAGTAGTGTTTCGGCTTGGGCGGGTGTATTCGCCAGAATCGTTATGTCATCAGCATAGTCGGCGTCGGTAATTGTTTTTGTTGGGTACCTTCTGCTTCTTTTCTTTGTCTGCTCGAAGCCGTTTTCTTTGATTTTATTTATTTATTATAAATATATATATATATGTATGTGTGTGTGTGTGTGTGTGTGTGTAAGTGTGTGGAGATTGGTTTGGTTAGGTATTTTCATTTAAAGACAAATCGACCTTCATCGGTTTTTTTATAGTAAAGTCATTCATCAGTAAAAATAATCGTGATACCATTTAAACCAAAACTTGGGATAGCTCTAAGAGTGTTTCCTATACATAGTACATCAACGAATGCATATAACCAAATTTTAACTAAAATCAATAAAAGTTTTTGAAATTCACCCAGTATAAGTGTAGAACATGAATGGTTCAAATAATCTACGCCAAATCAAAATAAACTAGAAAAAAAGAAGATTGATTTCTATTCGTCTAATGTTATTTTATGTCCATAGGTTTTGGACTCGCATTTAATGTATGTTTAATATACATTTTTAAGTTGCCGTTTGTTTAAAGATTTTTGTTCGTTCGTTTGTTTTTTAACATGGCCTTATCGAATCTGAATACTTTTTAAACAGATTTATTTATCCCGAAATAGACTCCCAATTGGTCTTACCACTCCGGATCAGAGAGGAACTGAGATTAATGGTAATAAATATATTCTCCCCGCTCCCCAGATCTCCAGAACTGAAACCTCACCATCAGATGCAGTTTTGTGACATATCTAAAATACCTCTTTTTTAAGTTAGTGGTCTTATTCTTCTGCAGGGGATATAGTCAGCTTACTAAAAGTCCCCGCAAACCATACGAAAAAAGAAAGAATTAGGCATCCATTAAATGAACTATTTATTATTATTGAATTTATTGAAAATGATAATATCTTCAATATTTGTTCCTGGTATTTACCCATAAAGAGTAATGTTGACATGAAACAAGCACCATTAGCAGTGACTGGTAATTATTTGTGACCTAGGGATTTGAAAAGTCTCAGAGCAGAAACCAACAAGTTTTTACAGCTGGAAATGAGTGAACCTAAACTATATTCAGTCATGAGCTAGTAATGAGACTAATGGGTTTAGACACATCATTTGTTGAAACCAGATATTCGCAGTGACTCATTAACGAGAAAGAATTATTTGAAATGGATATGAAGTGGTCAGAGTTGTTTTAACTCTACTTTTGACATTCCCATTTTATTTACCAAGCCCAAACTATCTCACATATTTTCAATAATGTTTAAAGGAAAACTTGAAAATAATGATATTTTATTTTTGTTCATGTTGGCAAAGCAATAACGCAATGATGTCGATGAATCTAGATAAAGATTAGTCGGAACAAAGATGTTGATTAAATTTGACTTACAGTGGGAGATGGGAGAGCAAGTAATATCTAACCGGTCAGAGTTCTATTTCAGATAAAGCAATTATGTCTAATGCTGATTTTCAAAGGTATTATCTCTGCCTCTACAGTTTTCATATACTGGACGTATTTCCACCTCGTTTCGTGTCAGCCTAAGATGAGTTTATCTGCAACATGAACTATTGCTGTATCATTTCTTGCTGATCGTGGGAATTATGTCGATGGTAATTCTAGTTTAATTTGTTTGGTTACTGGTTTCTTTATAATAAAGCTTATGAACTTTAATTGATGTTTTAATGTCAAAGCTTGTAGAATTTGAACTCTTTAATTTCTTGGCTGCAGTCCAGAACTTCAACCATTGAGCCATGTTTAATTGATGTTGGTAGTTCAGAATTATTCAATCGACAATGAGGATAAGAACTATATGCGGAAAATTCATGCTAGCAATGGGGTTTTAATAAAGTTAAAATGTGTCGTCATGTTGCTATTGAAAAGTGCAAACCTCTTCATTTTATTGGTTGATTATTGGTTAGTTAACTTTGCAAACAAATGATCATTAATTGTCTTTAATTGAAATCATTTTGAGATGAGGCTTCTTAATCTGAGAATTAATTTTTATTTATTGCGGACTTTTTGTCCTCATCTTGGTAGGTTTTTTTTGTTTGTGTTGTTTCTTCTTTCACTACGTTTCGGCGAAATTTCACCTCTGGCCTTCTTCAGGTGATTTACCGCGACCTCGGATTGGAATGATGAGTCTTGTAACCGTATCCGAAACCGAAACTAACGTATGGGTGTTGTAATTAGAGACTTTTTTCGTTGGACTTAACTAAGTACGTAGTACGGTAGAAATACAACGTATATTTTAAACTGTCACTTGCGTGGTTCAAGCGAACTTTGGCAAGTGGCAACGGGAATTTCATCAAACTAACTTTTATTTCTCTGACTAGACGGGTGAGTCTGTAATTGCTACACAGAGAGCTTTTCGTAAGCATGTCATATTACTTCAGAATGATGCTGTTCCGGATAGAATTTTGAACCTACAGAAATATCAATCATAAAATCGGAAAAGTATAATTCTGACGCCACATGAACTGAATACGAAAACCTCTCTATGTAGCAATTAAAGATCTACCTGTCTTAAAAAAGAAACAAAAACAAAACAAAACTTTTCAACAGCAAATGCACAACGTCAGCTCTGATCTTAAGGGATCTTTTCAGATAAAAACAATAAAATTAAGACATAAACTTGATGGTCCAATCATCATCTAAATTCACTTTCCCCACACAGTTGATAGTTTCAAATGTCGGGAGTATTTCTCAATTTTGATTTCAGATATATAAATGTACAATAAAGTAAATATGTTATGGGAATGATTGATTGATTTGAGTGAATTGTCAACCTTGAAAATTTTCAAAATATCAATTCGACCCATAGATGAGATGCTGACAGGTTCTTCCATTCAGAGGTAAAGTGGACCTGGGAGTACTCAATCTCCCCTGATCTTTTGAGCTGGTGCCTCATAAACAAGTGCAGTTTGGTGTCCTGAAAGGGAGTTTATACTCTTGCAGGGGAATACAGTAAACATATTCTAAGTCCCCACGACAGGTCATATTTTTTGGCAGAAAAAGGATGTCATTTTTTCTTTCCTTATTGAAAATAAAGATTGATTACCACTTATATTTTTCGGAATCATTTATCTTAATTTCTAAAAATTTTCTATGAATCTGTTATCTCCATATTTTGATTTGTGTTTAAAGAAGGTGTTGAGGTTGTGCAGAACTCAGAACAACAGCTATAATATTTAATAACAAAGGATTAAATGAAATCGATGTATCGTTAAGATCTATGCTTATATGATTGAGTGAGTTTATATCATATTTATGATGAATTTTATATTCTTGGAATGGATATGAGACTCTATTTTCACAGTCAGAACTTAAGTTCATCCTGATTTTAAAAATATCTCAGATACCTAATGCCGTAAGTTATTGGTAAACGGTGCTATCTAAAGTCTGCTACTAGTCATATATATATATATATATATATAGTCATCGGTCTAACTTAAAGTTAGGCTGGTTTCGATCCCAGCTTGAAGCATCCAGCGTGTCCAACCACACTGAAGAGTTGTGATACAGCAAAACAGTCAAGGGCCAGATGAACGCGGAATATTAATCCAAGAAATAGGGCCTGTTATTCTGGAGTGGTTAATTCCCCTTGACCATTTTTAGGGAATTTAAAAAAAAAACAGTTGACGACTATAATAAATGTCCCCACCTTATCCGGTTTGACTATCTCGATCCTAATTGAAACAAGAGGAATATCTAGGTTGGCAACAGCTGGGTTAATTAACAGACATATTAGAAATAAATGTAAATTATATATGAGATGTCCATAGTTTGCCCTCTCTTTTTTGGTAGTTTGTATTGAGGCATGCTAATCTATTTTCTATCATGAAATCTGTTAGATGTTGTCCATTTCTATTTGACGTGTTGTGGAGGCTGTATTTGTTGTTTCCGTTTTTCCCGATTTGTGCATTCATGTCTCCGCCAATGACTAACATGTTGTGTTTCGGGATGCTACGCACTAATGAGGATAACTCATCGTAGAAGGTGACTATTTCATTTTCTTCACTAACATTGGTGGGGCTGTAAGCTCAGATAGACTACGTCCTTATAAACAAGAAATGGAAGAATAGTGCATTGAATTGCGAGGCATACTCCTCTTTTGAGGGTGTGTCCACCGATCACCGAATAGTCACGGCGAAAATACGGTTAAGCCTACGAAAAAACGACAAACGAACAGCGACCACCAAACACTATGACTGGGCCCTATTAAACAACAAAGATGTCAGAGATAAATACGTATTAGAATTGAGAAACAGATTCGAAACACTACAAGAAAAGACGGAAAAAAGTACACCAAACGACGAATACGAAAATTTTGTCAATGCACACCTTGAGGCAGCAGCAAAATACATTCCAACAAAAATTAAAACTAAATATAGAGTCCCATGGGAAACCTTAGCGGTGAGAGAAAAACGTGCACTAGTGAAAACAGCCTCCAAAAACTATCGAAAAAACCCAACAAACACAAATGCCTTAAAACTAAAAACGGCACAATATCAATTAGCAGGCATATATATAAAGGAACAGACAGAATACATTCAAAATCAGATAGATAAGATCAGAGAATCGGTAGAAGATAGACAATCTAGAATTGCCTGGCAAACAATAAACGAAGTGAGCAGAAGAAAGAACACAACCAAAGCAAAACTTAAAGCAGCAAACCAACAAGAAAGAATAAAACTGTGGAAACAGCACTTCGAAAACTTACTTGGAAACCCACCAAAAATAACGCATGAACCAATCACCAGAATAATTAGCAAACAATTAGACATTAAACTTGGACCGTTCACACAAGGAGAACTCGACTCGGTTCTCAGAAAAATTAAAAATAGGAAAGCTGCAGGACTGGACGAAATTCCCCCGGAAGTATGGAAGACCAGACAATTCGACGACATACTGCTCCGACACTGCAACGCAGTATACAATCAAAATCCGATAGATAGATGGACGAAGGGATGCATACTCCCCTTCCCTAAAAAGGGAGACCTCGGATTAGCCAAAAACTACCGAGGCATAACACTTACATCCATAGCTGCCAAAATCTACAATGCCCTACTACGAAACCGCATAGAACCCAAAATCGACAACATACTTAGAAAAAACCAAAATGGCTTCCGAAGAAATAGATCTACGACCTCACAAATACTAACCATCCGCAGAATCCTTGAGGGTGTACGGGCAAAGAACCTACAAGCGACATTAATATTTGTCGACTTTACCAAGGCTTTCGACTCCATTCACAGAGGAAAGATGGAACAAATCCTACTAGCGTACGGCATACCTAAAGAAACCGTAGCGGCAATAACGATTCTCTATAGAAACACTAAAGTAAAAGTACGATCACCAGATGGAGACACAGAATACTTCGACATTGTAGCAGGAGTACTACAAGGGGACACGCTGGCTCCGTATCTCTTTATCATTTGTCTAGACTACGTACTTAGAACATCGATTGACAAAATCAAAGAGAATGGCTTCGAACTGACTAAGAAAAGAAGCAGAAGATATCCCGCAACAACAATTACCGACGCCGACTACGCCGATGACATAGCGATACTGGCAAATACACCTGACCAAGCCGAAACACTTCTGCATAGCCTGGAACGAGCAGCAGCAAGCATAGGCCTCCATGTTAATGCACACAAAACGGAATATATGTGCTATAACCAAACAGGGGACATCTCCACTCTAGAAGGAACCCCTCTTAAACTAGTAGACAAATTCACGTACCTAGGAAGCAGCGTCGAATCAACCGAAAAGGACATCGAAACGAGGTTAACGAAAGCATGGACAGCTATCAATAGGCTATCGACTATATGGAAATCAGACCTAACCGATAAAATGAAACGCAGTTTCTTCCAGGCAGCGGTCACATCGATACTGCTATATGGATGCACTACATGGACGCTAACAAAACGGCTGGAGAAGAAACTAGATGGCAATTACACAAGAATGCTGCGTGCAATCCTGAACAAGTCCTGGCAGCAACACCCCACAAGACACCAACTGTACGGCCACCTGCCCCCTATCACGAAATCTATTCAAGTTAGGCGAACCAGACATGCAGGACATTGCTGGAGAAGCAGAGATGAACTCATAAGAGATGTACTCTTATGGATCCCCACACACGGCCGCGCAAAAGCAGGACGACCAGCACGAACGTACATTCAGCAGCTATGTGAGGATACAGGTTGTTGTCCTGAAGACCTACCTAGGGCGATGAACGATAGGGAGGAGTGGCGAGAGAGGGTCAGGGATATCCGTGCTGCCAGCACGATATGATGATGATGATGATATATGAGATAGCCATTAGCTAAACGATCTTAGTCTGTTTAGAAAAGCACACCTGCCAAGTAGAAGAAATCACAAACAGAACACAAAATTAGAAGGGACTGACCAGTAGATTAATTCCACTCCTGTTTCTTAATCGTTCTAGCATATAACATGTTAACACCCACTGCTCACGCCTGTGAACGAAAGAATTTGTAACTTTGTAATTTGAGTTCCACTTTATGTTTTTTATTTTTATTTTTATTTTTATCTTTATTTTCTGATTTTAATTTATTTTTTTAATTTCCTTATTTTATCTTCTGAATACGAACTGTAATTCCTCATTCGCATCTCTGTGACTGTACAGAGCATGTAAAAGAGTCATCTGACGAGACGGAGAATATAACAACAATATTCTCCGCCGAAATAAATTTATTATGACAGCTTAACCGAGTCTGAGTCTCCATTTAATTGTACTATATATATATATATATATATAGTGCAATTAAACGGAGACTCAAACTTGGTTAAGCCGTCATAATAAATTTATTTCGGCGGAGAACATTGGATGACTCTTTTACATGCTATATATATTATTTAAGTCTCTGAATATACCTGAAAGGAACAATTCAAATAAAGTGATCAATGAACGGCAAATTGATATATATATATAGTAAAATATTTTTTAAAAAATAACATGCAAAGAAAAAATATCATTAGTATCAAGTAAAACTCAACAGATTTAATCCGTTATGAATTTATTTCACCAGCTACTTAAGTTAATGGTTTATCAGATTGAAATTTCAAAATTTTGAATTTCCCTCTGATTAACCCGTATTTAAGAAGCTTGTGAAATAAATTCATAATGGATAAAATTTATTGAGTTTTACTCGATATTACTTAACTGTTTATCTATCTATTTAACTTGGTTTACTGATTCCACTTAATGCGAGGATAACCGTTACGCTAAAAGCGTTTAATCTTTGTGTTTATATATTAGATTAAGTGTTGTTTGACACGAGCATAAAATGCAATTGATCACAGAAACTAAATCAAATCAAATTTTGTTCAATTATCCGAACCTTTTACGGTTATTAGATAATTAAGATGGAGGACATGGAAGCTGGGAAATTTTGGGAGATTTTATTCTTGTTATTTAATATTTTTTCAATGAGTTTTTCCACGGAGTTCTATAAGAAAACATTTCCATTATTTCTTCAGGACTTTAAGCTTTTGGCTTCTCTGCTGATCCTATGATTCTAAAGAGAACATTTTGGACTTTATACAAAACTTAGGGAATTGGAAACAAGAAGTTAATTTTGAAGAAGACATCAAAACCAATTGCAGTAGGATGTATAGACCTTGTAACTTATTAGAAAAAGTGTGATTGATAAATGTATGTTGACAGCATGCCAAACCGTCTTGGGTTATTTCATACCCTGAAATCATAGAATCGTGTTCATTTTCCATTCATATTTACATTTTGTGAGTAATTGTTTAAGAGCTGTTTATTTTATTTTATTTTTATTTTTATTTTGTTTACTGACAGTCCAATCAAATAGAAACAATTTTAAACAGATCTATCTATATCAATCATAGTTGTCACCCAAATAAAACTACCTCTCTGGATGAGAATTAACTTGGAACTGACGACAATACCAATCAACGGGTTCGGCTTATTCTTTAGAATTCAAGTTCTGCAGATTCAGTATAACAGGTAGTTTAACATCATACCCATAACATCCTCATATTCGAAAGGGTCTTACATTTTTACAGGGAATTCTATGAAACGTCTGCAGGGCGAAAATTACATTGGAAACGATTTAAATCAGTTATACCTTTTTGCAATATTTCACTTTCAATTTTTAAGACACATTAGTAAATGTATGAAAAAGCGAAGGAAAATTGCTTACAAATTTCAAATTTCAGAAAAAAAAAACTTTTTCTTGTCGTTTTAGATTTTACCACAAGTCATGCCTAACGAAGAAAAAGAAAAGACATTTGTCTTAAAATAGATAAGACTTGATTTACCTTTATTGAGTAAATAACGTCGTTGATGGATTTTTAGTTTAGATTTCTTGAGTTTCTTGTCACTGGTCACTGGTCCCATAACCTGATATGATCGTGGAGGCACAACTCATGTAACATGTTATCGACAGGAATAGCCAGAAGAAATCTGATCTTCTCCAACTCTAGTTTTAATTCAGATTTTCCTTCTATTTAAATCGGTTGTGATATCGAGGTTAAAAATCCCAGTGATCCCTCCTATTTGACCATTGCTGGAAGAAGAACAGCTGAACCCATACCTTACCTGAGGTTATTAGTGTTATGTGAATGCCAAACATCTTCAGTAAAGCTTTGAACTCGGGTATATTTGAGTTGACTTTCTTTGACGATAACCCTTACACCATGAATGCGAAATAAGTTTTACCCCGTCGGCTGGTGCAGTAGAATACACCTACTGCATCTTTTCATCGGGGTAAAAACCTCCAACCAGTGTCCTGCATATAACATTAAACAATCTGAGAATAATGCAGAGTACCCCTCCATTGCCATTGCTGAAGGGTCCACTCTGGCTCAGGATGGTAGCACCTGATATGGTCCCATGTATGGGTCAAATAAGACTGTTGGACGTCTAAACTAAGTGCAGATAAATAATAGGCTAAATTAAATTGATTGAAATAGAACTGTTTGATCATTTAACTGTATGTAAACAAAGGATTGACGTTTCATTGAATAGTTACTTATACATTGCAATACTTGGAACCATTTAACTTTGTTGACTTAAGCTAAACTGAAATGTCAGAATAGAACTGTTTGATCATTTAACTGCGTGTATCAACAAAATATGTTTACAAATCATATATTTTATATATTTGTCATCATCATCATATCGTGCTGGTAGCACGGATATCCCTGACCCTCTCTCGCCACTCCTCCCTATCGTTCATCGCCCTAGGTAGGTCTTCAGGACAACATCCAGTATCCTCACATAGCTGCTGAATGTACGTTCGAGCTGGTCGCCCTGCTTTTGCGCGGCCATGTGTGGGGATCCATAAGAGTACCTCTCTTATGAGTTCATCTCTGCTTCTCCAGCAGTGTCCTGCATGTCTGGGTCGTCTAACTTGAATAGTTTTCGTGATAGGGGGCAGGTGGCCGTACAGTTGGTGTCTTGTGGGGTGTTGCTGCCAGGACTTGGCTTTAAATAACCCACAATTGTTGATATGCCATGAAATCCAACCAAACCAAACCAAACCTACTACGTTATGCTATTTTAAAAGCAAGAGAATATATTGGTGAAAAATTTTTAAAAAATACACCGTAAAATTTTGAATGATCATTAAATTTAGATTAAAAAATATGTATCAGTTCTTAAATTATTTGAATGGTGATTAATTTGCAAGCTGGATAAAAGGCTCTGACGTCGGAAAATGTTTAAACAAAAGAAAAACAGAAAAAAAGAGACGACACAATTATATTTAAACCCTTAGTTAAGCTGAAAAAATGCCGAAAATTATGATGACACTTGCATTTTGTTTATTTCTTTGTTTTTCTTCTCATGACAGATTTTACATCTCCCTGGTTACAATTCCGCCTCGATGCCCAGGTCCGAGAAAAATACCTGTTAAAAGGTTTAAACAGACTAGGCATGTTTTCGCGAGCGCACGTTTCCAGAACACCCATTCATTCATTCCAAATTGAACATTATCAACTTGTCCAAACATACCACCCCTTTACAAATCATTGATTTTACGTCAAAAACACTATCCTACTGTCAGACTTCATTGTTAGTGCAGTTTAAAATTAATGTTTAACGTCTCTTATGCCTTAGCGCAGTTGTACGCACATGCGCAACTGTGTGCTAATATTTGTTTTCTGTATATGCGCATGCGCATCGTCATTTTTGTTCAGTTTCGATTTTTTAATGTTTTTAATTTTTTTTAGTGAAGGGCTTTTGAGTAAAAAGGAAGAACACATTGAATCTGTCAACGAACAACTGAGAGTCATTTAGAAATTTGACGGAGCAAATTCTCCTTTCTTTAATTGTTAATGTGAATTCGGGAATTTAAATGAAATACAAGTAATGGTGTCCACACTTTCGTTTGAGCTCTAACAGACTCACACAGGGATGCGCGGAAAATATTTCTTCCAGATATACGGGGTAAAAACGAAAGAAATTACAAACAAGTATTTATGTATTGAAACAAGCGTCAAAACATTCGCCACACGCACACACTCATTTGTACAATCTGATCAAGATAGTTGAATAAACGGACGCACATATGCATAGCAAGTAATCTTGAATATACATGCAATTTAGAGAGGAAAAAATTGCTGGGGAAAATGCTTATAGGTAATTGAAATAAGATTAACAAATAAGAGTGGAAGAATATATATGCCTCGTTGTAATATCTGTCTTGAAAGAGAAAAAGAAATGAAGAGGATATGCAAGGGAGAAAGAAATATGAGTTTGAAAACAGCAGATGAACAACTCAAAATATTTTCTGTGATTTCATATTCAATTAAATGTCAACTTGTCATGGATTTTGGAAATCAAGTTGTCCTGTTTCCTCTAGCCTGAGTAGGAAATATATCGTATCAATTAGGGTTTATGCCAAGATAACATATTTTTGTTGAAATAATTATCTTGAAGAATATTTCTAGGTGTATGTCTTTCGAATTTCTCATATTGCTACAAATATATTATAATTGAATCCATCATTTATATTATTGAAATTAAATATTCTAAAATATTTTACGAATACCTTTTAATACGGGTAAAACAGCCATTGTATCAATGTGGATCCTCGAAAATGTGGTATCTCAGAAAAACTGGACGTGCTGAAGATGGTGACGAAGACGAAGAAATCGTTTCTTGATCCCATGACAAAAAAATGAACAAATGCTAAGTTAATTTTGTTTCGCTGATCCATTTTATAATTGAGCCTAGCCAGTTCTGTGAGATTTGAAACCGTCTTTCATAAAGAAATCTAAATGCTCTCCATTTTCTAACGAAAATTTTGATGCTTCTCAAAAGAGTCTTCTCAAAAGTTGAATCTAAAAAAATATCCGTCCACTCAGCAGAATGCAATTCTCACACGCAAAATGCAAGCTTTCTTATCACTTCTTTCCATAATAAAAAGTATTTAGCCGTAATTGCTCATCAAACCTCTAATCAGATGTTGAGGAAAAGGCTATTACATAACACATGTGGTCGTGTTAAAATGCTTTAACTTCGAAAATAAAAATAAGAATAACCGAATGGGCAGCTTATAAAATGTAATCAAATAATTTGATCTTGCCAAAACCAAATACCTTCAGGGACATCCCATTAAATGTGTAGTATATACTTAACTGGAAATGACTCCGATGTCGTCATGTGCCGGCTGAGAAAGTGCAGGTGATAATCGAATATATCTGAAGATAATATTAGGGTTAAGCGCGTAATTACGTCCTTTTCAAGTGATAGAACTGCACCATATATATATAAATAATGCAGTTCCATCACTTGAATTATATTACTCCTCTTTCCATTGTATTTCCCTTTCTTTATATGTATATATGATAGCATGTAATACACAAAGAAAAGGGGGATTTATTGAAAAACAAAGTCGGCACATCTTAGTCAAATAGTCTGTGATAAGGATGGAGTTGTGGACTGATGTATTGTTCTCGTGGAAATGCCACTGACCCGGTTTGAAGAGTGCTGGCCTCTTCCTTAGGAATCTCTTCCTGAACTCCCTTAAAACCTCAACATAGTAACCTTATCCCTTTGACCAATAAACTGTGGTGTATTGACTTCCTACTCCTCCCACACCTCTCATCATCCCTCACAGACTCCGTGCCTTCCTTGAATCTCTTGTGCCACTCAAAAACTGATGCTCCATTCATGCAAGATACTCCAAAAGCAGCCTGAAGCATTCCTTTGGTTTCTGTGGCATTTTTTCCAAGTTTAAAACACAATTTTATTGCATATCGTTCTTCTAAAGTGTCAGATTGCATTTTTTGAAATTTACCAGCTGTGACAATCAGGCATTAGTAGGTTGTATTCCAATTCCTACTGTAGCTGTTCATTTGCACCTGAAATCATAAAAATTGGTCAGTTATCTCATAAGATGTAGAGCAATAAGATATTGAATTTTCAAGTGTCTACGATAATTCTAAATGCCCATACGAAGAAAGTCTGGAAAATTATCGTATGCCCCTCGTATATATATATATATATATAAAGTTTTATATATAACTTTCAGACTTATACTCATATGAAAGTTATGATCCCCTTTATTATTCAGCCATGCCCTAAATAATGCAGCTATTGTCCCTCTACATGATCCTTTAACATTCAGCTACCACCACAGGTTGATGTGGCATTTAAAAAAGGAACCAATACATATATATATATATATATATATATATATATATATATACGTTTCGATGTTGAGCAATTTTAGCAATTTTTTATATCTTCACAAGAAGAACTTTGATTACGGGCATTGATGCCAGACTAAACTTTGATTAGCGTGTTGTGTTATCTTGAAGTATCACAAGTCGTTGATATCTCTGGATATTGTTGCAAACCAATTCCGGTCTTATGAGAAACTAGAAATCACCTACACAGGAAGTTTTGTCTCTCTCTCCTGCTTGAGTTGCTATTTACCAACCCCTCCGCTCGGGCAAGATATGACGCAAGGTCAATTTTTAAGCGGACTTTAACAGGTTTGAATTCAGAGTTTTCTTTCTCCTAGACTAGTTGCCTCACCAAGGCTGAAGAACCTAGTCTGTCCTATTTACCCATAGCTGGAGGGAGAATAATTGGATTCATACCTTTCCCAAGGGTATTAGTGCTATGTGAAATGCAATCAGTCTCGTCCAGAATTTGAACTCGTGTCGCCGTGTTCATTTCCTACGACGATAACGATTACACCACGGGCACGGGCACCTCTCCTGCTTGAGTTTACCAAAGGATGTAGGCTTGCATCAGTGCCGGAACCGGAATTAGTAGAATAAGGTGGAAGATGATATTGGACTGCCTTAAGGACTTCAGTTGCTGGTTTTGAATTGATAGCTTACTGTTTCCTAAAGTAGTTACCTGCAAAGGCCAGATAGCCCAGATTCACCGAGTACTTTACCCATCGGTAATAAGAGAAAAGGAGGGGTTATTGTTTTCCCAACGACCTCAATAATTTCATTTTTAGAGCCCAGAAACATTATACAACAGTTACAAAAATAAGTATTTACTTAAACATAGTTTTACTAAAATTCAACATACATTTACACCCATGCACATATATGATATATAAGCATATATATATATATATATATAAATTCGTAATTTAATTACTATATATATATATATATGGGGGGTATCTGTGGAATGCATATAACTAACAATAATTAACAATATCATAAAATGAAAGTATACGTATTTGAACAAAAATCAAATATAAAAAAAACAACAGCAACAACAACAACGGCAAAACGATGGAGTAGCACTTTACAGAAAACCGACAAAACCTAGATTGTGCGTTTTTCATAAAATACTTTTTACTTTTTAATAACTAGTTAGGTTCCAAGAGATATGATAAGAATTTATTTATCCTATGTCTACAAGAGGTTATTGCACTATTCCTGCGAGAGCGTTGGTAAAACTATTCTTTTTTTTGATAGCTTAGAGCAGGTAATAGCAGTCACTATTTACACACACACACACACACACACACACACACACACACACACACACACACACATATATATATATATATATAACTGCAACTGTAGTCACTACAAAGGAAATCGCCCAAGTACTATACTTCATCTCTTGATCATACAATGCTACCTTACGTAAAACCTTTTAACATTTCAAATTTTAAATCTGTGCTGCAAATATGAGCTTCGTGGGCTTTTTCAAACATTTCTGCTTATACTTTTGGTTTGGTTTGGTTTCTTTGTTTAATGGCATATCGACCGTTGTAGGTTATTTAATGTCAAAGATATTCTCCTAGAAGAACAGTAGAGGTACTATTTAACCCATAGCTGGAAGGATAAGGGGGTTCATACCTTTCCCAGGGGTATTTGCCCGAAAGTGAACGTAATAGCTTGACTGGTTGTACGAACTCGCTTATTACAACTTATACTTTTTGGGCAACAACTTCCTCAAAACGTTTATGTAAATAATAATAATAATAATAAAAAGAAAATCTGCAAAATTGTCGACTTTGCTGTCCCGGCTGATCACAGAATAAAATTGAAAGAATGTGAAAAGAGAAATAATTACCTTGACCTTGCTATAGAATTGAAAAATCTACGGAATATGAAGGTGACAAACCAATTGGGATTGGTGCGTTTGGCAAGGTAACTTAAGGATATTTAAAGGGAATGGAGGATTTGGATGTTGGCGGCCGAGTGGAGACCATCCAAATAACATCATTATTGAAAACGGCCAGAAAACTGAGAAGAGTCCAAGAGACTTGAGGAGACTTTCCAGTGAAAGACCATCAGCTAACGCTGATGTGAAAAATTCTAATGAGTAAATAATAATAATAATAATAATAATAATGTAATTTGGCACTGTAAGAATATAAGACTAGGAATCAAATGATAGAACTCTGACCAAAAGGGACATTTTGTAAATGACTGAAATTTTACCTTCTTGACAAATGGTATATGCACAAACTAGAATAAGTCCGAGAAAGTGACACGAATAAAATTAACCGAGAATTGAAGATAAAACGAATCACCTAATCCTGTGCATGAGAAGCAACCATAAGCCCACCAAATAAAACAAACTTGTAATTTTTTGCCGTTGTAAAGGTGTAACGTGATACTCTTAATAAAGAGAACAAGTGGCTAATATCTGAGAGAGGAGAAAGTTGGGTAGCAGCTAGACACAAAGGAAAAAACATGGGTGAAGAGTAGCCGGTACTATTTGAAGATAGGCAAAAAGCTGGAGTCCGGATGCACAACGGTAAAAACAGACACGGCGAGGAAGCACGTTGTAAAAATAGAAGATCTCTCTCTCTCTATCTCTCTCTCTCTCTCTCTATCTATCTATCTATCTTTCTTTTTCTCTCCTCATAACATGTTTTAAACTAACGCAATCGGCTTTTTCTCCATACTCTCTTTCTTTCTCCCGACGACTTTTTATAAAGTGTAGTAGCGAATAAACTTACGTGTTAGTGAACTAAAACAGCGTTTTGTGTATTCGTCAAATTTTACCATAGTGGGGTTACAACAGGGCCCAACTACTACTCAAGACGTAGCGATACACGCATCAACCTGTTCGAACACATGTTGGTACAACCGTACATTTGTTGTGTAACTTTACAACGGTCTATTTGGTACCGTTTTGGTACAACGGATCATAGAATGGAAATAAAAGAAAACAAAAAGAATAAACAACGACTAGTTGGAGCCGTGCAACTGTGTAACGATCCAAAAAAACTGTGAATAAAAACAGTAGGGCAGGAAACTCAAAGAAATAACTGAGACCATCTAGTCCACAGCACTGTTGAAATCAACTTGAAACTTAGATGATACCGGTGACTTGCTGTCACTCATTCTTCCAGAAAATACACAAAAGAGACGTGTTCTGAAATACTAGCGAAGAGTAAAATTCACACACACACACACACACACACACACACACACACACACACACACACACACACACATATATATATATATATATATATATATGAAACTGTTCAAAGATACCTAATGCTTAGTCACAATTGATGTTTCACTAATCAAATATAAACGAAGGCAAAATCAACCGCTCTATGTTCTTATCTTTGGTATTTTATTATGCTATTGTCAAAAGGGCGGGAAAGAAAAAGTACGTAGGAGTAAAGTCTTTATGGAATTACTGACCAACCCACTTTGACAAAAGCCTCAGTAATAGTATGTTGCAATTCATAAAAAAAAGATAGTTTAAAGCAGTCCAATGTAACTAAATATATTATCGCATATTCGAAAATACATAGGAAATGCACATATGCTTCCATCCTAAGAAGACTAACTTAAACTAAAAATACAACCCGATGTCATACAGCCCCACACATTCATATTCTTAGAGGCACCAGTTCAGATGTAAGAGCTTCACGCTACACGGCAACAAAATAATGCATTTTAAAAAGTTTGAATTTTTCAAATATTTTTTCGAATGTCTTCTTGAAACCACTTAAATTTGCATGCGTTCTGAAATGTTTAAAAAGGAATAATGTTTTTAAAATGTTTTAAAAAATAAATTAACGATCTGTAAAGAAGAGATGAAAATTAACAACAGAAAAATAAAGAGAAAGACAGGGTCAAAATAGGAAGAACAAAACCGAGAGTAGAGAGAAGAAAAAGAGAGTAAATGAAAAGCTTTAAGTAAGGTAAAAAATAAAAAGCAATATTAAGATTTTAACGAAACACGAGAAAAAGTAAAATAAACAGGTGAGAGAGAGAGAGAGAGAGAGAGAGAGAGAGAGAGAGCGAGAGAGAGAGAGAGAGCGAGAGAGAGAGAGAGAGAGAGCGAGAGAGAGCGAGAGCGAGAGAGAGAGAGAGCGAGAGAGAGAGAGAGTGAGAGAGAGAGAGAGAGAGAGAGAGAGGCTAGTTAAAGAAACTGTTGACGAAAAAAGAAAGAAACGACGTATTTATTTGAAGAAATATTAGAAGAGACTAGAGGTTGATGAAGAAGGATGTCTATAAAGATTTTAAAATTTAATAAAGACAAAAAAAAAAGAACAGTTGTAATAAAAAAAGATAATAGATTATATGGCATAAATGGGAAGAGAAAGTATAAATGAGAAAGAAAGGAAGAAAAATGAAAGGAAAAGGAGAAAGAAAGGAGAAAGAAAATGAAATGAAAACATTCAAGAATAAACGAATAAAGAACGACAGATAAATAGATTCTTTTTAATCATTAGGATGTAAAGAAAACATAATTGCAACGATCTAAAAGAGAAAGAAAGATGGTATTAAAGAAATGGGAAGATCACAAATCAAAATTGAGCGCCTCTCTGTGCTCAGTGGTTAAAATGCTCGTCTCCAAGGTCATCTGACAAGTGTGCAGCATTTGATACCCACTGCTCATATGGTAACTATATCTTCATTCGAAATGATAATAAACTTAAGAAATGTGTATTTTACATAATTACCATGTGCTAGCTGTTTAATTTATATATAACAGAATATTTTTAATACTGATATCATAGACAGAAAACTCCATTCCATTTAGATTAGCGTACCATAATATTGGTATTTTAATTTTTATGGTATTAAAAAATCACTTACTAACGTTGGTGTTGAAATCTCCAAAGGAGTGAATTAATACTATTTCTTATCTTGATATAAAAAAAATCTCCTGTACTATCGAAAAAAAAAATTATTACATTCCTTATATATATATATATATATATATATATATATTAGAAGCCTCTCCAGAAAAAAAAAAAAACTGTTAAGAATATGAAGATCATATAACTGTTTGTATGAGCACTTTCTTCTCAACTTGCTCCAGTCATGTGACAGAAAATTATTAATAATAAGCTGTTAAGCAAAAACATCATATAGGGATGTTAAAATTAGTTTGGAATATCAGTAAAACTATCGGAGAAGATTTAAAACATAAAAGAAAACGAAAGTAAACATATGTCTCCAACATTCTAAATTTGACACATTCCTTGATATGCCGAAATTTTTGCTTGTTTTTGGCCCAGCGGTTAGAGTGTTCGCCAATGGCCCGGGAGACCTGGGTTCAATCCCAGGTCGAGTCATACCAAAGACTTTAAAAATGGAACTTGATACCACCTTGCTTGACACTCAGCATTATAAGGTACGGTTCAAGGGTAAAGTGGAGCAATCCAGGGAATGGAGTAGCGCCCTCCCCTACACCTTGGTGTAGTAGCTATCGAAAAGGGAGCCTTCAGGTCACCCTCGACTATGGTCGCTAACTTTTTAACTTTAAAATATTTCAAAATATCCTTGACGTACCATCACTGATTTACACCCAGCAGGTTCACAAAAAAGATGACTGGGATATTTTTAAAAAATAAAACTTAGTAAGTTTTAAACCGAAGTTTTTTATTTTGTTTTAACTTTTGTGACCCTCTTTATTGTCCTCTTTCGGCTAAGACTACCTGATAACATCTATGACAAGAGCACAAATAATTGTCACCCTCGAGGTCTGGTATAGCCATATGAAAATGAAAATCAAAATCAACATGGGGTTCAGATTATAGATCTAAGAGTCATCATCGACGGGCGCACCCTCGATAGTCAACATGAGAATCCGATCGACGTCCTACGAATGTTGGCTATTCTAATTTAGGGTAAACAAACGAAGACAAAACCAACTACACAACTGAGCGACACCATCGGAAAAAGTGATGAGAAAAGACATACAAAAATAATTGTTATTTTAAGAGCAGTCCTATACACAAAGAAAGTAGAGACACAAAATGATTGTAAATGGGGCAGAATCCCTTTGTTTTAAAACAAAAAATCAATACTTGCCAAACAAGCTAAAATATTATTTAAGAAAGGTTGGCTTTCTAACTTTGAGATATTAGAAAATTGAACCAATAAGTAGATTGAGGATGCCCATGAACAAATCAACAACCGGATGAAATGGAAATAAAACGAATTTAGAGCAACATATGGAAACAGAGAGAAAATAAAAGAAAGGCTGATTGCTTAAATGAGATGGAGAAAGAGTTCCAAGTTGGAACTGAGGTAGGAATTCATCTACAATCATTAAGAACAACACTCAAAACAGTATCGAATTGAAAAAAGTGCCAGGCCATGATGGCATACATGGATTCTGGTTTTTAAAAAAAATCACGTCTATACATCAATGACTGGCACTTCAAATAAGTAGATGAGTCAATGCAACAAGAACACACGAAAGGTTAAATAGTGCGAAAACTATCCTGATCCAGTCCTCCCCACCAAAATATCCAACCATGCCCAGTATTTATTGATCCATACCATGTCTATCTAAGATGAGGAAAATCGTAACGGCATCGATTAGGGAGGAGATTTACTCAATTCTATGCCAAGGACTGTTTCTGGAAGTAGGGCAAAGATGACACAGGGGAAAAAGAAGAACAAGCAACTTAATGAGTATTGATCAGCACATCCCGAAAGAGAGAAAAAAGAGATGGATAAATGTAGCCATGTTGCGGGTTGACAACAAAAAGGACTATACGTTTCCGCAAACGTGGGTAATAGATTGTTCGAAAATGTTAAAGATATCCGACAAAGTCATAAAATTCATCACGTAAACCATGAAAAATTGGAAAGTAGAATTTAACAGCAGGAGGGAAAATCTTTAGCAGAGATGAAAAGTCAGAGAATCATTTTCCAAGGAGATGAGCCTTCAACATTATTATTAGTAATTGTAATGATACTCAAGAAGTTCCTTGGGGTTTCAGATTTACAAAATCACCAGAAAATATTAATCACCCTATGTACATGGAAAACACAAACAGGGAAAAAGAATTGAAGACATTTATTTATTCAATAAGAATATACGGCCATGGTCTAGGGGTGAAATTAGGTATAGAAAAATGTGCTATCGTTATAATGGAAAAAGGGCATAATTGAAGGAATGGAACTAACAAATAAAGAAAAAATAAGAATGTTTGGAATAAGGTAAATTAATAGTACTTGGAAAAATTGGAAGAGGGCACTATCAGATGAATAGAGATGAGTGAAAAAGGCTGAAAATAATACTTCAGACGAACGAGAAAACTTCTCGAAACCAGAGTTTGCAGCAGTAATCTCACGAAAGAGATAAACACCTGGGCAGTTTCCCTAGAAAAATATTATCGAGTATTCTTAAAAAGGAAAAGGTAGAAATGCACCGAAGAACAATAAAGTTGATGATGATGATGATGTAAAAGGCCTTACATCTAAGAGATGATATATGCAGACTAAATGTGTCAAAAAAAGACGAAAGAAGAGGAGTTGACAACACTGAAGATTGCGTGGATGAGTTAACACGAGTATTCACCCCGGACTGCATAAAAAAGAGTAAAGAGAGACTAATTACAACAGCTAATAACACACTGCCAACTTAAGGAGGAACAGAACTATTAAAAAAGACTAGGAAACATAAATTGGAAGAAAAACAACTGTATTGATATTTCAAGCAACAAAATAATGAAATTTCACACGAGAAATCTTGGACATGGCTACGAAAGAGAAAACTTTAGAAGTTGAATTGCTTCTAATAGCAGCACAAAAGTACGCCATAAAGACCAATTATTTTAAAGCGAAAATCGATTATATGCAACCGAATAGCATATGTACGTTTTGTGGTGACCAAGACGAAGCAAGTAATCTCATAATAAGTTAATGTAGCAATGTAGCACAATAAGCGATATCGGAAAAGACACAAATGGTCGAGGAAGCTACATCACCATTATGCATAGAGATATAAGTAACACTTGTATATCACTGTCAGCTTTAGATTTTGATCTTTTAAATTTGCACATAATTTATTTACAGGAAACGTCTTTATGTAACATTACAGGATCAGATATAATGTGGTAACACGACGCACACAGATACAAATAAGAGATTTTCCACTACAAACCCAAAAAAAGGAATAGATGTTACATTTCACAAGTAAAAAGCGACTCCATTGCTTCTTTAGATGCAAAAGTTTATATCAGTTTCCAGCATTTCAACATTGTCGTTGACAAACAAGAGAAATAGAGTGAAAGGATTAAGTCATGTTCATAGAAAGGCAGGAGATTCCATTAGTGAGAGACGAATGATCAAAACACTGATTTCTATTGTTCCCCCCGACCAACTCCGCACGCGCAAGGGTGTGCACTCGAAACTGTCCGCTTAATTGCGACCCACTCTGATAGAACTGACAGACCCAACTTGACTGCTAAAATAACCCCGTGTATATATATTTCTAATTATCTAATTAACTTATGATGATAAGAACACGTGAAATAAAAAATGCCCATTGTTATGTTAGCCCAGTTGGCTAGGTGGGGCTGGAGAATACACTGACTGTATCTCCGTTGATTGGTAAGACTCCTCTAACGAGTGTCCTGAATTGACACTCAACAATCTAATGGTGAGGTTCAGGTAATGCGGGAGCTTTGATGATTACGGAATCCCACTTGATTGCCATCACTCCCAGGCCCACTCTGACCCGAAGTGGTCGCATCTGAGTGGGTCTTATCAATGAGACGAATAGAATTAATCTGTGTACTTGTGTTAAACTAAATTCTTTGAAACAAAACTGTTTTTAACATTTGAAATATGTACTCCTGTAAAACTGAATTGGTTGAAATAGAATTGTTTATAAAAATGGATTTGGCATTAAATAACCTCCATAGGTTGATATGCCATAAACCAAACCAAACCATTGATACGTTATCAATCAATTCTTAGCCTGAAGAAATGTTAATCTTTTAACATTCTGTCTAAAACTGATTTCATAAAAACCCTATTTTGACATGAGCTGGCATCTGGTCCCTACATGGGCATGCATGTGACCTTTCAATGTGACCTACATTCAATTCAAAGTTGTTTTTTTTGGTAACACACAATTTTATACTAAAAATAAAATGATAAATTAATGTAATTAATTACCACCCTTAATTATATAAGATTTACATTAAAATAGATAGATAAGATTAGAGACTCGGTGGAAGATAGACAATCTAGAATTGCCTGGCAAACAATAAACGAAGTGAGCAGAAGAAAGAACACGGCCAAAGCAAAACTTAAAGCAGCAAACCAACAAGAAAGAATAAAACTGTGGAAACAGCACTTCGAAAACTTACTTGGAAACCCACCAAAAATAACGCCTGAACCAATCACCAGAATAATTAGCAAACAATTAGACATTAAACTTGGACCGTTCACACAAGAAGAACTCGACTCGGTTCTCAGAAAAATTAAAAATAGGAAAGCTGCAGGACTGGACGAAATACCCCCGGAAGTATGGAAGACCAGACAATTCGACGACATACTGCTCCGACACTGCAACGCAGTATACAATCAAAATCCGATAGATAGATGGACGAAGGGATGCATACTCCCCTTCCCTAAAAAGGGGGACCTCGGATTAGCCAAAAACTACCGAGGCATAACACTTACATCCATAGCTGCCAAAATCTACAATGCCCTACAACGAAACAGAATAGAACCCAAAATCGACAACATACTTAGAAAAAACCAAAATGGCTTCCGAAGAAATAGATCTACGACCTCACAAATATTAACCATCCGCAGAATCCTTGAAGGTGTACGGGCAAAGAACCTACAAGCGACATTAATATTTGTCGACTTTACCAAGGCTTTCGACTCCATTCACAGAGGAAAGATGGAACAAATCCTACTAGCGTACGGCATACCTAAAGAAACCGTAGCGGCAATAACGATTCTCTATAGAAACACTAAAGTAAAAGTACGATCACCAGATGGAGACACAGAATACTTCGACATAGTAGCAGGAGTACTACAAGGAGACACGCTGGCTCCGTATCTCTTTATCATTTGTCTAGACTACCTACTTAGAACATCGATTGACAAAATCAAAGAGAATGGCTTCGAACTGACGAAGAAAAGAAGCAGAAGATACCCCGCAACAACAATTACCGACGCCGACTACGCCGATGACATAGCGATACTGGCAAATACACCTGACCAAGCCGAAACACTTCTGCATAGCCTGGAACGAGCAGCAGCAAGCATAGGCCTCCATGTTAATGCACATAAAACGGAATATATGTGCTATAACCAAACGGGGGACATCTCCACTCTAGAAGGAACCCCTCTTAAACTAGTAGACAAATTCACGTACCTAGGAAGCAGCGTCGAATCAACCGAAAAGGACATCGAAACGAGGTTAACGAAAGCATGGACAGCTATCAATAGGCTATCGACTATATGGAAATCAGACCTAACCGATAAAATGAAACGCAGTTTCTTCCAGGCAGCGGACACATCGATACTGCTATATGGATGCACTACATGGACGCTAACAAAACGGCTGGAGAAGAAACTAGATGGCAATTACACAAGAATGCTGCGTGCAATCCTCAACAAGTCCTGGCGGCAACACCCAACAAGACACTAACTGTACGGCCACCTGCCCCCTATCACGAAAACTATTCAAGTTAGGCGAACCAGACATGCAGGACATTGCTGGAGAAGTAGAGATGAACTCATAAGAGATGTACTCTTATGGATCCCCACACACGGCCGCGCAAAAGCAGGACGACCAGCACGAACGTACATTCAGCAGCTATGTGAGGATACAGGTTGTTGTCCTGAAGACCTGCCTAGGGCGATGAACGATAGGGAGGAGTGGCGAAAGAGGGTCAGGGATATCCGTGCTGCCAGCACGATATGATGATGATGATGATGATGATGATGATGATGATGATGATGACATTAAAATATGAACCTGTTGTTACTTTTTTTAGATTTCGAAATAATCAAAATCTGTATATATATCAATTTAACAATATTTTTTTTTCTTTTTAGCCACATTGACGCTGTTTTTAAGGAAACTGTACGAGAATCGTCTTTAATTCTAACGTTCATTTTTTCCGTTAATTTCTATCAGTTTTATAAATAATTAATTGCTATTACTATTGTTTTTGTTGTTTTGTTGGGTTTTTTTTCATAATTATTGTTTGTTTGTTTTTTATGTCATCATTGATATTTGTAAAAGAAGTGATGATGGTGGTTGTAATGATAATAAGAGGAACACGACAATGCAAAACTGCGTGCAAGAAATTAAAATTGTGCAAGAAATTAAAATTTGACCAAAGAAACAAATATACACAAACAAGAATCCGTCCAAGTAAATGAAACGTATAAAATTACGTGGAATCTTGAAATACAAACAGAAAATCAGACCAAGTGTTTATCAACGGGAAAAAAAAGACTGTGCCAGTGCATCGCAGATTTAAAAAAATGGAGGAAAATACAATGAGAGACAAATACTTTGGCATAAAAACTGTGGAAAATGAAGATGCTGGTGATGCAAATTGTAGTGAGTGCTTTTCGAAAGGCTTTGAAAAAAAAAAGCTGTAAGGGTTGGAAATCAGAGAAAGAAGACCATCGTGAGCGCAGCATTGTTAATATCGGCTAGAATACCGAGAAGAGTCCTGGAGACCTCAGGAAACTTGCTGTCACTCTGACTCCCGTAAAAGACCAGAAATTAAGACTGGTATGAAAAACTCACAAGGAGTGAAATAATAATAATAATAATGATAATAATAATAACAGTACAAAATAACGCCATAAGGACTAACCATATCAAAGCAAGTATTGATCAGACGCAACAAAACAGCAGATGTAGGTTGTGTGGTGAAAAAGATGAAAAGAGCAATCACATCATAAGTTAATGCAGCAAATTATCACAGAAACATTATATGACTAGATACGACTGGGTTGGGAAGGTGATTTACTGAGAATTGAGTAAGAAATCTAAATATGACCATACTAACCAATTGTATATGCACAACTGAACATCTGTCTTAGAAAATGACACACACAAACTCCTCTGGGATTTTGACATAAAAACAGATCACTTAATCTTGGCCAGACGACCAGATTTTATAATAATCAACAAAAAATAGAAGTTGCAAAATTGTGGAATTCGGTCTCCCGGCTGACCACAGAGTAAAATTGAAAGAAAGTGAAAAGAAGGATAGTACCTAAGCCTTGATAGGAAATTAAAAAAAAAACCCTGGAACATGAAAGTGACAATTGTAATTGAGGCTCAGTCACCAAAGGATTAATGAAAGAACTGGAGAATTTGCGGTGACTATCAAAACTACTAAACTAATGAGATCGGTCAGAATACTGAGAAGAGTCCTGGAGACTTGAGGAGACTTGCTGTTACTCAAACTCAAATGAAGGACCATCATGTGAATAACTCTCAAGGAATCATCATAATAATAATTATATAAACAAAAAGGATGTGGACATTTTTTCCAGATATTTTTTCAGCTAAGCTATTTCGAAAGCACGAAGTAAATTAGAACGTTTAAATTTTCAGCGACAAATTCTATATCGTTTATTAGTACTTTTTGGGGGGATTGATAAGAAAGTAAAGCATGTGGGATCGTCAATAAAAGTAAATTGGAGGGGATGACTTTAGAATCGAATATTCGTGATTGTTATGTGACATTTTCTTTCTCGTAAAAAATAGGAACTGCATAGACTCGAACACCTGGCGAGTAGGTATAAGGAACAAATCTTCGCTCTGTAGTATCTGCTATACGCATGGAAAAAGATCCGGTTATTGAAAATTGTCTATAATTTAAAAAGCATAATAGATTTTGTTACTCGTGAAATCTTTTGCTAATGTTTGTGATTTAAATGAGGACATTTTTTTTTCAGAGTCCTTATAGCTAAACTATTTCGAAAGCACGAATTAGATTTGGAAGTTTAAATTTTCTGCGATAAATTCTCTATTGCTTACTAGTGCCTCCTTGCAATCGATGAAAATGAAAGTATGGAGGATAGTTTGAAGAGGAAATTAAGGAAACAATTACCGTTCTCAATGAAACCGCTAGGATATATAAGAAACCTACCATTTACTCTCATAGGATCAGACTTAGTAGAAACGAAGTTTGAAATTTTAACAGTATATATAAAAGCCAAGAAGGTGATAAAAGAATACCTGAAACTAGCTCAAGTACATATTGTAAATGGTTAAGTATATTATAGCCGACCTTGGTACTTTAAATAAGTTAAAACTTTGTGACCTGCATTACATGAACATTTACGATATGTGTTTTCGGTTACATCTTTTTCAGGGGCGCAGATAATAAACAACCCCTAGGTCTGGTATAGACACAATATACTTCCAATGAAAAATAGCAAACCGAAACGATACAACATGGGGCCTAGACAACTAGTTAGGGTGTCATGATCGGCAAGTGCTTCCTTCATAGTCAACATGGGGGATCTAATAGGCATACAGCGAATGATGGCGTTTTTCTCACCTGAATATAAACGATTCTTCTTTCCAGTACACAAACGAGGAAAAATAGACAACTCAAACCAGAGACCACAGGGTAGAAAATGGACTAGGGAAGATAGCAAAATAGCATTATACAGTTATATTCGGAGCAACCCAACAAAAAAGATGACATAGAAAAAGAATGACAGAAATCTGTACAAAATTCGATAGATTTAAGACAACAAAACAATGGCTCACTGACCAGTTAGAATAATAACAAATAATGGTTGATTTTCTCACCTTGAAATACAGGAAATCCTCCAACAAATATATAGGCAAATACATCAACAGACCCTTAATACAATATCCGAGAAACTAAATACAGGAAAACCAGAAAATCCTCACCAAACACAACATGACAATGATCAATATACCAAAAACATACAGACGAACACATTGACCCTAGAAGAACAAATAAATGTAGATATGATTAAAAGAATCATGTCTAAAAACGAAAACGACATTGCTTTCTCTCAGGAACCAAAACTGGGGGAATGTCAAATCCGAAACCGAGAAAGTGAACGACTTATTGACAAATATAACGACCAAAGACACCATGGAGTTAAACGATTTGATATATACAGGAACAAAATTTGCGTGTGAAAAAAATCGGTGTCTCCTTGAAGACTACAAGAGGGAAGTAGAATCCCAGATGGGGACTCGGATAAAAAAAAAACTACGACATCATGCAAAAATGCTAAAACAGAACATTAAAATATATTCGAACGACATTGAAAAAGAACGGCAACAAGAATGAAAAATAAAACTTGTGGAGACTATCCAAAAAATTCTAGCGAAAGAAGGAAGATAAAAAAGATACCAAGACAGGACCAAACAATACAGGCAAAAGAGTACGTTCTAAAAGAAATGACAGAAAATTCAACCTACAAGTTAGACGAAAGAACGGAAAGATCATAACAAAAGCCGAATGGGTATACAACATGGAAACAGAGTTGCGAATATTCTAAGAAGGCCCAAGGTGAAAATATACGCCAACCCATTGGAGGTAACACTTAATAAAATATCGAACGGAAAACCCCAGTCGAAGATAGCATACACGGATTTGGGTTTAAAAAATCCACCTTTATCCACGAAGACTTGCGACCAAAATAAATAAATGCATACAGATACCTGAATAGATGACCAACGAGAAGACCATTCTGATCCAAAAAGACTCCACCAATGAAACCGCCCTAATCAAGTAAACACCCATAAGGTCTCTACCAATGATGTGGAAAATACTGACAGCACAAATAAGAGAGGAGATCTACTACCAATTGATAAACTGTGAAACATTCCCTGAGGAACCGAAAGGATGCCGAAAAGGACAAGAGGCACTGGAGAACTACTATATATTGATCAACACACTCACAGCGAGAGTAAAACGAGAAAGAAAAATCTAACTATGGCTTTGATTGACTACAAAAAGCCTTACGATATTGTCCCCCAGGGCTAGATACTACACTGTCAGAAAATGTATAAAATACCCGAGCAAGTCGTACAGTTTATTGAGAAGACGGTGGAAACCTGGAGATTGGAATAAACTGTAGGAGGAAAAAGCTTAGCAGAAGTAAAGATCCAAAGAGGCATATTCCCGGGAGATGCACTATCATCATTATTATTTGTAATAGTCATGATACCACTCAACCGCATCCGTAGTAAATATACAACCGGATACAAACTCAGTGAATTGCCAGAAAATTTTAACCACTTGATGTACATGGACGATATCAAACTATTTGTTAAAAACAAAAAGAACCCTTCTACAAACAGTGAGAATATATAGTCAAAATATAGAAATGGAATTTGGCATGGAAAAATATGCCATGATAGTAATGAAAAGGGGCAAACGACACATGACAGAAGGATTCAAACTACCAAATCAAGAAAAAATCAGAACGCTTGGAGAAAAGGAAACCTACAAATACTTGAGATTATTAGAAGCTGACACCAAACAATTGGAAATGAAAAAAAAAATAAATAAGAGTATCTCAGAAAAACCAAAAAACTATTCGAGACAAAATCTATAGCAGGAACCTTGTCAAAGGGGTAAATAACTGGGCTGTCCGACTCGTATGATACTGGGGACCATTCTTGTTATTGCCCTGAGAAGAGCTCAAACGAATAAATCAGAGAACAAGAAAATTAATGTCAATGCATAAGGCCTTGTATCCCCGAGATGACGTTGACAGACGATATGTGTCAAGGAAAGAGGGGAAAAGAGGGCTTGCTAGCATTGAAGACAACGTTGACATCAATATAACGACGCGAACACTACAAAAAAAAAAAACGCGGAGGAAGACCGATTACATTCACCAGAAGCAATACTGACGACACGAGCATCAGCAGTACGAAAATGACCAAACAACAAAAATCGAAATAAAAACAACTCTGGGGGCGTTTTAAGCAACTATCAAGCGGCATCTCACACACGAAAACGTGGATGTGGCTAAGAAAAGGAAACCTTCAGAGAAACTTAATCTCTCCTAATACCATGTCAAAACAATGCCTGAAAACCAACTATATCAAATCGGGAATAGATAAGACGCAACGAAACCGCAGATGAAGGTTACGTGGCAATAGAGACGAAACGATAATTCACATAAAGCGAATGCAGCAAATTAGCACAGAAAGAATATAAGACAAGGCAGAAGTGGGTAGGCAAAGTGTTCCACTGGGAATTGCGCAGTACATCGAGGTTTGACCATACGAGCAAATGGTATATGCACAACCTAGAATCTATCCTAGAGAATGAGGCACGCAATCTCTTCTGGATTTTGTGATACAAAATAGTTTATATCATAACCAACAAACATTAGAGAACTTGCAGAATATAATAATCAACAAAAAGAGACAACTTGTAGAATTGTGGAATTTGCTGTTCCTGCAGACCACAGAGTCAAATTGAAAGAAAGTGCAAAGAGGGATAAGTACCTGGACCTTGCCAGGTAATTGAAAAACTGTGGAACATGAAAGTTACGATTATACCAATAGTAATTGGTGCTCTTGATACAGTAGCCAGAAGACTGGTACAAGGACTGGATGACATGGAAATAATGCGACGAGTCGTGACTATCCAAACTAGAGAATCTTTTAGATCGGCCTCAATACTGAGAGGAGTCCTGGAGACTTGAGGACACTTGCTGTCACTCAAACTCCAGTGAAAGACTATTAGCAAATGCTGGTGGGGAAAATCTCATTGAGTAAAATAATGATTACATACTAAGCGAATGCCGCTCCTTAGCTCAAAACGAGTATATGACTAGGCATGACTTGCTTGGAGAGGTGATCCACTGGGAATTTTGCAAGTAATTTAAAAAATGGTATATACACAACCGAGAAACTGTCCTGGAGAATGAGATGCACAACCACCCCACTGGGATTTTGAGACACAAGCGAACATTTAATTTCTACCAGATGACCAGACCTTGACATAGCCGACCAAAAGAAAAAAGAAAAAAGAGAGAACTTGCCAAATTGAGGATTTTGAGGTCCCAGTTGACCACTGAGTAAAACTGAAAGAAAGCGAAAAGAGGGATAAATATATGGACTTTCCAAGAGAATTGAAAAAAACTGCTGCAAGTGACAGTGATATTTATTGTATTTGGCTGTCTCGCTACAGATACCAAAGAATTGGTACAGGGACTGGAGGGTATGTAAATAAGAGAACGAGTGGTTGCCATTCAAACTACAGCAATATTGAGATCGGCTAGAATATTGAGAAGGGTCCTGGAGACTTGAGGAGACTTCCTGTCATTCAAACTCCACCGATAATCCATCAGTTAACGCTGCTGGGAAAAACTCTCAAAAGAGAATACTATAAATACAAGTATATCTTCTGCTGTTTATTTTCTCAGTTCTATAGTTTTTACTACATCGATGAAGAAAATAAACAGCAGATGTTGTTGGATAAATTTTATGGTTAACCGCAGGATTATGTAGCATCTACTCTTAAAGTTTGTTCTTATGTATTCTTTTTTAACACCTAAACTAGAACAGAGTCTGAGAATTGTTTATTCTATAATACCAGGAATGTGTCACTCTTCACTTCAACCGAGATAAACAAGATTAGAACATTCATGTTTCTACCTATCTCTTCTCATCTGCTTTTTAACACGAGATCTCTTTGCGCAATAACATCACGAGCTTCTTGTATTATTGTTAAGACGATGAAGAAAGAAAAATAGCAATGAAATGATTAATGTTTTCTAAAGACTACCGAATATCGTATTATTAAACTAAGTTAAATTTGTTAATTTATAGATATTCATACATTTATTATAAGGAGACTCTTCTTAAATTTTCTTGCATTTAAACCAATGAACCGGCTATATTGTTCGTATTATTCTTGCGAATTCATACTATGCTTTTTACAGTAACAAAGAAAAAGTAGTTAAAATGTTTTCTAAAGATGATAGAAAATTTCGAGTATAGGTTAAAAAGTCTATCGACTGAAAATTCATTAGCCGAAAATCCATTGATTAAAAGTTCATATCATAGCATCATATTTGTTGTTGATGATTTTTTTACCAAAGAGATGCAACACCGATGGACGGTGCTTTTGTACAGCAAAAAAGACAATGTCAAAATATAAATCTCATTTAATCCCATTCTATGTATCTTGGTCAGCCTAAGACCCTCATATATTATCAAGTATGATTTATTGAAAAGAGAAAAAAACAAAGGAAAATATTCCTCAACTCAAAATTTCAAAGAGAAATTATACATTGCCATTTGAAATTGTCTAATATGATCATGAAAAGATTTACGGGTTTATTTCTCAACCACTCCGAGTAATTTTCCGTTAGGGTCTAATATAGAAATTGGCCTTTTCAGCTGTGTTCTTTAACTTTTCATGTCTTCCATGTAACAAATGGATCATCATAGAAAGATTTACTATGGTAGCGAATGAAACATCAATTTTTATACATTTTCATCATTTGCTCATTTATACAGGTGTTAACTAAAACTATTGAATCCAGCCTGTTCTACTTTTTACCGATTTTTAGGTGAGGAGGAGAAAAAGATGAAGCTATGCTTATAAGAACATTAGCATGAAGTAAAACGCAAGCAGCATTGCCAGGAACTTGAACTTGGGTCGCCGATTCAAATTTACTTCGAAGATAACCGTAACGCTCTATAGGCTATTTGAAAATATATACAAAATCATATCAAAAAGAAAAAAACCCACAGAAACTCTGTCGTCACTGTCCGCAGCTTCTTCTTTTTTTTCTAAATAAGATTTATAAATTTTATGAAGGCTAACTGGAGTTATGATTGTATTTTTTTCCTTTCTTGTTTTTTCAGCGAGTGGGGAGGTGAATTATTGTTCAGTTCCAGGAATAAAAAAAAATCAATTCCTAAGTATATTTTGAGGTCGATTCATACAGCGACATTTACTGTAGTCTGCAGAAATCCCATGTGTATTAGAAGAAGAAAAATATCTTGCTCTTCAGGTTTTCTTCCGGTTTCCTCACTAAATCGTCTGGACAACATCCGCTAAATAAGTTGCTTACTTCTCAGTGTAAAGTATTTCAAGATAATTTATATCCATACCGGAAATTGTAATCGAGAACATGTGGATATATTTCGACATTTCACTCATCGAGAGGGTTGCTTCCTACTGGGCACTGTACAATAAACTGACCTTGTATAACATTTTGGCCTCAGTGTCAGCCGAAAAATTCACTTATTTAGCGACATACGGTTTTGAATAGGATGAACGTATTCCAGACCTCACTGTTGTCTGCAAATTAGCATTACATATATAAGATGAAATTTTGCCATTCTTATAGCATATATATGGAATAGGCAGGTATATTATCCCTGACGCTTTGTAAATTCTTTACCATTTTAAATTTAAACAAAGATAGACAAGCAAAGTAATAATTTTTAGTTAATGAATATTTCCTCAATCAAAAACAGTGGGTCATTATTTAGCTTCCTAAAACTTTAAATTCAATACGTTATGATTATATTCAAATAAGCACAAACGCTCCTTTTTGCATATAATAAGATCGATGTCGAGTAGCAATTTATTTATAGAAGTAAAGTGGAAATGTCTTTATTATGAAGTGCATTTTAAAATCGTGCTACGATTTGCCACTTTTTCATGTTACGGTAACATTTAAATATGCTTCAGATGCGGTAGAGTTAGGAGCGGATATGCATAAATTAACCGAAATTAAAACGAGGAATATGCAATACTTATTGAAAGAGTCTTAATAGTTAAGGATTGTTATATGAAATCAGAATGTTTAGCCATTAGATAACATTTTTGAGCCATTTTTGTTATTAGTTTATTTACTACAAAAAAAAGAACAAAAAAGTAAAACTTATCTATCTGGGCTAATCCCATATTTGTTTTACCAATAGTAATATCTATTATAATGCAGTAATAAGAAAAAAAGACCAACATTATTTTCTATTATTCTCTATTGTTTTCTTTTTTTTTCTGTCTTCTCTTTGAATCTATTACGTTTACGTTTGGACTAACACCCTTGGAAAAAGTATGAACCACCTTATCGCCCCACCAGCTCTGGGTTAAATAGTATCACTTCTGTTCTTCTGTTCTTCACTTAATAACCGTCGAAGGTTGGTGAATCATTAAACAAATAATAAATGAAGAATAAAAATAATCTTTATAAATGCCGCCGTCTTACTATAAATCACTTTCCTTCAGCCTTGCGTATTTCTTGTCAAATACACAAGGTGTTTCAAAATTATTGAATCAAAATAGTTGCCTCTCAGATCTTTTCTGTTGACTTTATACTCTTTTTCTCAGGTTATTACTTGGCAATAGTTAAAACTGTAGTCTATCTCACGAAATATAGAAAAAGCAGATCTTTTGTGTGGAGAAATATTACGAAACTATCTCTTTCAAGATTGTTCAAGCAAGACACGGAAGTAAGCTCAATTTCAACACATTATCAAACAGAATTAGATTTTTTTAGTTGGTCGATAACTTTGAAGCTCATGATACTTGCGAAGACCAATTGGCAATGGCTTCCTCACAATCTGGGCCCTTGATAACAATCCAATTAGCCAAGAATGTTACCAGGTTTTATATCGTCAATTGCGACGGAGGAACGAAGAACTTGGAATCTCTGTATCTTCTTTTCGCTGAATTCTGGCAAAAGATCTCAAACTTTATCCCTAACAACTCCAGGTCAAGCTTCAACTGACAAATCCCGATAAGGAAAAGAAGGTATCCATATATCAGTTATTTTCCCAAACCATCGACGATTACGAAGAATTCTTGAATGATGTCTGGTTTTCGAATGAAGGCCACTTCCAATGAATATTAATTCTGAGAAGTCTTTGTATTCTTTCCGCATTTAAAATCGTGTATGACAAGTGTAGCCATCTTACTGCATGGATCTATTGGACCATTTTTCTTTGAAGATGTTCAGAATAACGCTGTGGCAGTGACAAAAGATCATTACATTCAAGTGCTTAAGTAGTTGTGGGGAGAGCTCAACGCAAGTGAGGAAGAATAATTCCAGCATGATATTACTCCTCCTAACTCTACGAATGTTAACATAGCTTCATGTAACTTTGGAAAGAATATCATTTGCCTCAAAGCTGAAGAGAAATGGTCACTTTACTTGCCTGACCTAAACTCCACCAGATTTCTTCATTGGGGATTTCCTCAAAGATAGTGTAATATATTAACATGACCTCTGGGTGAGAATACGGCGAATGTTGTTGACAGATATATTGATAAGACAGGTGTGATCACCGAAATGTCATCATGTCCACAGGTGCTGTGTATCAGGGGATGTTGAGACAGCTGCATCCACTCAAGGATAATATCAACAAGGTGATTGCCGAAATGTCACTACGCCCACAGGTGCTGTGAATACGGTGGATGTTGAAAACAGGTGCATCCGGTCGAAGATATCGGAATATCACCTGAACTGTGAGTGTGGTTGAATTCGGTGAGAGTGGTAGATGCGTACGCCTACAAAACCGGGCGTCGGCAAGTAGCCAATGGGAAGCAGACAACATAACCAATGGAAAGCAAAGACGTGAGACGTGGGCGTAACCATAGTTAACCAAAAAGAGGAAATGCTGCTGGTCACGAGAGAATTGTAGACTATGTAAGTTCCCGAATTTCGGCTAAAGTCAGTTGTTCACTGGCTCTTCCGTCTCCTGACAGCTCCTTTGTGTACGCGAACTCTCTGCGATTGCTTTTCTTCTCCACACAAGTATCATCGCCGAAAATAAAAATATAATCTTATATTTTTATATATATACGTATTCCTCGTTGTTATTAACGACACAGTATTAACAACAACAGCATCTTCCAGAACAACCATTGTACCATTGTTATCCTGAAGATAGCCATCTCAAAGAATATTAAAGCGATCACTGAGGAGAACCAAATATACGCACATGTTATCAAAAAAATTGTACGACGCATTTAAAAGTGTCTTTACTTGAATGGTGGACATCTGGAGCATGTACTCCAGGGCGCCTTTTGATAATTTTAGAGTATAATTTTAAAAGATAAGGTTGCAGATCTAAAAATTTTATCTTTTAAATTTTCTATAAATATAATATTCATTACAATATCATTTATGGTCTTGGTAATTATTTTTTAAATTGTTTTTCTGCTTTTTTAAAAATCCTTTTTCTTTATCTTTAATTATATTTTAGCTAAGCTTTTATCTCTTGAACTGTTGGTAGAGCCTAGAGTACGTCGACTGCATCCACTTCAGAAGAGTAAAGCTCCCCAAATCTGTACACTGCGTATAACTCTAAATTGTATTTATTGATAGGGTTTTAGGAGTAGGAAACTCACACTTTCTTTGTTATCTTTCTAAGTATTCATAGCTGCGAAGTTCTCACTTATAGATCATTTAGTTTTGTTTAAGATTATTTGAATGAATGTGTTTAAAATAACTGTGAAGATAGATTTGTATACCATGAAGAACGTTCAAAACATTATCATATCATATTTACCAATCCCTTCGCTCGGGCAGAATATGACACAAGGTCAATTTTTAAGCCTCACAGAGACAGATGAGCTATGGCTTAAAGTTTTTTGCTGCGGCCAAAAACTAATAACACTTATAAAACTACACCAGGTAATTCATATTTCTGTCCTAATTGCTGTGCAGGTGAAGCCTAAACAAAGCCGGGGCGTGTGTGACAAATTCAAAAATGGATTTTGGTTTGGAACCTTTTGAACAAGCATCAAAATTGGTTAGGACAGTTTTTTTTATGGCATTTCAAACTTCATAGATAATTCAATGCCAAACCCATACAGAATAGTTGTGGTACTAAAAGAAATAAATGTGTTCATGCCTTTCTAAATAGGATGTGTCTAAAAGTGAACGTAATAGCACAAATGCAATTCGAAATTGCTTACTAGAATGTCACGGTGTGGCACATTAGCAACATGGCCACAATGATTCTACTCCCTTGTTATTAGTGACCGAACTTATTAAAGACATAAAATAACGCAAGAAAGTTTCATATCACGATTAGTCATCAGACTAATCAACCAATCAACGCTCTGTTTCTATTTCTTTCTGTTTTCATTTTTCATTAGTATTATTATCATTGCCCGTGTTTTACTTACATACTTTCTTTCTTTCTTTCTTCAAAATGTCGTTTCTTTGTCTGTACTTATTTATACTTCGCCCCTGTGTGTTTCCCTTTATCTCTTTGTAACTTGCATCACTTTTATCATTATTATTTAATATCATCTCCCCTCTCTATTTAATTAGTTTCTTTCTTTCCTGTATCTATTCTACCTTTCTGTTTTTATATATATCTCACGTCTCTCTCTTTCTTTCTTCTTATTACACTCTTCATTCCCCACCATATTTCACTGTCTTATTTGTTCATTGTTCTTCATTCTAAGCTATGCCTTATTACATTCAGCTAATCTCAGCACGATCCGCCAAACATTATCGCTTCAAGGTAATTTTTTGGCGAAGCGTTCGTGATGAACGGTAATTAGGCAAGTTGATCTTCGCAGGGAAGGAAACATGGGGAGTGCCCTCGCTCATTGCCCTGACACCATAGAATCATTCTACAAAAGCAGCCGCATACAGTGGCCCATCGAAACAAGCTGAAAGAAAAAACCTAAAGGCATTTACTTCAGTAAAAAACGATTACAGCTAACATGTATATATTTACAACACCTTAGCTTGTCAGAATTAAGACATAAAACTGAAAGTTATAAATTCGGTGATATTGATACTTGACATACATGACTCAACAGAGATTTGACAGCGTCTTGGTATCCATCGTTAGTACAGCCGTTGCCGTTTAAGGGGCATTCATACTTAACTCTACAATTGCAGGGAGGACTTGCAATATTTTCGATTCAAGTCATATTATAGTTACGTGTTCTGACAGCAATGTTTTCTAAGGCAGTGCATGTGAACATTTACAGCATATATCTGTTGCTAATTTTCAATTTGTTTTTTCTTTAAATTTATCTTAACTGCTCTGTTCTTATACTGAACATTTTTATTCTCTTTCTTTCTCTCTCTCTCTCACTCTCTCTCTCTCTATATATATATATCATGTTGAGTTTTAATCCCTCTCCTATCCATTCCCCATCGTCTATCATTCCTGGCAGGTCTTCTAGACGACATCTTGTATCCGAATATTTCAGGTTGCTCGTCTCTCAACACTGGCGAGTCCACGTGTCGGAATCGATATAAAAACGTCGCTTATGAGGTAATCCTTTCTTCTGCAGCAGTACTGAGAAAGTTTTGTTTGTTGCACTTAGATGAGTTTTGTTTTGTCGGGTTCTGCTTCCAGGATTTTTTTTAAAATAGCATAGAGCATCCTTTTGTTGTTTCCAACTATGCTTTCTGTGCGTTTTTAGACTCCAGAGGGCGCAACGATACAGTAGTATCGACACTGTTACAGTTTGGAAGAAATCTGGTTTTATTAGATTTCCATATGATCAGCAACATTTCAATTGCAGTTAGTGAACTTCCTTATGGATGTATTGACGTTACTTTCAGCTGATGAACTACTGCTTTCGAGGTTTGTGAAATAGTCTACCATTTTCAGAAGCTTACCACTTAAAGTAGAAATGACTCCATCTTGTTTAAAAAAAAACAAAAAAAACATGAATTCTCTCTGACCTGCGTTACAAAAAAAACATGAATTCTCTCTGACCTGCGTTACTGTATCGGCAGTGACTCCTGCTGCTTTCTTCAGACTCAGCAGCAGGGTTTCGACTTGGGCTGTTGCATTTCCAATAAGCGCTACATTTTCTGTGGCTTTTGCATCTATCATTGTTTATGCAGGATATTAGCCGATTCTTGTCCTTTTTTTAATTTTAAACTATTTTCTTTTAGATCTGTTGACGCTCGCAGTTTGTAATCAAGTCAGATTAAAAACATATATGACGCTGATGCATATCCTTACAAGAATCCAGCGGCCATATCAAAGAAATTGGTGTAACCATCATTTGAGAGAAACATTGCTATCGTCTTTTGTCTGTGTTTGAAATCAAATACTTTGGTGAAATCTACGAACATTAAAAATGCTTAGAGATATTTTGCATGTACTGATTCGATGATTCTGCACATAATCAGTATCTGTGAAAGTATGGATTGATTCCTACAAAAGCTGTTCTGATTTTTCCAAAGAATTTTCTCAACTTCAGGTCATATACAACTGAGAAGCAAGGCTTTATGGGCTTACGTGGCTATAGCATTAAGAATTATGCTTCCGTAGTTCTAAAGGATTCGGCTGAGACCTTTGTTTGGAAACGGGAGGATGCTGGCTTTCTTCCATTTCTCTATGTTTCTCTATGTTTGTCTATGTATAGAGTTGTATAATCGAAAAAGAATATCGTAAAATTTCCATGTCTTCCATACTTCATAGGGGGTATATTATCGAGTTTTGTATCTTTTCTGCCTGTAATATAATATATATCATCACAAGAGGTGGACTCAGTAATTTTCGCAAGAAGTGGACACGGTTACCTGCGTTGAAGTCGTGGACATTCCAGTTTACGTTTTACTTACATCTCCCGCTAGCTTTGCCTAAATTGTTGGCCAGACTCTGGACTTTTTAATCTTGGTAATACAACCTGCCGAGAAGAAGAAAACACTGGATTCCAAACGGTTAAAGACATAGCCTTGTAACTCATTAGGCTTCTGCAAATGCGTAGAGAATATATATATATATATATATATATATATATATATATATATATATATATATTAATTAGCATAATCTAATTAGTGAACATTAGATATTCCACTATCAAAGGATACGATTGCTACCAATTTTCAATACTGGAAATTTGGCGACTCTAGTTCTGATATCAAGCAGGATGATTCAAAAACTAAATTAGGAAATGAGTTTCTCTTAGAGTCATCGTCTTCTTTCTTTCTTTCTTTCTTTCTTTCTCTCTCTCTCTCTCTTACCCCCTCTCTGTATATTTCTCTTTGTTTATCTTTCCTTCTCTCTCTCTCTCTCTCTGTATCTTTCTCTGTATTTCCCTTTTCTTCTCTCTCTCTCGCTGGCTCTCTCTCTGTCTTTCTCTTTCTCTTTTTCATATATATATATGTATGTGGGGGTATGTTCTCATTAAGTAGATGATCGTTATCATTTATCCGACCTCGACAGCCTGGCTTCATCTTTTTTCCAGAAAACCAGAAGTATGCAGCACCCCGAAAAAAAAATGTTTCTCCGTTGACCTCCCTGAAATTTACACGTCAGCCACATATGATGTTCTGTAGTGGATTGTTGGCCGATGTATATCTAAACACACACACACACACACACACACACTTACACTCCAGCCCAGTAATCCGGCGCTGTAGAATACAATGATTGCATCTTTGTAGAGGGGTAAGATCCCAACAAGTTTCTTGGATATGACACTAAACCATTTGATGATGAGGCTCCAGTCCCGGAATTTCTTGCATTATTGAGTACCTCTTCATAGCCATGAATCTCAGGGTAGTTATACTTGAAACTATTTAACTGCAACTAAAACTATTAGTGTTTGCAATAAGTAAGTCGAGGGTGACTCGTTGACTCTTTGGCTCTCTTTTCAATAGCTACTACCACGAGGAGTATGGGAGGACGCTTCTCCTTCCTATGGATTGTTCTATTTTACCTTTGATATATACCTTATAAGGCTGAGTGCGAAGCTAGTTGGTCATCAAGTAACATTTTTTGATGGTATGATTCCATCCGGGATTGAACCCCGGTCTTCCGGGCCATTGGTGAACATACTACCCATTGGGTTAATGGGCCGACATTAAACCATTTGAAAACAAATGGTTGCAGTCTCGTAAAATTTGTTACCATCCAACGATTCATTTACAATTCATAAATATTTAATGTATTTATAAATATATAATTTGGAATTAAATAACCTGTAAAGGTTATTATGCCGTAAAAAACGATCAGTCAACCAACGTGTGCACTCACACACACTCACGCTTACACCCACAAAACAAACACACACCCACAAGACAGACATCAATCAATTCATTTATTGTTAATTTTTAAAAAATGCGGTGTGTGGTAGATCTTGTTTTTGGAGTTTTGTAAGGTTTCGTCTGTTTGTGTTTCTATTTCCATGTGTGTGTGGGGGGGGAGAGATTGATCTCTCTCTCTCTCTCTCTCTATATATATATATATATATAGAGAGAGAGAGAGAGAAAGAAAGACAAACAGTGAGAGAAAGAGAGGAATATTGTGTGTTTTCTTAGTTGAACTTATGATCTCCCTCTCTCATTCTCTCTCTCTTTCTCTCTTTCTCTCTCTCTTAATTTTACTCTTGTAACTTTTTGTCAAAGTAAACTGACCTTAGTAAATAACTTGTGATCTTCCTGCTAACTGGGATAGTTTCTTACATCACTCTAGGGACAGATTGCTGTGTTTGAATGTTGATGAACGGCCAGATTTCAAAGGTTTATTTTCATGATATTAGAATGTATAAAAAAACTGTGCCGTTTTGGTATGAGCCCCCTTATCCTCCCAGCTATGGGTTAAATAGTACCACTCCTGTTCTTCTAGGAGAATGGCTTTGGCATTAAATAACCTAAAAAGAGTTGATATGCCATTAAACAAAGAAACCTGTGCTGTTTGGCTAATACGTCCACTTCAAAGCTTTTTCGCATATATATCTAACAACTATGATTTCTCTCAAATGATATATATATATATATATATATATATATATATATATACATATATATCCTAAGTGAATAAACACGAAGAAAAACGTACGTAAACATCCGGAATTTCAACCAAGCTCGCCGATTAGACTTTATATATAATGTAAACTTGTTCATACTATAAAGATGGACGTTTTTTGCAAACGTAATAAGTTATACGATTACTGAGTTTCTGGCAACACGGAGGTGTTATCAATCCCTGAAGCTGCACGAAGAAATCAAAGAGTGAAAGGAAAGGAAACTTAGAGGATCCCCAAGTCTAGGTCGGGATTGTAGAAGACGCCAAAGTTGAAAATAGAAATGTATCAGCAACAAATCGGCCGTTGGCTCTGATGGACAGAAAGAAGCTCAAGGGGACGAGCCGTGGGAGTGGACTCAGGATATATAAGAGGAAACGGAAAAGTTTGGGAAGAGACTCAACGATTTGAAGACGGCCGAAAATTATTGCACCCATTTTAGGTGAGTTCCACGTCGGGATTCCACACCTGCTGCGAAGCTGTGAAGAGGGAACAGCGGGTAAGAGAACTACAACAGAGAACGCGAAAATATATCAAAAATGTGTCGGCTTCTCTCTCCTCGTGACGTTTTTTCTCTGTCTAGCGAAAGCAGTGGACTCACTCTTTATACTCTATTTCTCTCGTCTCGAGGACTACTAAGAGGTGAAGTAGTGAATAATATTTTGTATAAACGAACCAAGACGGTGTTTTGTGCGTTCGTCACTTTTTCTTATTGTGAGTTTACAAAGGGGTCCGATTGACACTTAAGATGTAATGCTACAGTCATAAATCCGTCAGAACCATGGTGACACAAATGTCTATGAAGTGCCGTAGTGTTACAAGGGTCTACCGAAAACCGTGGAGGTGCAAGCGTCTATTTGGAGATGTAGTATTACAAATGTCCATTAAGAGCCATCGCGTTACAGTTGACATATTTCTCGGAATAAAGTCTGGATGTTGACTCCCATCAATTTTCCATTATGATATTTTAAAACAACGTTACAATCTGACCATCAGCATTCGGTAACTTTCATATATACTATACTTGGAGGATTACTTTAGTTTAAAAACATGTGGATGCTCTCGAGTAGTATAAAAGGGTCTACCAGCGAATTAAAATCATATACAGCTATAATTATGCATACTAAAAGGTATGACATCTCCATGCTGAAAATAGACATTCTTATTTGTCAAAGTAGTGAACGATTCTTTAACTTTTAAATATACGCTATCGAGAGAATAGAATAATACGATTAATTAGCATGTCTTAGATTATTTTGATTGTATACACTGCAGAAGGGAGTTTATACTTTTTTTCTAAAATGAGGTGTGTTCTGTATGACACTATACTACAGTTTTCATTTCTGGAGATCTTAGGTGTGTATAGCAAAGTTTCATTGACACTGCTCTAAGATTCATCCAGAGCCCCAGTCGTAGTACTTACTAGGCACTCAACTATGGCTCAAATAGATCAGTATAAAAACATTTATATTCAGTAAGACCATTGGCAAAATAAACCTCTTACGAATTAATTGCACAAAATATATAAATATAAACACATAGACATAAAATATCCCTGGGTTGAAATGTCCTAAAACTCAATCCATCGATCAATCTATCAATCGTATAAATAATTATGGGAAAATAAAATAAGAGAAAATATGTATGGAAAATGAGCTCGAAATTTCTGCAAAACTAACAATTTGACTCTTTTTTGAAAACGGGAGACCTAATAGATAGTAGGAAGCTGCATAATTTCTAAATAATAATAATAATAATAATAATAATAATAATAATAATAATAATAATAAACACAGGAAAGAGTTGCAATGACTGGAAGAAGACCTGGAGACTAAAATACATCTCGATTCACTCAGAGCAACACTCGAAAAAAATACCAAATAAGAAAACTCCAGGTCATTATGGCATCTATGGATTCGAGTTTTAAAAATTCACCTCCATCCATGACAGACTGGCTATCGAAATGAGTAGATCTTAGCCGAATCGATAACTAAAAGAAAGACTGCATTGATCCAGAAATATATCGCAAAAGGAATCGCCCTAAACAATAATTGAACTATAACGTGCCTACCTACGATGTGAAAAATACTAACGGCACTAATTAAAGAGGTGATTAACAACTCGCTAAAAAGCTGTTGACTGTTACTTGAGGATGCCACAAGAGGACCAGAGGAACAGTTGAGCTAATGTATAATGATCAACACATCCGTAAGGAGAGCAAAATGAGACGCAAAAATCAAGCTATGTCGTGGATTTATAACAGAAAGGGTACGATATGGCACCACGAAGCAGGATAATAAACTTTCACAAAATGTACAGGATATTCGACATAAGTCATAAAGTTCATCGAGGAAACCATGAGGAACTGGACAGTGGATTTGACTGCATCAGGAAAAAAAAATTGCCGAAGTGAAAAACCGGAAAGGTATATTCCATGGAGATAGATTACAACCATTATTATTTGTATTATCGATGATGCCACTCAAATACTCACTTAAGAGTTGTTCAGGTGAATACAAACAACATAAATCGCAAGAAAAGATTAAACACCTAATGTCAAGGACAACATCAAACTGTTAACAACTTAGAAATCCAAATGAATACAGTGTAAATATAGAATGAGGATAAAGGAGAGGAATTTGGCATAGAAAAATGAGTCATACTAATAAAGAGGAGCTGCAAACGACAAGTGACGGAAAGAATAGAATTACCCAATCAAGAAAAGATCAGAACGCTCGCAAAAAAGGAAACTTATAAGTACCTGGTAATATTGGATATGAACATCATTTAATAAGTGGAGATTAAAGAACATATTTTTAAGAATAGTATCTTAGAAAAACGAGAGAAATCCTAAAAACCAATTTATATTGCAGAAATCTTATCAAAAATATGAACTCCTGGGCTTTTTCCCCCTGTAAGACACTCGGGACATTTCCAGAAGTGGACGATGGGAGAACAAAAACAATTGGACCAGAGAATTAAGAAACTAATGGTAATGCATAAGGTCTTAAATCCTTGAGATAACAAAGATATAATATTCGTGGGGGAAGAGGAATCGCTTGCCTTGAAGATAGCGATGATACATCGATACTGCGACTCGAACAAAGACTAACTGCAGCGATCAAAATAACACAACCCCCCCCCCCAATGATCAACAACAATTAAGGAAAAGAAATGGGAAGAAAAATAACTCAATGGATATTTCAATCTATGAAATAATAAAATATTATATTAAATGACTTGGAAATAGCTAAAATAGTGAACCCCTTAGAGAGAAGCAATCCCTTTTAATAGCAGCACAAAATAACGACATAATGACCAACTATGTCAAAGCAAAAAGGGCAAATTTAGGTTATCCGGAGATAGAGCTGAAGCAATCCAATATTATGATAAAGCGAATACAAGAAATTAGCGCAAAAAGAGAATGAGAAAATACACGACTGGGGGGAGAAAATAATGCGTTTTTAAAAACTTACCAAACGAACAAAGGATATATCCACAACCCGGTACCCGTCCTGGAGAATGAAACGCACAAACCTTTCTAAAATGTTGAGCTAAAAACAGATCACCTTATCCCAGCCAGACTATTAGAACAAGTGATAGTCAACAAAAAAAAAAAAAAAAAGAACCTGATGAATACCGGCAGTTAATAGTGTAAAAGAAAGCGAAAACTTTGATAAATATCTAGATTTTGCACTAGAACTAAAAGAATGGCAAGCATGTTTACAACGATAGCAATTGGTTAAGGGACTGGAATACTTGGAAATAAAAATACAAATCGACACCATCCAGATTACAGCATTATTAAGATCGGCCAGAGTACTGAGAAGAGTCCTGGAGACTTGAGGAGACTTGCTGTCACTGAGGCTCCAGTGAAAAACCATCAGTAACCGTAGATGTGAAAAAACTTTTTAAAGGAGTAAAATAATGATACATTGTTTGAGAACTGAAAAAGAGAAATATAAAGGTGTCAGTTATAACAATCAGAATTGAAGCTTTTAAAAATCCTAAAGAATTGGGAAAAGCAATTTAATGTACAGACAACAGCACTTTTCAACCATTTAGAGAATCTCCAAGAACTTCGAAAAGAGACTGAGGGAAGAAGAAACACGAGGAGAAATCAGGTTTGTGCAGACCGCAGCCCAGTTGGAGCATTTGAAAAATTCCAAGGAACTTAAAAAATATGACTGGGAAATCTAAAAATCCTAGGATAATTTGAGACTGTCCAGCATACACCACATTTGGAGCATTCAGAAGGACCATAATAACCTTTAAATAAAGATTTTAAAAAAAACTAATCTATCTCCCATAACAGCTGAGATTAAATAGAACTCTTTGAAAATCAGCAGAAACTTGCTGTCACTCAGACTTCAGTGAAAACCAACAGTGACTGTTGGTGTGAAAAACTTGTACGAGGTAAAATAATAACAAAATAATAACAAAAATGATAATAGAAAGAGAGAATGATACTGAAGATAAAAAAAACCCCAAGCATCAGATAATTGTGAAAGAAAGATAGAAACCGTTTACAAGATAATTAGACAATATATTAACCCAGTAGCCGAATTCATGTAAAACTGTTTTCGCGCGTCGAAACAATGTTATTTATTAAGCTTATAGTCGAAATGCTTCTGCTTTTTTTTTCTTGCTGTATTTTAAAAAGGAATTAAAAAAATATAAATCAAGAGATAAACGAAAAAAACAACAACACAAAAACAAAAACACAAAAAAGGTGCTGGTAATTTCAAAACAAGAAAAGAGAAGAGTTTTCCGCAGTAAACAACACGAGCATATCGAGATGTTCATAATTTGATAAAGTCGTCACTTGTGTTTGGAAACGAGAAGATGGTGTGTAAATTATATTTCATGAACACTTCTTGATAAAAATTACTTTACACTGTTATACAACTACTCTTTGCAGCTATTAAGTCCCCTTTCTAAGGTAAACCAAATAAAAAAGAACAAAAGGCTTTAAATTCTGGCCATCATATTCTGAAACATATACATAAGTCTTCGTCCGTTTAGGCTGCTTAATCTCTGCATTTATCTAACGCATCCGCCCCGGAAGAATGAAATCCAAAGTCAATTTTTAAGCGGAGTAAAAACGGAATGAATTAAGAGATTTCACATCTCATAATAGGTTTGCCTAACCAAGTCTAAAGAACCCAATATATCCTACCATAACATAGCCATACATGAATATGTAAAATATACATATAATGTTCATAAAATGTTCATATATAACATAGGAATCCCGAAACACGAAAAACACGTACGACTTCTTAGTTCAGGTACGAAACTTTTTTATTACCTTTGAGTTAAAAGGTTTTTCGACATAAGAAGAAAGGCACAATCTTTCTATGCTGACTTTTCCATCTGTCCCCCATCACATGCGGCGCCCGCAGCGCACAAATTCGTCTGGCCTCGCCCATGTTTTAATCTCAACTAACTGACTTTTCTCAAATCTCAGCCCACGCTTCCGGTGCGTGACGTCACTTACATCCCTGGTCACACCCTCTATCTGCGATTTTTATTGTGATTTCTCTGAATGACACGTCCGCTCCGCGTGCGTGTGAACACCTGTGCTCATGTTTGCACCTAACTAACCCATGCACTTAGCCGAAAGGTTCTCAGCCTAACTAAACCCAAAGGCAAGATATATAAAACGAAATCCCTCGGCCATTATATTAAACTACTATTTACTTATAGTTGTCGAAAGAACATACGGATTCATGCCTTTCTCAATGGCATTAGCTCAAAGAGAAACGTAAACAGCAGCGCACACGATTCAAATTTAGAACACAGGTTCTATTCCCTATGATTCTTAACACTAAGTGCATCTACTTGTCTACTCAATACATCACAATGACTTACAAATTTCTCTTGCTGATGAATTTGATAGTTTTATCTTAATATAATTTATGAACATTTGCATTTGAGCATATTAATTTACTAGTGTGGTATATTCTTAATATGTTCACCATTACTGTAGTCACATGTAGCAAACCACGTTGTATCTCTATCAATCTTCCTGGAGAACAATTTCTTCATCACCTAATACATTCTATCTATTCAGAGCCATTTATTTTCTAAAGGAAGCAAATATATCTGCCCTTCAATGGATATTGCAAAGGCGTGACAAGATATAATAATGAGCATAATATTAGTGGTATTGCATCGACGAAAACAGGCGGATGCAAAGACGAAAAGAAGGAATGAATTCACACCAGGAAATTAAAAAAAACATACACATGTGGTCTTAGAAAAATATCACTCATTTTATTATCGTTATTGTAACTTTCGGTGGGACCGGTCTCCTAAAGAGGACGACATGAAGTGGTATTTTCGAGTGGATGAAGGGATTTCTAAATTGTAGCCTACCGCCAAAATGATGTTGTGGTTTTATAAGCCCCAATATTAAAGTCGTTACGTGTCCTCTACCAGTAAATAAGTGACAGATATATTTCTAAATATATGTATGACTGTTTCCCTAAACCACCACGAGAGTTCCTCTTATAGATTACTTAATGTCGATCACATAGCCAGTCATTACAATCACCGGTGGAAGGGGGCGACAATTGCACAGCTGTACATCAGGTTCATTGGTGGAGAGAGAGATTCATATAAGAGAGATGAAATGGCATTACGCTAAAATAATTTTTTTTAGTTTAGCTCCGATTTGAGATACTTATGGGTCTCTTCTTTACACGCTATGTACCTATATATGTTAATTCTACAGATATTTTCCTTTCTCGAGAATCTTTTGTGTGTATGTGTTTTTTTTTAATTTGATATTCCTTTGTGTACAATTATTGAGGTTCAATCAGTTATGAGGTGCTATTTCTTTCAGCTGCTGAAGCTGTTTGCAGGATTCAGCAAGTAAACAGAAATGAATAGTAATGAAAAAGGTCTAATAAATTTGGAATAAGTTCCCTTTATTATTTGATATACATGTGTCGACATGAAATATTCTTAATAAACAAAACATATAGTAAGACAGACGATAGAACTTCGAAGAATATTGTGCTAAAACGTTAATTTTCTCATAAAACAAACATCAAAGAATTATATTATTTCGTGTGGATTTTTTTCTAATCAAAACGGATATGATTGCTTAATATTTATTAGCTGTCTAGTGGGTAGGGTGTTCACAAATGGTCCGGGAGACCTAGGTACAATCCCAGGTTTCTTCATACCAAAGAATTTTAAAATGGTACTTGATACCTCCTTGCTTAACACTCAGCAATATAAGGTATGTATCAAGGGTAAAGTGGAGCAATTCAGCGAAAATAGTAGCGCCATTCCCGACACTTCGGTGTAGTAGCTATTGAAAAGGAGCCTCCTGGTCACCCACGACGTCAGTCGCCAACTTTACTTACTAACTAAACATTTAAAACTTGATAAAATATTTTATCAAAAATATGAATATGTTCCTGTCTCCAAAACAGCTGCACTGATTTTATATATATATATATATATATATATATATATATATATATATATATATATATATATAATAAATTACATATATACAATTTTGCATATTTATAGTTGACTAATGGGCTTAAGTGCTTCAGAGTTTGGCAATAAGCAATACCTTGATGTTTTTCTCGTATAATTTTCGACCGATAATGATACAATCCTGTATTGTTGGTTTTACATGAAAACATATTTTATAATAAAGGATTGTTTGAAGTATACTTATTTGTAGGCGATAAACACGGACACAGGAAGAAGCGTGCGCATATATGCACATTCACACTCTCTCTCTTCCTCTTTCTCTCTCTTTCCGTATATATATATATATATATATATATATATATATATATGTGTGTGTGTGTGTGTGTGTGTTCTTATTAACAGGAAATAGAATAATAAGAAAAATAGGATTAAAATAATGACCGAGTTTCACGTCGCTGATCCTCAGGTAAGCCAGAATCAGCTTGGTTACGGCTCACAATGGGGAGATAGTGACTCAACTGAGGATCAGCAACGTGAATGTCAGAGGTGTGAGCTTTATTTCGTTTTTATTGTTATTCAATTCGAAAGAATTTGCTATGCAGATATTAAGTATATAGTAAAGTAAGTAAGTAAAGTTGTCTCCCTTTAGTCGAGGTTGACCCGAAGGGTCCCTTTTCGATAGCTACTACACCAAGGTGTAGGGGAGGGCGCTACTCTTTTCCCTAGGTTGCTCCACTTTACCCTTGATCCTTACCTTATAATGCTGAGTGTTAAGCAAGATATCATCAAGAACCATTTTTTGAGTCTTTGGTATGAATCGACCTGGGATTGAACCCAGGTCTCCTGAGCCATTGGCGAACACTCTAAACATTATGCCAATTAGTGCTAAATTTTAATCATATACATATATGTATACAGAAAGACAGGGAGAGACAGATAGACAAACAGACAGAGATATACAGCCAGTGAGAGAGAGACAGAGAAAGAGAAAAAGAAAGAGAGAGAGAGAAAGAAAAATATTATATGTGGAATTTAGTCAAATGTATCAGTAAAGAAAAACATTTTTGAAACTGTTCCAATTGATAAAAGGAGTTATACTCTGCATTTGAAAATACATCTTAAGCAGGTACGAAAGCACTGACCATCTGAATGATATACGCGAATACTTAAGCCAGGATGGAAATTATTTAGTGGATAGATTGCTCGATTGATTGATACATGCATAGATAGACATGTATTGAAATAAATAAAATATATGAAATAAATAAATGAATCTCACAAAGAGATTCAGGGAGTCTACCAGGAATGATTGAAAAGATTACAGTGTACAAAAAGCGGTTAGTGACATCTCGGGGTATTCATACTTAGCAGAGAAGAAAGGGAGACGATTTTGTTGAATAATGAAAAGTGTAAAATAAAAAGGAATCTTTACGTTTCTCAGTTGGAAGCAAGCCAAAACTCGTTTCAAAAGCCATCATCCAAGCAATATTTAAAAGAGAAATGAAACCGGAAGACTGATAAAAGGGAAGCGGAATGTGATGCGCACACAGTGAAAATGAAAAGGCTTTGGGGAAGAAGATCGGAGGCTGAGGTGGTTTGTTTAAAGGTCAGGTGTGCTAATTACTTATATACTTATCGGTATGAATAATTACGTTCTAGCTTGAACCGGTGAATAGTCAGGGGAAAAAAGGGCAGGGTATAGATCAAGCAGCGTGCCAGCCTGATGTGGTCAGCAGGCCTTCTGCAACTGTCTTTGTTCGCCAAATAATGGCTTAGTGAACAGGGTACTGGTTTATGAATAAATAATAGGCCCTATTCAATGTCGTTTCCTCGTCTATTTTTGCTGTGTTCGCTGGCTAGTTGTATCTTTACCAGCTTGTTCGCTTGTTTAATACATTCTTCTCGCCATTTGGTTTTTTTTTATTATCGTTGTCTTTTAGGCCATGGATTATCCACTTGATATTAATTGTGAAGATATTGCTGTCTTATCGGTAGGCGTTTCCGCAACGAGGGATTTCAGAAGTAGCCGGTAGGGATCAATTGGCAACAAGTCTTTTCGAATTCCTCGAGGGTAAAGCTTTAAGTTAATAATTTCCTTGTATGTTTGTTTATTTTTCTTTGGGCCAAATACTTAATTTTTTCAATTTCTAATAGAAAAGGGTCTCAAATAGATAGGGCTAATAAATATACCTCATTTATATATTACATTTTTTCTTATTGATTCTTTTTTTTTTTCTCCAGTTCCTTTGAAGGGATTCAATGCAATTCTTATATTATTAGATAGACGTCGTTCCCTGTTCCATCCATCATTCAGGCAGTTGGATATTGCAATCCTTTTTACTTTTTCAATTAAGTACTAACATAGAACATTTCTATTGCTATTGATTCCATTCTAATGACTTTTAAAAGAAATTTGATTTTGTGTATCAATGTCTCTCATTCCTTTTATATTTCATTTTATATTCATGTCATATTTTTTAATTCATCTCTCACCGTTTAAAACAAGTGGGTAGATATTACATTTGTGCTGTCTGATACGAAATTTTTTATTATTTTGCCTATAAATGAGTTTTTGAAGCCAGTTTTAACTGGTATTTTATTTACTGAAGTCTGAACAATTGTAAGTATCCTCAGGTCACCAGGACCCTTCTATGTATTCAAACTACATTTAACCATCCTATGTTCTGAATGGTGTGGACTTTTCCAGTTAACTCACTTTTTTTCAGATTTTTCGAGGCCCCAACTAGAAATGACATGACCATCACCACGTTCCATACATTGTTAGCTTTCCTGTGATGATCTTGATCTATAGATTCTCTTTTTCTTTCCTTTTTTTTTTTCTGCATTCAGCTGGAAAGACCAAATCCACAAGGTGACTAGTTATTTTCTTTTGTTAATAACTACTATCTTTGGATTGTCCGTTTGTATCTCAAAACCACAGAATGAGTTCTATGTTTCATCTTCTAGGGTCTATTTAAAGTATTTGCAATAATGGATGTAGTCTAGGTGGCGTAATAACAAAAGTCCTTGACTGCGACACCGTACTTAGTGACATTGAGCACAGTTGCCCAATTATGTTCACTTTCAGACAAATACCCTTGAGAAAGGCATGAACTGTTTTATTTTTCTCACTAAAGGGTTGAATAGTCCAACTACTTCTATGAATATTGATTTAGCATTAAATAAGCCCAGGAAGTTGTGTAATATGTTACGGAGAGTCGAAGTTCAAAAGTGACTGGAGGTTAATTTCTGGGGAAGGAAAAAGAGAAGAAAAAAAAAGAAGAAAAGGCAGACACAGAATCTCCGGAACGGCCAGTTGACCTCTGGTGAGTCAGACCAAAGCTCTCGTTTTGGTTTAACAAGTCACGAGTAAATGGCTACGTTAATTAAACATGACAAGAAAAAAATGACGTCCAAAATCTTTTGCCCAGGTTGTGAGCCGCTGGAAACAGATATATCCTCTCTCTGACACCAAGCAGAAATAAGGGGACGGCTTGGGTTTGAAAGTTAGTCGGCTTGGAGATTTGACATGAAAAAGATGCGAGTGAATTCAAGCCAGGATAATGTGAAGATAGTTCAAAATTGCGGTCCCATTTTGGATGGAGCTTTGAAAAGGGGTCTCGCATCAGACGCGAACTTGTGAAGAGGAAATCAGCGAACATGTACGTTAAAACAACAACAAAAAAACAGCAAGGAAATTCAAAGTTTATCATAGCTCTCTTTCTCCTCATTGTTGTGTCTCTTTGTCGAGTTAACATAGGCGACTCAGCTTTCATATTCTGTTTCTGTCTTCCGACGACTACTTTAAAAGTGTTGTTGCGAATAAACTTTTGTTTTAGTGAACTAAGAGTTTTGTGTGCTCGTCACTTTTACCACAGTGAAGTTACAACAGGGTCTGGCTACTACTTAAGACGTTGTAATACATTCACAAATCCGTTCGAGCATAGCTGCAGATTTATCGTGTAACAGTACAGTTGATATGCCATAAAACACTTAAGAAGGATTAGTGTCGATATCGCTAATCAGTATAACCCTATGATAGCATGGTCAAAGTTCAGTCTCTTGCACTATTCCCAGAGAATTGCATTTTCTACTCTGTTGTACATTGTCTAGTAATTCATTTGCGCTAGTTTGCTGCATTCATTTATTATGTAATTAACCGTTTCATCTTTTTCTCCACATAATCAACACTTGCTATTCTGTTTTGTATAATCAATTTTCACTTTAATATAATTGCTCCTTGAAGCTTTATTTTGAGCTGCAATTAGAAGAACTTCAGTTTCTCTTCTTTCCTAGCCAGGTCCAGGTTTTCTTGTGTGCAATTTTTTTTTTTTGTTTGTTACTTGAAATCTCCATACAGTTTTTTCTTTCCGTTTCCTTTTTTTTAGTTTGTGTCGTTATATTTTTGTCTGGTCTTATGTAGCCAATACTACTATCGTCTGCTCAGATTAGTCTTTCTTTACTCTATCAAATAAAGTCCTCATGTCCTTGTATTGAGGCATCTACGCAATCCCCAATGCTACCGAGTCATCTTTCTTCTTCTTTTCTTAATGCATACGGCCTGTATCAGTCATCTCTTGGCAGTAATGCTTTGTGCATAGACATCAATTTTCTTGTCCTTTTTATCCATTTCACTGAGTTCTTGCCATATGCTTTTTCAGAATCGCCCAAAGTACCTTAAAAAGTTGTTTCTCCTGAGGAGATTGGTTTCCAGAAGTTTTCTCGTTCATCTGAGATAATCTTTTCTCATTTTTCTTTCATCTCCACTTGTTCGTTCGTGTCCTCTTCTAATATTCCCCACTAATAGTGGTTTTCCTTCACCCCAAGCGTTCTGATTCGTTTTTGATTTGTTAGTTCCATTCTTTCCGTTGTCTCTCTTTTCCCACTTTTCATTTTCAACATTGCACATTTTTCTATAACAAATACTATTCTTATATTCTCGCTGTATACATTTCTCTACCTTTTTCATTTCTTTCCTAGAAGTTGGATGTCACTCATGTACGTAAAGTGATTAATCTTTTCTTGTGATTTGGAAAAGTTGTAGCCCACAATGAACTCCCTGAGTATGTAACTTGGTGGCAAAAATTCTACAATGAATAGCTGTGGTGAAAGCTAATTCCTCGGAAAGATGTGTCTGGATTTTAACTTTTACTTGAGATAGACATCACACCACCAATTCCTCCCTCAACTTTTCTATGACATTCAAAATGAAGCCAATAATCGTGTCGGATATTTTTTTACATTTTCAAACACTCTATAATCCCCGTTTACGGGAATAACTGTTATCATTATTATAAGAGTTCTTCGCACCAGTGTTAGCCGAGGGTCTTATTATTATTATTATTATTATTATTATTATTATTATTATTATTATCATTATTATTATTATTATTATTATTTTCATCAGGAAACATTTTTCCCTACACGTATTTAACAGTCTTTTCTCCTGGTTCATCATTTGAAGCAGAAGTGACAACAGATAGGTGATTAAGCACAACTGTTGACATTGTTCCGTTTTAAAACATGCACACAGTCAACAGGCAGATATTTTGAACTAGGTATTCAAGCACATGTTCATCAATGAGAAATATAAACAGACTGCACATAAAAAATATTGACTTATCGATCAGGAGATAATGCACTGCAAATGTAATGTATTTAAAAACCTGGAATACAATGATAAATTTGACAAAAACGTAGCATTACATTCAAATGTCGATGTGTACATATAGCAAATTAAGGCGAGTAAAATCATTACTCGTACCTTACCCACAATACGCTACCCTTATTACCTTCAGAAAAGTAAAACATGGCTCCAAAAACCTGTGCCATAGGAAAGACACAAAAGAGCATTGGTTGATGAGGCTCAAATTCTGGAGCTTCTGGAAGTTAAAAAGTGCTTGTTGATTACTCTTACATCCAGATCCATGCATGGTAGATCTTGTTATGTCTCCATGTATGGGTCAAATAGATGTGATTATTTGTATTACATAAAAATACTTGATATCATAAAACCATGAGGAAAGTCCTTTTAAGAAACTACGTAAAAATGTAACTATAGATGTACAATGTTCGCAGATCCCTAACCTCTGTACATAAAAGTACCCAAGACATCTTAAAATGCTATAAAATCACTTGATAAATCAATCAAGCAGACTACATGCACTCCTTTTGCCTGTGTTAAAATTAGCATTGTCTTTTTGGAGGTTGCAAAATTATTTTCCATTCGGACACACATACACCCACATACATGCACACTAGCACACACAAGCACCACCTCACATGCACGTGCGCGTGTGTATATATGAATGAATGCGCTCATTAGCATAATTTAATTAGATAAATTTAGGTATTCATTACCAGATGATAGACTTGTTATCAATTATGAAGTAAAGAAATTTGGCGACTCTGGTTCCAATATTAAATAGTATGTCTTAAAAAGGAATTAGGATCTTTGTCTTTAATAAAAGTATTAAAATAGACCGGATACGAGAAAAAATGTGGGTAGTTGCCTTTCAAAGCAGACAGAAAATTATTGAAATCAGCCTATATATATATATATATATATATATATATATATATATATATATATATATATATATGCGTGTGTGTGTGTGTGTGTATGTGTGTGTATAATAGAGAAAGAGACAGAGACTGACAGAGAGACAAACAGACCAGCAGACAGACAAGTCTATCTATACAAAGATGGTAATCAGAGAGAGTTGTGTTGCTGAGTCTTGCAGAATAAAGGCGAAATGAACCAATGGCAAAGATGTTGTTTAACCACACTGAATGAGACTAAAAGATTGAGTAACGTGGAGTGGTATTCTGAATTCTACGATAGAAAGAAATTAATATCTTTTAAATGTCAGATTGGTTTTTCTAGCTCCCAAATTTTAGTCATTGTCTTTGTTCATTGTCACTCTAATAGTATCTCACTAAATGACTGTCCATTTAAAAAAAAACGTTAATATTTCTCGCACTTACCTTGAGAAACTTGGTGGTTAGTGATTTGTCATTGGTCACACTGTCTATAATCAGATTCATTGGTGGGAGGAATCAGCCACTTCATTACATATGATACAGTATCAGGCATAGAGTTTTACATATAACAAGACATAGATATTGAGAGAATAGACGATTGCAAGCTGATTGAAAGAAAATGTATTACATTAAAACCGATTCATGAGAAATCGTTTAGTTGAAAAATATTTTACAATATAATGGAAGAGATTCATCTGAAAAATCAAGATAATTTTTTTCTTATCTGCATTAGAAGAGACATAAAAAATTGAATGATAAAAGTTCTTTATAGTTTCATAGGCATAAACAGATTGATGAGAGCAAACATATAAAAGGTTTATTTACTTGTCACGTAAAGGTGACAAAAAAAAACGAATTGAAATCTTGGACGAGGCAAGAAGAAGAAGAAGAAGAAGAAGAAGAACAACAACAACAACAACAAAAACAAAAACAACAACAACAACAACACTGGGTATTGTACATTTTATTAAACAGACAATAAGCCAATCTAAAAAAATAGAATGCTGTAGATAAGACTAAAAATTAGTTCTCCGTTTCTATTAAAAACGACAAAAAACAAACTCCAGACAAAGTGGTTACAGAAAACGGGTGATAAAGATGTAAATGGAATCACCAATGTTTTAGACTAAATTTTTTTTCAAAAGGAGGATTCTAAAGAATGGATATTCCCCGGAGCTTTAAGTCCGGGAAATATTTGAACAGGTAAGTAGTTAAGAAACCATTTACCAAGAAGAACTCTTCAAAGAAGATGTACAGGACAAATAGTGATCTTCCCCACATAAAAGAACACACAATTACATAAAGTTTAATACATTACTTAAATTTGATACGTAACTAAGGAAACAAGAATGGGATTTTAAATTACAAACAGAAAAAGTGAATAAATCGCTGAAGAATATTACAACAGATAACATTAGCGATTTAAACAATGTAATTTATGCATGAACAAATGATGTACAAAAAGAACAATAACGCGAATCTGGGATAAAAATGAGACTGAGAGAACGAATTAAGAAACAACAAAGCGATTCAAAAATCAACATGAAAGCAAAACACACAATGGAACGAATCAAGTGATGAAAAACAATTTAAAAAAACACTCATTTCAACAAGAAATAAGCTAAAAGATATTAGGTAAGGAAGGTAGATACAAAAGATACCAAAACGAGATCCTGCAAACAAGTAAATAGGATATTCCAAAACAAAGAAAGTAGATTCTACGAACAGGTAAATGAAAAAATCATGAAGAAGTTTGGACAACGTGATGCAATCGAAATAAAACATAAGATTGAGGAAACTGTGTGAACAGAGACCAGGAGACAACAAAAACGCATATTGTTTCAGAAAGAATTACAAGGAATTGAAGAAAACCTACAAACAAAAGTACATTTAGAATCACTAAAAATGACCTTTAGGAAAACTGCATGTCGGAAGACACCAGGTCACAATGGAATTCGGCTAAAAGGATTCACATTTGGAGGCGTTCATGGTATTATAGTTACCGTCATTGGAAACAGACACGGCGACCAAAGTTCGAAATTTGCATTTAATATAGCGGTATGGGAATAGTGCAAATCTAATTATTCTCCCTCCAGCTATGGTTAGTTTTTTGGGGAAATTGTGCACTGAAAACCGTGTTATAGCAACCCCAGTCAAGGAGAGGGAAAACTTTGATTTCAAACCTGTTAAACTCCGCTTAAAACTGATGCTGTATCACATCCTGCTTGGGCGGAGTCGTTGTTAAATATTTATTAAAGGATTCACATTGATTAACAAGATATTAGCTAAATAACGGTGCAAATGATTACAAGACCAATGATTTTAATAGATTATGAAAGGAACATCTTATCAAGAAAGATCAGAAAAAGTATATAATACAAACGAACTCAAGCAACCACACATCAATAATATATCTGTCAATGATTTGAATCATCTTGATCCCACAGACATGAGGGAACGATATTAATCTCTTCAAAGTTACAGAATTGTACTGTGAGAACAGAAAGCACATCACAAATGAAACGAGAAGCACACATCTCATCAAGTGAAACATAGTAAAAGATGTAAAACCAAAATAGAAAAGTCTCGTCATTCAATACAGAGACTATAGAAAAGATATAGGACAAGATCCTACCAACTTGGATATCAGAATATTTACAAAAAATCAAAATCTTAGTGCAAGTAACTATCTTAATCAAGAGAGATATAAAAAAAACTGGAGACTCGAACGAAAAGCTCAAGAACATAGCAAAAGTTAAAATGCAAAACAGTCATCTTCAAAGTGATATTTCCCACTTTCAAATATTCTATATGTCAATAATATCGCTAAATTTTATTCTGTTAAAAAACAACAAAGAAATATCTAAGTATACAAATTTTCAAGAAAAGATAAACCCCTTGTATACATTGTCGATGACCAATTGTTTGGAAAAAAAATGAATTAGTCATTCTAGCCCCAACATTCAACTGTTGCGTATAAATGGAATTTGAAATTAAGATAAGTACAATGGTTTTAATGAACAAAGGAAAAAGTAAAATAACAAAAGAAATGAAACAACTCGATCGGTAAAGTGTGTAAACACAAAGAGAAAAAGAAAACCGTAAACACTTGGAAATATTTGAAGTGTGAAGAGACAAAAGAAACTTGCTTCACATTGATGCAGAGTTTATGGATAACGTTACGGGTTTCTTAGGGTTTCCAGACAGCTCCACTGACTCCCAGACAATGCTCGGAGCACAGATGGAAACATTAACCGCTCTCGTTTGTGATTACTAAGTGACAAACGATCTCGTTTGTGATTACTAAGTGACAATCTTATTCATTAACTTTTAATGCTGTCAAAACACGTGAGTCTTCGTCCAATAAAAGCCATTATCCCAAATGACCTTAGTAATCATCCCACATCTTTCAAACTGGATAACACTCACGTTGTTTTAAACTACTCTACGAAATCGGCCAAATAACAGATTACACCGATCTATTATTTGGCAAGGTGTAAACATTTCATGGACATACGAATGTTAATCCTTCACCTTTAAATGCCACCCAACAAAAGCAAATACTAACATAAATAAAGGAAAGAGATTGGAATGTTTCTTGAGAATAATGAAATTAAACTCTACAGCAGGAAATTCCTTCCTAATTCTCCGTCCAAGTTAATATTTTTCTCTTTCTTACTCAGCTACCAAAAGAGAGAGAAGCAGAATCACGAAACCCGTTGTCATGTATTGGAGTTTACAGAATATCCCACTTCCATTTCTGCCACGGGTAGATGAGAACCTACGGCAACTCTCCATCACCATTTAAATGGCAAAATCGTTGGTGACCTCGACATTGAGTGCGAGATGTCCAACTTGGCTCAGTTGTCTTTTTTCTGTCGGTTGTTTTTTTTTTTAACAACTTATTTGTCCGAACCCGGGAAACCGTTACTACAAACAATTAGTTGCATCTTGAGTTGTTTTTTTTTTTCAGGAATTCAGAAATATAAAAAGCGTATAAAGTGCCGTTTTACAGCAACAGCAGAAATAACACGAACTGGAATTATTAAATGCAGGAAATAAAAAATAAATAGGAAGAAAAGCATGTACAAGAACATTCAGAGACATAATAAGGAAATAATATATCAGATTATCTGAACAATGCAGCGAAGAAAAAACTGAAAGAAAACTGAATCGCAATTAACAGAACCAGGAATATTGCAATCAACTATGTAAGGACTACAATTGGAAAATAGCCTGTCAAGGTTACAGAGATGGGGAGATGATAATTTCAAACTCATAATAAGCGAATGCAGCACACTACTACAGATGTATAAGAGTAGGTACAGCTGGCTAGAGAAGTTCATCAAATGGGAATTATGCAAGCGATAAGACTTTTACTACACGAAATCGTATTGACATTGAAAAAATATGTATGGAAAATTAATTACAGAAATTTATGGGATTTTACGATAAAAACAGATCAGACAATCACAACTAGAGGAGCAGACTTGGGTGTAATAAATAAAAACTATATAATTAGAATTCAACTGTCTCTTAGTATATACAAGACTGTATGTAGGTATAAGAAAGAGAGAGAGAGAGAGAGCAAAAAAAGACGGTGATGGATGTAATGACCACTGTTGCTATGATCTTTTCATCGTTTTCAGCATTTTTTTTTCATTTACACGTTGTAGACGTTTAGAATTGTCAGCGAGTTTTTCATTAGATAACTGTTTAGATGCAAATATTTATTTAACAGAAAGGAGGATATCAAATATCAACATTTCCATAAACTTTTGGAAAACCATGAAATTTTTTTTTTAAATGCTGTCCTCATGCACATTATTTCACCTTCTTGCCACTGCAGCTAAAATGTAAATATACGCCTAGTAACGGCAAGAAAATTGAGACTGGTATGCAAGTTTAAACAAAACTTAGTAAATAACAACAAAGCAAATAATATTAAATTCTGTCGACATATCCTAGAACGACAAATAATACAAAGGAAAAAAATTAACTCTATCTATCTATCTATCTATCTATCTATCTATCTATCTATCTATCTGTTTTGGGTGTAGTTATTAAGTATATATATATATATATATATATATATATATATATATATATATATATATATATATATATATACTTAATAACAATATAATATATATATTGTCATCCACAGACAGACTGTTTCGTTCAATCAGAACTCTTCAGTGTGGCTAGACACGTAGGACGCTCGAAGCCGGAATCGAATAGGATAGGATCCTGTCTATGGGTCAAAGAGAACAAAACTGTTATTACACTAAACTGAACTGTTCAAATTATCTGTTTTAATCATTTGAAATAGAACTGTTATGACATTTAACAGTGTGTAAACAAAAAACTATGTTTATACTGAACTGAATTGTTTGAAACTTTACTCAAAATGACTTAATGTAGCGTTAAATGACCCAAAAAGTGTTGATACGATGTAAAACCAACCAACTAGCCAACCAACATACACACAATTTTTCTAAATGGGCCATGAGGGAAGTATTTATCATCATAGAAATTGAAATGGGTGACCCGAGTTCAAATAATGAACGGGGTCGGTCGCTTTTTACTTTATACTAACACTTGAGAAATGCATGAGTCTGTAAGCTCTCTCTAGAGCCCGGTTATGAATGAATAGTTTAACAGACTTAGCTCTTTATTTTTCCTTAAGCAACAATTCTAGAAGGAAAACTCAATTCAAACTAATTTACTCCTTTAGAAAAACGGTTTTGACTCACATTCTAGAAAGGCTAACTAAATACAAGCACACTCCATTCACAGCAAACACATCTTTGTGTGACACATTGTTTCCTGCATACGATTCATCTGACAGATATGCTTTTAGGATGTATTAGAAATACGACTGAGCCGCTTCACGTCATATATTTGAGTCACAGTTGTGGTTCGGCAATAGAAAACTCCTGTTCTAAATTTCTAGGCGACTTTTGAAGAATATTAATGTTTAATTCAGTGTTCATTTGAGTATCTATCTTCTGCTGGTCCATATATATATATATATATATATTATCTACCGAAACTGTTTTATCACCCTGGTTGGCGGATGATGAGGCGGGGTATCGCACCTGCTTTCACATATTGTACGATGAAAAAAAAAAAAAAAAATATATATATATATATATATATATATATATATATATATATATATTAGATTCTTTCATCGACGGTTTCAAAGCGAATTAATTCTATTATTCTCAGTTAAGAATCAGAAATGAAAGCATACAATGATTTATATATAAAAAAAGAAACTTTCGATTATTTTAAAAAGTTTCCGACCTTTATATTTAGATTTTCGTAAGTATTTCCTTTAATTTTCAAAATAGGTTCAAAATAAATGTTGGCACCAAAATCAATAAAGTATCATGTCAAAATACGAGAGCTATAAAAAAAAATGGAGTCTTGAATGAACAGATGATGAGGAACAACGCCTAAGAAAAGTCAAATTACCAAAAAGGAATCTTCCAAGTGGACTCATCAGTAATTAGTTATTTCAATAACACCGTTAACTTATATTCTAAGAAAATGAACAAAAGGATAAAGATTCACAAAATTAGAAGATTAACCACCTCATGTGCATGGACCTACGGCGGACTCTTAATGCTTTGTACGAAGCTTTGTTAAATCTCATAATTGGTTTTCATAATCATACGGTTAGTAAGAGTCGATCATACCCTAGGTGTTGGAATATGTTAATTCCCTAGAGGATACCGGAAAATCACCAATACATGTCTATCATTGTATATGATTGTTGTCAGTTATACCAATTCTGTTTTATATACGACCAGGTTATTGAGAATATGAATAAAATTTTTTAACAGAAATAATCTTGCAGTGAAAATATTTTAAAAATTTCAATTGGCCATTTTCATTGTCGAGAAAATAAAAATCCAAAAGAAATTTCATAATCTACTGAGCTGATTTTTACAAACATCAGAGTTCTTCCTTGCTGTCTGCAGACTTCCAAGAAAATCCTGACAGTTTCAAGAGGTTGTCAAAGATGAGAACCATAGTTCTCTCTGTCTCTCTCTCTCTCTCTCTCTCTCTCTCTCTCTCTCTCTCTCAATAATACTAAAAATGAGGTCATGTATTTTATATCAGTTTCAGTAAAACAAATTTGTGGGTGTTGGAAGACGCGATAATCGAAAAGAACAAAAAAAAGGAAAACTCTGCATTTTGTATGTCTCGTCAAAATAGAACATCTATGAAAGATGCAGCAAAAAATATGTAATGTCAAAAAGCAAACAAAACAAATTATGAAAAACCATATCACTGGAAAACCGGGAATCGATATACATGGATCGATGGTTTTTGACTGCAAGTAGATATTGATTTTAAAACACATGAATGTTTACAACAGGTTTATTTTCATTACTGATTTCTTTTTCTTTTTCTGTTTCTTTTGAAAACTTCGTTGTAGTGATCATCGATCGATCTGTTGCCGTGCAAGGAATTTGGAAAACGTGAAAAGGTTCGATTATAGGGTTATATGAAGGATAAAAATGAATATGTACTCATGCAGACAGAGACAAGGATGCATGCGTCTATGTTGCAAGATACACAAAAAGAAAAAAAAAACGCGCTAGAAAAAGAAAAATAGAATTTCATTTGAAACATAATTAATCAGAGAAAATTAATAGAAAGTCTGCCACAAGGTGAAGGTAACACCTTAATGAAACTGGTTTAAGAATTTTGTTATGTTCATCTTTCACTTGGTTAGAATCGCAAATCTTTAAATATCGTCCATCGATAATTTGTATTTTGTGGGGATATTAACTATGGCCTTTCAAACCAACAAAATTTACACAGCTATCTCACACGTCTAAATAACCTACTTTGGGTTACAATTTATCAATAGTTGGTGAAAAGACAGTTGGATTCATGTATTCTCCGAAGGCAATTGTATAAAGGGAAACACACACACAGCCTCATCCAAAAGTTGAAATTTCTCTAGACGATAACCTTCATGATACATTCCTCAAAAAATCATCAGAAGCAAAATCATTATTATCTTGGTATCATCAGTCTGAGAAATTCAGGATTCTTCTTAAATTCGAAATGAAATGAAGTGAGACGTCTTGATAACAATACAAGAGAGTTAATGAAAAACCATATTTTCCACTCAAGAGAAATTGTCGATAAAAAAAGAAATAGAAAGGGAATATATCTGCAGATTTTAAAGCATTGAATCCATTTAAAAAGAACATGAAATTTTTATGCGTCAGGATGATAAGGACTAATTTCCTTAGATAGAAATATTGAAATAAAATTAAATTGTAAAGGCTGAAGTAAAAACACGAAATGTCATGAAAACGTTTGCCACAAAACGTCTAAAAAGATAAATTGACTTCGACTAGAATTCAAACTGAAGTTGTCTATTCCATTTCCTACCAAAATAAATCTTACATTAAGCCCACCTCCTAATAATACAGTTAGATAGTTCGGTCTGTCAGAATATTTTTGTCTTTTAATCAAATGTATATTTTGAAGCTTATGTAATGATCAATATATCGTATCCTTCGATAATCCTTGTACTTTTGAATGTTTTCGAATGGTGATGATTACTTTCTAACTGTGTTTTAAAGCTTATTAATTGATTTTTACTCCATCATATTTTCATTTTCTTTTCCAATCAGTTCAGCGATTCTTATTTGACTACACATTTTTGTTCAACATTTCACTGACACAAACGATTGCTTCAAAGCTATCATCACTTTATCAGGAGAGAATTTGTAAACTTTGGTAACGTAATAGAAACTAAAATTTATATTCTTAGTTTCTATTACGTTACCAATGTCTTAGTTGATATTATTTAACTAATTTTACTATAAAACCAGGCAAAAATAAACAGATTTAGAATATACTGATAACGAGAGAAGAAAATACTATTGGATGTTTGGTTTGATTTACAGTAAGTCAACAGTAAGTTCATCTTATTAGAAAATATGTTTATCAATTATGTTCTTTAAGTTCATCAATTATATTCTTTAAGTAGATGCGATAAAATGATATATTTACAGCTATTTAAACCGATAACAACTTAATACTCAGTTGCACTCTTAATATTCAAAGATCCTATGTATTAATGCAAGTATTTACACAACTCCATTGTAACTAGCAGGATGTGAAGGAAAGTACATTTTTCAACATAGTACATCTGGTTTGAATTAAGTATCTTTCTTATTCTTGACTGGTTGCTTTGTCAGGACTAAAAACAGTGTACGATACCAAAGATATTCGGTAGAGATGAATTCGTGCTTTTTAGAAAATAAATTTGCACGAAGGGAAAGGAAAACATCGTTTGAACTCTGGTATGTGATTTCATTTCAAACAATGATAACAGATTTCCTAAGAGGAAAAAAATACTTGGACCTGAAAATCTGGATGGGAACAAGACAAGAATTTTGCGAATGATTTTTACTAAATCCTGGATAGAGCATCTCACAAAACAGCAGTTTTACTTCCACTTGCTTCCCATCTCGCAAACCATCCAAGTAAGACGACTAAGACTTGCTGGTTAGTGCTTGAAAGGTATAGACGAATTGATTAACGATGTTCACTTTGGTATCCTGCACTTGGACACACCTTTGTTGGCCGACCCGCAAAAACTTACATTCATTACGTCTGTGTTGTCATCGATGCCGTCAAGAAGACCTGCCGAGAGCAATCACCAATAAGGATGGATGTCGAGAGAGAGTCATAGAAATATGTGGTGTCAGTACTCTTTGTGATCAATATATATATATATATATATATATATATATATATATATATATATATAATCAGCAAATCTAAAAAAAGATCCACCCTCTTATACTTTGTTCAGTACCCGAGAAGAGCCAAGAGTTGTTGCATGACACACTGCAGTTGTTTCATCTTGATAATGTACTTTGTATATAAAGGCCGGAGCATCTAGTCGTTCATGGAGGTGAGGAATTCATGGCACTAAATCAACCTTGCTATTCATCTGAACTTGCTCTATGAAACGTTTTCTTTTGCCCCAAGTTCAAGTTGATCATCGGGGGTTCTATTTTTAAAGTAGGAAGTCTATCAAGAGGGCCATAATGGAGGGACTGTGGAGCATCCCAGGAGAATCCTTCCATCAGTGAATAGAAGTATGGCAGAGAAAGATTGGAAGAGCATTAGACTGAAAGTTGATTATTTAAAAAGGACACCAGTCTTCTTACTTTTTAGACACACCTCGTATATATAAAATTTTAAGTACATAATTCTAAAACAGGATAAAAAACTCACCACTCACTATTACACTGTTAAACGCATTTAAGAAGAAAGACAATCTGACAATAAAATGATGCGAGATGGATCCCAATATCTTGTTTAAACATTAATATTAGTGATAACATCAAATGATGGATGTTGGATACTTTTTTATGTATGCTGCTAATGCTAGATGAGTTCTATGGAACCAGTGAACCATCTTTCTTCAAAATAGAAAAGTTCATTCTTGGGTATAGTTTGATTCTGTATGAGTGTTTCAAGTCGATAACATTCGATGGAAATGTGGAACCACGCATTTGATGGACCCTTACTTATCATAACTCAAGGAAACAGACTTCTATATTCTTTGATATGTTCAGGAAGAAATTAGCTCGTTTGAAATACATTAATCAATTGAGGATGCTGTTTGCATCTCTCTTCACACTAGACCCCTTGAGAAAGGCATAAATCCATTTTTCCTCCCTAAAGATATGTGTAAATAGTAAGCTTCAATATATACATTTGGTAAAAAAATGTTCTATCCATCAAACTAGATGGCATCATTATTATCAGGCATTTTTTGCGAAATGGTTATCATTATTGGCAATGGAATCGTCAATCAACGTTTGATTCCTGGATGAGACTGTTTGTGTTTCCATTTACATTACTTCCTGTCGGAAAGGTATGATTCCATCTCTTCTTCCCAAAGATATGGATTAATATCAGAGTAGAGTGTAACCTTTTGTGTTGGTTTGGAAACCATTGTAGGAGATCGAGAAATCTAAATTCAAACAAGCCATACTCGACTTAAACCTGAGCTTAGACTGGCTAAATACATATATCGTTTTATAAATGAAATTTTTTTAACTGATGGTCAGAGAAATATTAATTTTGTTTTACATATCTTAAGGAAACTTGAGGATCGAATATCCTCTAATGTAAATTAGAATAAGATCAAACTTTTTTCTATGATCCTCTACGTTTGTATTCCTATCAATATAATTCAGCTAGTTTGTTCACAGGTTACGTTCATCCGCATACTCTCCACGCAGCCAAGTATGATATTCTTCCTCTTTCCCTATCAATGAATTGGGATATCATTAAACGTCAAAACTTACCATTTTCCTTGGCCTAACCTTGTGGATAAAAACGTTTTGTTTTTTTTTTTGTGGGGAAGATTCGAAATTTAAAATTTCAAATTCCGCTCAAAATTTCAATCTTATGCCTCATCATGTTCGTGCAGAGGAGGTTGACATATATATATATATATATATATATATATATATATATATATATATATCAATTTGAAATTTTGAATTTCGAATTTTCCTTTTCCTAGACCGGTTTCCGCAAAATGGTTAAAGAATCTAGTCAACCCAAATATTTACCCTTTGCTTATGGGAAAATAAGTGGATTTATACTCTTCCCAATGTTTTAATCATATATATATATATATATATATATATGCTTATACACACATATATATATATATATATATATATATGTATATGATTATACATATATATATATATATATATATATATATATATATATATATACGAGGATCATTAAATAAGTTTCCAGACATTTTTCGTATGGGCACTTTTATTGAGAGTACAAACATGAAACTCTAGTCGCCTTCGAATTAATCTTCCCCGGCAGCAATGCACTTGTTATACCGTTCCAACACCTTCTGGAAGGCCCCCTGGAAGTCTTCTTGTTTGAACGTGTCAATGACCTTCTTCACAGCCTCATTCAATTGTCTCATAATGAGAGCATCTGAGCTTAGGGAATAACCAAAAGTCACAGGGAGCAAGGTCTAGATTATAGGGAAGCTGAGGAACTGTGTTGATGTCCATCTTGGTCAAATAGTCTGTGACAAGGATGGAGTTGTGGACTGGTGCATTGTCATGGTGGAAATTCCACTGACCCGATTTGAAGAGTGCTGGCCTCTTCCGACGGAATCTCTTCCTGAACTCCCATAAAACCTCGACATAGTAACCCTAACCCTAACTCTGTGGCTAATCAACTCTAATGTTCTAACTCTCTACTCCTTCCCCACCTCTCATCATCCCTCCCAGATTCCCTGCCTTCCTTGAATGTCTTATGCCACTCAAGAACTGATGCTCGATTCACGCAAGATGATCCAAAAGCAGTCTAAAGCATTCCATACGTTTCTGAGATATTTTTTCCAAGTTTAAAGCATAATTTTATTGCATATCATTCTTCTAAAGTGTCCTCACGTCCAGATTGCATTTTTGAAATTCACCAACTGTAACAGTCAGGCTTTAGTAGGGTGTATTCCAATTGCTGCTGTAGATGTTCATTTGAAGTTGAAATCATAAATATTAGCCAGTCATCTCATAAGATGTATAGCAATAACATACCGAATTTTCAAGGATCTCCACCAATTTGAAATGCCTGAACAAAAAAAGGCTGGAAACTTATTGAATCACACTTGATACAAATTTTATGTGTTACTATGTTATCCTACCGAATCAACAAGATTAATATATCGTTGAATACTCTATTTTTGAGACAATTCATCAGTTCTTCAGCAAAGCAATTGTAGTCTAATTTATGTTCACAATGCTAGCTAATAAAGACAGCTTAGGGCGCTTCCATCGGAGGTGAAAATAGTGATTGATATGATGTAAATAATTCTTTTTCATTTAAATTGTTCCACTTACATTTTTCTCATCATTCCATGAAATTTCCACGGGCCGTAAAATTCTAGAATAATCCGAAATAAACGTTTAAGTTAATAGCAATCGCTTCAAAGTCCCTTGAAAAGCATTAGATTAAAATGGAGGTAATTTTGAAGTAATGGCTATCGTCGTCGTCGGAAAAAAGATGCGATGATCTGATTTCAAATCCAGTGTGATACTATTAGTGGTTCATTTCAATCTAATGCCTCTTGGAAATGCACGAATGTATCTGTTTAATACATCCCACAAGCCACCAGCTATTTGGATGTTTTACGTTGGTCTTTATTCCTGTTACGGAAACAGGTCTGGTAAACAGAAAGTTATGAATTGAAAGCATCTAACTAGTGTAACAGCAGACATTTTTTCTCATTCAGAGCAGAAAAATATTGGCCTTATGTCACACTAGTAATATCAACGTATGCACGTAAATCCTATTTTGCACATGTAGATCTTTACTTTTACTTAACTTAGGAAACACTGAACGTGAAAGAAGGCATAGTATAGTGTATAGTGGAAAACAGGCTGTGAACACCATAAATATATAAACAGAGATTTACCTCAAAATAAACAAAACGAAAATATATCTACTCCTCTAAATACTAATAGTAAACTCACTCACAGAGAGAGAGGGAGAGAGAGAGAGGCGAGAGAGGGGAAGGGAGAGAGTGGTATTGAGGGTAAAAGAGAGAAGACAGAGGGTGGCACTGAGAAATGAATTGGTACACATCTTTGCGTACACGCGAATTTTATACAGACGAACAAACAAAGCTTCGGATAACAAAATATCTATAAAAGAAAATAAAACAGAGACTAATATTCGTTTGAATGAACATATATTGAATCAACCAGATTATACACGCCTCTCTGTGCACATCTACACAGTCAAAGACACGTACATGAACAAGTCTGCATATACACAGATATCGACTTATAAATCAATAAATGAACATGGTGAATCGATCTCTACGTATGGTCACAGATATGGAAGAGAGAATGACTTTTTCTTTTAATCGTTGCATCTATATATATATATATATATATATATATATTGTCTCTTAGACTCACAGAGGCGTCCGTGTACGTATGTGTTTGAGTCTGTGTGAGTGTGCGCGCAATGGGTTTTAACTTGTATAACTTTTTCGGTTGAATTATTGAAATTCATAAGTGAATAATGAATTCGGCAATCAATAATTTCATTTCGCAACATGGCGTCAGGTTTTTATTACCAGAAAAAAGAATTAAAGTTCACACGAAAATATATTGAAAAATGACGCTAACACTGGCTTTTATTCACGAGTAGAGACTCACACAAACACACACACACACACACACACACACACACAGATAATTCTACTTCAGCCCATCGGCATAATTACCAGCCCATTGGTATAATGGTTAGAGTGTTCGCCAATGAACCGGGTAACTGCAGTTCAATCCCAGGGGGAGTCATACCAAAAACTCAAAAAATGATGCTTCATTCGAGTAATCCAGGGAAAAGAGTTGGGCCCTTCCCTACACCTCCGTGTTGTATCTTTTGAAAAGGGAGCCTCCAGGTCACCCTCGACAACGGTCGGCCAACTAACTATATGGATATGCATATATATTTATATATACCTAATTAAACATTGTATTTAGAGTTGTGTTCCTTCTCATATGACTATATTCTAAAAATATTTATATTTTGATGCGACTTTCCCGTAGTTAAGTTACTCTAGCAATCATAGAGAGACTAAGATGCCCTATTATTAAGATATGGCTCTTTTGACAATAAAAAGAGCTCGTATGTGTTTGGATGTATGCTTATATATACATATACATGTGTGAGCGTGTCTGTGTCTTTGTGTGTGTATAAAAAGAACACAAAATACCTGGAAGAAAGCCTAATCACAAGAAACAATGCAAGGACAGCCTTGATGCAATTTTGACGGCGAAACATACTTGTGTAGCAATCGGAATTATGTAAAAGATTTCTTCCATTTTTCTATTCCATCTTGTCAGATCCACGCTTGCATTGAACGAATGGATTTCAGCTCTTTTCACGATTATTAGATGAATTTTCATTTTATTTTTGAACAGAAAAAAAATGTTTTGGAAAGAAAATTTTAATCTGAACCTAAACGACCTTTTTTGAGAAGCAGTCAACATGAGACATGACTCATGATGAAGTGGGTCACACTACTAGAAAAATTAATTGTACTTTTATATTGTTGGTACTTCAACAATTTTTCACTAGAGAAGAAAATACGCGTAAGCATCTGTCTTTTTCTTCATCGGCAAAATAATCATTGCTAATACAGAAAGTAAGTCTTCAGCAGGTCATTCAGAAATAAAACCATAGGCATGAAACTGACAGTTGCCACACACGGCTATCTCTATGTCTATGCTATCGTCAGTTACATATATATATATATGTGTGTGTGTGTGTGTGTGTGTGTGTTAAAATTATGTTCCGAATGAGCTCATTTCCTTATTAGGTTTCAAGTATCACATGGTCAATATAACAGGGAAAATGATTTGAAAATTTTAAATGAAAACCATTATAACAAGTTCGTGAGATGCAACTACAGATATATATTGGTGTTTTTCCGAACGAAAAATGCTTCAAAGATGATGCCATATACATAAGCAAATTAAATACTTATAATGATAACGATTAATCTGTCTTCTGCTTTTTTAAACAGTGTATTTTTTTAATGTTCACTTGACGTAAGACAAGTTCATAAATAGTATTTCACAATTTTTCTGAGTGATCTATGAATAAATATTGTTTGTATATTACAATGTGTATAGATCGGAACTTTTATTTAGATTTTTAGAAAAATCATATAAGACTTCAATTCACTTTTTATTTAGTTGGTAACCATTAAATCTATGTTTAATCAGCGAAGAAGATCCAAATAAAATGCTTTTTTGAATAATTAAATAGTTTATAAGTATGATGAGTAATTAATAAGTTATTGTGATTCAATTATTACTCACCCGGACTTGGTGCTAAATTTTAGATACCGTATATCGTATATCAAATGCAAATACTGAATGCATGTTTTCCTTTTTTGTCAGATTGCTGAAAGCTCACCATGTTCTTTTTAAAATGTTCTCATCTTCAGTTTCTAAGTTGGAATGAACCAACGTTATTACAGATCAAGAGACAATTGCTAAATCATTGATAAGTCAAAGCTCTTGTTTCGATGAAACTTGAAGTCTGAATTCATGTTTTTCAATAAGTTAAGAAAAAATATTCTGCACTTAGTAACAGCTACTAAATAGGAATGTATTCACCAGAGATCTCAACCATCATTAGGGTGCGACGCAAGACCACTTATTAAAGGGAGTAAAAATGTTTTAAATTCAGAATTTTCCTACGACACTGGTTTTGTTGCCTAGAAAAAAAGAACACAGAATGACTTTATATTTACCCATAGCTTGGGGAAGAAGAGATGGATTCATGCCTTTTCTGAGGTAATTAGCACAAAGTGAGATGAAGAAGCTGCGTCCTGCATTTGATTTTTAATTGCCGTTCCTATTTCCTCCGAAAATAACCATTAAGTGAGCCATAGATTTACTGTTAGATTTAGCAAGGAATTTGCAGAAATGCTTCAGTCTTACTTGGCCAAAAGTAGCATCATTTGATGTTTAAGACTGAATATTTCTTTATAACATAAATCTGGAAAACTCGTTCATTTAGCTTATAGAGGTTAATCAAACAATTTACTAGAAAAAAATAATCAGAAATTAAGTACACTGGAAATACTGGAAAAAAATGGAAACATTAGGTTTATCAAGGAATATATGGGAAATATGGTCGATTGTTTTTATCTTTTGAACAGTCTCTTATTTATTCTGGGTTTTACTCAAGATTCCAAACATACGCAGCCTGTATCGTTTTTATCTGAAATACACGGGGAAAAACTATTGACATTTGAAACTTTTTTTTTTTCTTTTTTCCTAAAATTCAAAATATTTTCCCAAAATATACCTCACTGTAAGATATTTCTAATTATCAGCCTTAGAATAGGAAGAACAGGTGTTTCAAATGTTTTATTCATAGCTCCCAAAGAATATGTTCTGTAATATTTAAACATTTCTTGGAATCAAAATCTTAATAAATATAGGCGCAACATCTTAATAAAAACGAAAAAACAAGTAAAATGCGGACATCCTCACACAAACACACACACACACACACACACACACACACACACGTGCGTGCGTGCGTGCGTGCGTGCACGAATTCATGCGGATATACCAAATGCATACAATCATATTCATTTATTTTCTTTCACAATCTTACTTTGCCTGAATATTTATATTATTATTATCTATTTTCCAATCAGAAATTTATATTGGTTCTTTTTGCTTAAATTTTAAAACTACACTTTTAACAAAAGATATTCTCCGTGCTGTTTTTGTATGACTTAGAATATTCGGATTATTGTCTTCATTATTTTATCCACAACCTTTCGGTCGAATCGTCCTTCGACAAACAATTTTTTGACGAATTCAGCGGCCTACACGAAACATCGAATCGAATTTTATAATCCACGGAGGCAGATTCTTTTGATTTTATTAACCTTCAAGTGGAAAGTTGTAATAAGTATTTGTAGCTATTTTTATTAACTTATTATTTATTATTCTTTTGATTTTATTAACCTTCAAGTGGAAAGTTGTAATAAGTATTTGTAGCTATTTTAATTTGTCGTCAGAATTGAACTAGCTCCCTCCAAATGATTTCACACAGAAGTTCTTGGGGTAGTCCCCGTGGTGTAATGGTTAAAGCGATGGACTGCGGAATCGTAGTACGCGAGTTCGTACTCCAGTCGCGCTATTACGTTCACTTTCGGGCAAATACCCTTGGAAAAAGTATGAACCCCTCTATCTTCTCAGCTATGGGTTAAATAGTTCCACCACTGTTCTTTTAGGAGAATAGCTTTGGCATTAAATAACCTACAAAGTTATATATGCCATTAAGCAAAGAAACCAACCAACCAAACCAACCAACCAAAGTTCTTTAAGGAAACTAACACATCCGTTATGTCATCTGTCATGTTGTGAGAATTTTGAGGACTCATAAACGAAATGCCTTTATCAGGCTATGAAATTATATTCATTTCTATGCACGATTTTTTAACTAATCTCATATTGCAATTTTTTATGTAGCCTTTATGATAACCTGACTGTACCTGAACCCACATTATCCACATAATGTAAAGAAAGGAATCGTTCGTGGCCAACATTATCAAGCAAAATTTCGGGTCGGCTCCTGATTTCAACAAGAAACACCAGAAGAAGGTTGAGTCGGCATAGGCTAAAACGTTGTAGATATAACAATAAAGATGGAAAAAATTGCCCAAATTCTCCAAATTATCAACATTTATTTTAAGAATTTAATTATTTCTTAATCCAGCGACACTTGAACATTAAAAGTAACTGTGAAACATTATACAACCAAAGGAAAGGCAACCGTGATGTGATAACTGTCGTCGTAAGAAATTAATATGCTGAGTGCAAAACTAGGCAGTTATCTCTCTCTCTCTCTCTCTCTCTATATATATATATATATATATATATATAAATTAAAAATCCTTATCTGAATTACAACATTTACTTAAAAGTACTGCAGGTGTATACCAAAGGAAGCAATGAGAAAAGGCTCTGGGGATGTGAAGTAAGGCGGATGAATCCAAGGTTGGCTCAACAGAAAGCTTCACATGATGCTGGGTTCAAGAACCTCTTTGGTCAACGGGCAGAATTAAATACTTCAGTCAGAAAACAACTTTTACTCATCTCAAGTTACCTCTGGTAGTTCATTGGTTAGCAAGCTAAACTAATAAACCTTCACAAGTGAGTTCAATTCTCATTTGGCACCCCATTTATACGGCCTTGTGCCACATTTAATCAAAAAGCTTTGTAAATTTCAGCTATTTGTACTCACCTATACGGCTGGCATATACATAATGAGGAAAAACACCTGTGTCTCTAGTTCAAACCGTATTCCAATCTACGTCGTCTTTTGTCATGGTAAAGTTAGGACGCGTTCTGATCAGGCCGGAGCTCTGGACCCAGTTTTTAAAATATCATCTACAGTATTGAAACTCAAACAAAAATTACTTAGATGCAAAAACATTGTTAATATAGTGACATTATCATAAGATCTTAAAATACAGTAAACCTGAGGTGACAGTGTCTGCGGCCGAATTTGATATAGTCATCATATACACACGAGAACATATATAACAGCATAGCAAACTGGAAATAAAATATCACTGTACTGGTAATGGGTGGAAATTTGTCACGGGATCTGTATGGAAAAAAACTATGCACAACTATCATGACTTTCTACGACGAGCTATGTTCTCTTGTTCAAAGTCATCCCTAAATACAAAGATTTGGACATCATTGAAGACACAGATGCGCAAAAAGGCTAAAACGAGAATAACAAATTCTGATTACAGAAATAGGGAATATATGGCATATTCTTCAGTCGAGAACAAGCTAGGATGCCTAATCATAAAAATTCCAAAAAGTGTGAGGGAAAACTATAACCTCGAAAATAACACTAAGAAAAGTCAGATTAGATATTCATAAAAAAGAAATGAATAAATAGCGTTGTTAAATGTGCAGCATACTCCACTTTGGAAGGAGTATCTTCCGATCGTAGAATCATTTTAGCAACGATTCACTTAAGTCTACGCAGAAGTAAAATACAAATAGTTTCACAATTGTTTCTTTACCAATTGTGATATTAGGAAGCATAATACAGATGGAGTAAGAAACAAGCGTGATAATCGTCCGGTCACATTTAAAAGACACACACGGAATGATAAACATAACAAATTTTGTTGCCGTTCTTATTGAAGCGACAGCCGAGAATATTCCAAACAAACTAAGAGACAAATGTAAAGTAAATGAAAGCAATAGCAATTAGAGATAACATGAAAAAATTCTTAATAAAAAAAAAACTAATGCCAATGTCAAAAAAGTTAGAAAACACGGAGACAAATAACAAATAAAAAACAAACAAATAGAATACTTTCAAGGCAAAATCTATAGAATTAGAAACTCGGTAGAAAATAAGAATCCATTATTAGCATGGCAGACAGTAAATGAAGTCAGCAGAAAGAAGAGGATCTCGATAGCAGAACTTAAAGTTACCAGCCAAGAAGAAAAACGACAGAATTGGTCAAAACATTTCAAGAATCAGCTTAGTAACTCCCCAGAAGTCACTAACAAACCTATTTGAAGATATTAATGACCACCCCAACATTAAACTACAAAAGTTTACGGAGGAAGAAACTGACGTAGTACTGAAAAAACTGAAAGCAGAAAAAGCTGCAAGTCTGGACGGAATACCTCCACAAATATGAAAGACAAGGAAATTTGATGACATACTCTTTTGATTATTCAACGATGTCTATATAGAGGACTATACAAAAGGCTGCACCTTCCATTCCTCAAAAAAGGTAACCTCGAAATCACAAAGACCTAAACAGGCATTTCTTACTTTTATGGTTTTTAATGATCCGCTTCACTATCCTCTTAGACCTGAAATCGTGAAAATTCTTTGGAAAAGTTAGAAAGTTTTTCGGAGCAAATCGATCATCCACTTCGCAGATTTTAACTATTTATCTACTCATCGAAGGAGTACGAGTAAAAATCCCAAGGCAGCACTATTGTTAGTAGATTTCTCCAAGGTATTTCATTTCATACTTAGAAGCAATGTGGAGTGAATACTACTAGAATATTGTCCCCTCAAAAGATTCTTACAGCTATAATTATACTTCAGAAAATATTAAAGCAATGGTTCGCCCACCTTCTAAAGACACCAACTTCTTCGATTTTATCACTGGAGTTTAAGGAGATATAATATCATTATATTTGTTTATAATCAAACAAAACTACCTGCCCAAACCGGATCTCTGCTTCATAGCTTGGAGCAATCAACTGGAGGCATTTACCTCAACGTGAACACAAATAAAACTAATTGCATGTGTTTTAAACGAAAAAGAACAACCCTTCTTTTTCTGGAATGTCTCTAAAGTAAGTATCAAACTTCACAAACGTCGACTGTAATATCTTATTTACTTAAAAAGATGTCAATATAATCCTTGTAACTGCGTGGACTGCTTTTGATAGGTTATCGATCTAATGAAGTTTGATCTATCTGATAAAATAACACGTGGTTTTTCCAAACCGTGGCTCAGTCAATACGAGTTTAAGGATACACCACATGGGCGCTATCTAAACGCATGGAAAGAAAGCTATACGCTAAAAAAATCCTGGAAGCAACAGCCCTTAAACAGTAGCTATTCGGCTATTTACCTTCATTTAACAAACATCTAAAGAAGAACGGTCTACTGCTGGAGAAACAAGGACAAGCTCATAACCGACGTTCTTCTATGGACCCCTACATATGGACGCACCAGCATTGTCTGACCAGCAAGAACTTATATCAGTTAGGTGAGAACACCGGATATAATTTGGAGGAACTGCCGGTAGCGATGGGGGAATGGAACACTCATAGAGAGAGAGAGAGAGAGAGAGAGAGAGAGAGAGAGAGAGAGAGAGAGAGAGTAAAATACGTGTTATCCTAGCGACTTGATATATATATATGCGTGAGTGTGTATGAATATGTTTGTTTTCTTGAAAGCTAATGTGTTTGTGTATCTCTCATGGCATCTTGTAATTAGTTTTCTACGAAATGAAAAAAAAACAGATTGTTCATTCCTCGTTTTCAGTGAGAAAAAATGCGGCGATTAACAAAATATGCCCTATGTGTGCTTATTCCATATATCTACTGATTAACTTTTGGTATTTCTGATATTTTTATTCATGGCCATTAGCCTATGAATATTATTCACACCATTCCAAAAAAATACAAATTGCTCATATTTTCAAGTTTTTTTTTCCTTCTGGTCTGGTCACCAGTTTTTCATTCTTTTTTTTTTTTTACCTTCATTCACTCTTTTCTTCTTTTATTCTTCTCTCTCAGTATTACTTTCCTCTTTTCCTTTATCTTTTATCCTATCGTGATACTCAACCGGAAAGTTGTGTCATTCTTCGCTCTCTCTTGAACTTTATTCGTTTTTCCTTGACCACTTTCACCCTCTCGTGAGATTTGCACAGTTTTTATTTTTATTTTATTCTCTTTCTAGCATAGAACTCATTTTTTCTACTTTTATAAGCTATAGGATTTCCAGCTTCCTTTATCTTTTCATTCTCTCTTTTTCCGTCTATATTTCTTTCACTTTTTGCTTGCGTAACTAACTACTTTTCACTCTTTCAAATTTTTCAATTTCTGTTCGTCGTCATTTACTTTTTTTACAGTAGTCTTCATTTTCCCTCAATTTCTCTCGCTCATTTCCTTCCCTTTTCATTCTCTATGCTTTGTCCTTCTCTCGTTTTCTTCTTTTTTCATTTCCTATTAACTATCTTTTTTCCACTTTCTTTTTATTACCTCAATAAAAACCCATTTTTATTCTCTCTTAACTTTGCTCTTTTGCCTCTGTTTTCATCAAATATTAACACTCTTACTTTGTTTTCATTCTCTCTTTCACTTGTATCACTTTTTTACTTATTTCTTTTTTCGTATATATTGATATTTTACTCCCTTTTCCATTTCTTTTTATTTTAGCTTCCTCTGCCCTGGTTTATTTCTTTCAGATTTTAATCCTTTCTCAATTTCCCATGTTTACTCTCCCTTTTTCATTCTCATTTTATTGTTTTACTGATCTTGCTTCCCTTGTATTTTTCTTTCTTTCTTTAATTCTTTTTTTTTAATTCTGCCCTTCGATTCCTTTTGATATATTTTTATATTTACCTTTTGGTTCTTATTGCGTTTACTTTTCCTTTTTGTTATTCGTTCACGAATTCCACATTCTCATCTGCTTCAGCATTCTATTCTCTTCTTTTGTTATTTTACCTTCTTGTTTATTTTATTTACCAAATGGCTAAAGTCTAATAAACTACAAGCTATAAAAATTCAGAAACGCCAAAAGGCACGTGCACATGCGCACAAAGGGCACCAATCTATCAACGCCCTCTGCAACAAAATCGGATTTGAATGTGATTTTTTTTTTACAGGAAAACGGTAAGCAACACAAACAACAGTTATACTTCCACGTTGCGTATCCAGTCACCGATTGCGTTAGCATTATCTTTTGTGCTTCGTTGTGTGCAGAATTCTTTGGCATTTGGCAAAGATGATTATTCAGACTCTACATTCAACTAAAAGTAAAGACAATGTAATTTATTCATGCATCACGCATTTATAAACCACAAAATAAGCATTTTCAAGTTTTCTACTCTCTGAAGGGGCCTATCTTAACCAATAATTCTTATTTATACAACGTATTTATTGAGGATTCGAAACATTTAGCAAATGGTGGAATTTATTATCTCTAAGGTTCTACATTTACTTATTTATTTACAATATTTATTTCTTTCTTTCTGCCTTTCTTACTTTCTTTCTTTCTATATATATTTACATATATCTTTCTAACATATTGGCTGATAGAATTTTTAAAAGTAAGGAGAAAAATAGGAACATACTATACGGTCATAAGGGATTCATGATAGAACGTATTTGGCGAGTCAGTAACCTTTATGATTACCTGTGAACATTTTTATTGAGTTCAACATATTTTGGCACAAGGTTACTGTAATATGACACCAGTAATTATTGATTCATTTGCAGCTGCTTGAAGGGGAAGTGTTTAAACTCTCTCCAATATACGTGACCTCCTTACGTATAGATATTTATGAATGATTGAAACATTATTTCATTATGTTTTCTGCTATTTGTGTTTGTGTTTCTTAAAATATTTTAGTTATTTCACTGTTGAGGTGACAAACCGTATGAGCATTAATAATAATAATAATAATAATAATAATAATAATAATAATAATAATAATAATAATAGCCGGAAGACCAGACCTAATAGTAATCAACAAAAAAAAGAGAACTTGCAAAATTGTGGACTTTGTTGTCCCGGCTGACCACAGAATGAAACAGAAAAAATTGGAAAAGAAGGATAAGTACTTGGAACTTTTTAGGGAATTGGCAAAACTATGGGACATGAAGGTGATAATTATACTAATCGCTAAATGCTAAAGGATTATTAAAGGGAGTGGAGGACTTGGAAGTTGGAGGACGAGTGGAGACCATCCAAACTACAGCATTATTATGAACGGCCAGAATACTGAGAAGAGTCCTGGAGAACCGAAGAGACTTGCTGTCGCTCAAACTCCAGTGAAAAACCGTAAACTAAAACTGGTGTGGAAAACTCTCAAAGAGTAAATATAGAAATAAACGGCAAAAGGACGGAACGTCTTTTTTTAGTCGCTTATACAAAAAGATATGTTTAAATAAAAATAAGGGAAATATTGATTGCTTGTTTTTCTACTTATTTATTTATTTATTTATTATTTATGCTTTGATTCTCTGTATCATATTCTTTAATCGTTTATCAAATTATGAATAAATTATAAATATTTTTGGTTATGTACAATTTTATTTTTCGCATTTGTTTACGATATTAAATTGATATGAATTGCTTTTTTTAAAAATGTAACTTGAATAAGCTTATCTTAAGAAAATCAACTAAATAATATATTATTTATTTATTACTATGGCACAAAGTGGCTGAGATTTATTAATTTATCTATATATTTATTCCTTCATTTTTAACTTTACATATAAAGATATACTTAGCACTTGTACATCACCGTCTTCTTTTTCTTCTGATCTTTAAAATTCGCACAGAATCTATTTAGCTATAGTGACATTAAATATCTTTACATTACATTGAAACATGAAACTGTTGTTTTTTTAAGTATAAAAATTATCCTCATCTTTATGCAAAACAATTTAAAGTCTTATTCGTTTTACTTTGCACTGACGCTGTTTTTAAATAAATTTACGTGAAATGTAGGAGAAACATATTGAATTCTATCGTCCATTTTTACCATTTATTTCTACCAGTTTTCTTTATAATTCGTTACCATGATTGTTGTTTTTGATATTATTATTATTATTATTATTATTATTATTATTATTATTATTATTTTTTTTTTCTATTTTTTAGTTACATCAGTGCTAATAATAAGGGTAGTGAGAGAGATGATAGTTATAATCATAATAATAAAATAAAATGAAATATGGAACATGGAGGTGACGGTGATACCAGTTGTAATTGGTGCACTTGGAGCAATCCCTAAAGGGTTGCTAAAAGGAATTAAAAAATTTAAAATTAGTGGGCAAGTGGAAACCATCCAGACTGTAGAATTATTAAGAAGAATAGTCCTGCAGACTTGAGGAGACTTGTTTTCACATAAAATCCAGAGAGAAGCGATCAGCTAACGCTGGTATGATAAACTCCCAAGTGTATAATAATAATAATAATAATAATAATAATAATAATAATAATAATAATAATAATAATAATAATAATAATAATAATAATTATGGAATTTGTCCTAGGAAATGTGCCAAGCCATGGCCCACTGATAAATATGGCCCCATATGTCACATGTACGAGCTGACTTCTAACAGGCTGATTTCTTTTATTGTCAATTTATGTATATTTTATCTGAAAAATATTAAAATTATGCAAAGATACAAAAACATTTTTTCCCGAAAATTAATAATAAAAGAATTAAATATTCTTAGCAAACAAACAAATATTAATAACAAAAAATATGCAGTAATACAAAAATGTAAGTAAAAGGAACTTAATATTTTCTCTTTAAACTGGATTTTCTTTGGACCTTTGCCTTTTTTAAAAACATTCCACAGTATTCTTTCGAACTTCATCAGATGAAATCTTTTGTTTATTGTTGTAAAATATATTCATAACAATTCTTATGGCAAATATAAGTCCTTTATTAATGTGTTTTAAAAATGTAAAACAATATTTTGGAGAATATATTTTCAAAACTTGTTCTGTAGACACTCTTGTTGTGGATTCATGATTTTTTTACTATAAATTGATCTGCATATTCAAGTATAGCAAAACAAGCACAGACAAACTTCACCATTTGTCTAGAATGAACAGTAAGACCTCCTTGAGAAAGTAACTCAAAGAATTCCTTAGCTGCGGCCTTATCACTATCATTGCCTACCATGATCAGGGAACACATTTCACATTGAAAATGTTTAATTAATGTATTTGTGATATGAGCAAAAATCTTATATGCTACTTCTTTGCTGTCTGGTGACAAGAAGAGCTTATTAATTTCTGATTCATTCTGGGCCAAAATGTTAAGTATTTTGTCATTCTTTTGAACTGGCTTGAGGTTTTCCTCCTAAAAGTTGATGTTTGTTTTTTTAAAGAGACTGACAGTTCAATATTCTCTCAGTACTTAATACTTCTGGAAGACTCACCAAAAATCTACCACCACTCATCTGTCGATATTGGGAAAATCTATTTTCAAGAGGGTCATTTTGAAAACTACGGGTGAAAATAAACTCATAACCTTCATTTAAAAGTTATTGCATAAGCATAGACTGTCCACTCAAAGTTATAACAAAAGCTTTGGAAGTTTGTTTTGTCAGACAAAAATCTAAAATTTGTGTCCAAGAGTCAATCCAGTCAGATAATCTTTGGTAGAAATCAATTTTTTCCTCATTTAAAATGACTGCATTGTTCCAAAATTTGGCGTGAGCTTTTTTCTTTAATTTGCTCTTGTCCACCAGCATGATATCAATCTAAGGAAGTTTGACATGTCAGCTCGATCAGGAAAATAGCTCTCACGAGCTGCAATAGTTGTCTCGTGAAATATGGCAACAACTAGATTAACACTTTCTTTATTTGTCACTAGGATGCAATGATTTGAATGTTAGCTTTAGAGCCTTGCGTAATTTAGCATTTAGAGCATTATCTTTGTTATATACTTTGTGTAAGTCAGACCAAGCTATATATCTCTCCTTAGAGGAAAAAGAAATATTTGAGACCTCAAATATAAAGGCAGGAAATACAAATTTCATTTTTTTTCAGTAAACTATTACGAATATTTTAAAATAAATGAGCAGAATAAAAAAACAGAAATATTTTTTGTGGTGGTGGTGGGGGGGATTAGGAAGAGTTATATAATGCGTTTTGTCCCCCTCAAATTTATCAAGTAAAATCTTAAAGGCATTCACATTGGCTGAATGATTGTGTACAACAACAGCCCTAATAAATAAAATCCAGAATATATCAGTGGAAAAATACATTTTCGGAAATCCTGAAAAAGCCACTCAGCATTTACTGTTACTTCAGGACAGGCTTTAACAACTGATGGTACAGTTTTTTAGACCAATAATCATAAATACCATTATTTCTTTATAAAGCTCATCATTTTCATTTGCACCAATATACTCCCCACCATGAAATTGTGTTCCTTTTTGAAGTTACATTTCATCAATTAATAAAACACAGTCCTGAGAAAGATTACCTTTTTCCAAGAGTAATTTTACTGCTGTAATTGATCCCACACCACCACTTTGGATTTTTTCTTATAAACAAAAAGATGTTTATAGAAATTTCTCCAGACGTAGTTTATAAGCTTGCCTTGATGTCTAGCGCACTTGTATGGCATAACGTATTAGGTCTGCAGAAAATGGAGGATGTCCTTTTGGTTTATAATGTAGTCTTTTTTGTAATTCATTTAAAATCGAGTATGAGTTTTCTTCCACTAAGTTTTTGATGTTGATTGGAAATTTTTCTAACATGCTAAATTTGGTAAGTTTAGCATTATTTCCTTGTATAAAGCATTGTGGTAATGGTATAGGGTTTCCATTACATTGGAACTGGACATGAAAGTTTCGGTCAATACAAACATTCTTTTATAGACGGAAAATGTGTTTCAATGTCAAAGACAATTCAAGGAATTAGAATAGAATCTTCATATTTTTTAAATTCAGAACCAGAGGGACAACATTTCGCAGTCAATTGGTTAAAATCAGTTATAGTGCCAGTTGTAAGAAAATCTTGTAATTCATCTTTTTCAATCCGTCGTTGCTTTGGGGGTTTCCTAAAATTTGTTTAAGTCAGCAAAAGAGATGGTTTTATTATTTTTTCGGAAGGTATTGTTGGTATTGGTTGTAAATTCCAATTCAATTTGCTTCTCCTACCTTTCAAAACATATTTATCCTCAAAATGTTTGATGCAAAGAACTGAATTTTTAGTAGGAAACCAATTATTTCGATTAACAAATTTTATCCATTTTTCAATAAGATCGGATTTTCCAAGAGGAAAAGAAAATGTAGAGACTTTTTCCCTCTTGGTATCATATCCACTAGAACAGCCAAATGCCACACATTTGTTAACCATTGTTGTTAAACAAAAATATCACAAAAATACTTTAAAATTCAATATCTAATTGTAATAAATGCGTTAGCAAAAATATGTAATATCAAGTTTCAAAAACAAAACATCCTTTACGCAATTGAAAATCATTCAAGTGAGATCACTCTTGATTGCTAATTATTTATTATTTTAATTTTTAAAACAAAACTGTAAACATAAATTTTAATGTTGAAAACATGTTTATTAATTAAAATGGGTTCTGATAAATTCTCTTGAAATTTATAAATTATTTATTTACATTCAAAAAAGGTAATTCTTGAAGCCACGCCGCTTTTTAAAGTTTTAATTACCTAAGCGGTCAATCTGTTGATTGTTTTTAGTTTCAATTTCAATCGGTCTGTTACAAATCAGCCTTTAATGTGACATACGGGGCCATATTTTTCAGTAGGCCATGGCCAAGCTAATAATAAAAAGCGCAAAAGACAAATAATGGATGGAAGAGACCTTCCAAATCACGAAAATATCAGAACTCTTAGAGAAAAGGAAACTTACAAATAGTAAGGAATATTGGAAGCGGACACCATCAAACAAGTACAAATTAAGGAAAAAAATGAAAAAAGAGTATTTGAACGGGAAAGCATCTCGAAACCAACCTCTATATCACGAATCTCAACGAAATCATAAACACTTGGACTGTCTCCTTTGTAAGACACTTGGGACCATTAGTAAAATGGACGAGAAAAGACCTTCAATAAATGGATCAGAAAAAAAGAAAGTTAATGACAATGCATGAGGTCCAAGAAAAGGAGGTAAAGAACTTGCCAGCATTGAAGATAGTGAGAATTTATCAAAAACTATATAAAAAAGACTAAAAAAGACTAAATACACAGATCATAAAGAACAGAGGAAATAGAATGATCAAAGGATCCACGACTAAGAAAGAGAAATTGGAAGAAAAACAACTGTATGGATATTTCAAGTGATAAACTAACGAAATCTCACACGATTAGACATGGACAGGGTTATGAAAGGGAAAGCTTAAGAGGGAAATCATATTTCCCTCTTAAGGTTTCCCTTTCATAACCCTATTAGCAACACAAAACAACGTCATGACGACCAACTTTGTTAAAACGAAAATAGATAAGACGCAACAGAATAGCAAGTGTAGATTATGTTATCATGGAGACGAAATGCTTAATCCCATAATAATTGAAAATACACGAACTAACATAAAAATAGTATAAGACAAGGTACAACTGGATGGGGTCCATTGGGAAACGAGCAAGAAATTGAACTTTGAACATACAGACAAATGGTATATACATATTTACCAACCCCTCCGCTCGGGCAGGATATTACACAGGGTCAATTTTTTAAGCGGAGTTTAACAGGATTGAATTCAGAGTTTTCCTTCTCGTAGAGTAGGTTCCTCACCAAGGCTAAAGAACTAGTCTCCCCTAAAATTTACCCATATTTGGAGGGAGAATAATTGCATATATATTTTTCCCAAGGGTATTAGTACTATGTGAAATGCCATCAGTCTCGTTCAGGATTTGAACTCGTGTCGCCGTGTCCATTTCCTACGACGATAACGTCTACACTACGGGCACCTACAAATGGTATATGCACAAACCAGAATCCCATCGGGAGAATGAGGCAGACAAAGTTCTCTTGGATTTTGAGATACCAGCTGATTACCTAATCCCAACCAGAAGACCAAACTAAGTAATAGTTAAAAGAAATTTTAAAAAATGAAAAAAGAAAGAGAACCTGCCAAATATTCAACTCTGCTGTTCGGTGAACCACAGCCTGAAAATCAAAGCAAATGAAAAGAGAGATAAGTACTTACACTTAGCCAGAGAACTAAAAAATGCTATAGAACATGAAGGTAACGGTTATACCAATAGTAACTGGTGTGCTCTGAACAATCCCCACAGGCTTGGTAATGGAGCTGAAAGAGTTGGAAATCAAAGAACGACCAAAGAACATTCTAACAACGCTTTTGCATAGATTGGCCAGAATACTCAGAAGATTCCCTGACACTTGAGTTGACTTGCTGTCACTCACTCCAATAAAAGACTATCATCCAACATTGGGATAAAGAATTCGCAAATAATAATAATAATTATAATTTTTTAGCTAAACTATTTCGAAATGATGAATTAGATTTGTATAAATTTCCCGCGCTAAATTCTATATGGCTGACGTGTTGCTTCTCTCGATCGTTGAAAATATTTGTACCTGATATAGTGTGAAAGCGTTTAAGAAGAACATTTACCACCCTCAGTGAAACTGGAAAGACACAAAGAGCCTACTCTTTACCATGGAAGGACCAAACTTAGTGGAAACAAAGTCTCAAATAAAGCCAGTAAATATAAAACCAAAGAAGTGATACAGGAACATCGAAATCCAGCGCTTTTACTTATTTTGAGAAGTAAGGCATAAAAATTAAAAAAACAACAGGTAAACGGATTTTAATTGAGTTAAAAATTTAGAAAAAAATTAGGTTGACTTTTTAAAAATTTAATTTTATTCATTTTTATTAATTTATTTATTTTATTCTATTTTTTGAAATTTTTTAATGATTTTTTTCTTGTGGCCTACGCTTCATGAACAATTATCGTAACTGTTCTCGATCACATCCTTGTCAGGCTCACAGATGATAAACAATCTTGGGTCTGATGAAGCCATGAAAAATGACAAATTGAAACCTAAATTAACATGGGGCCCAGACGACAGGCTTGAGTGTCATGATTGGCGGGTGCTCCCTTGATAGTCAATGTGGGGGACGTGATAGGCATTCTGCGAATTTTGGTTGTTCTTTTTCCAGGTACGCAAATAATTATTCTTTCTGGTACACAAACTATGAACAAATCAACCACTCACACTAGAGACCACAGCGTAGAAAATGGACTAGGGAAGATAGCAAACTAGCATCATACTGTTATTTTAGAAGCAAACTTGCAAAAAGAGGCTATAGAAAAAGAGTGACAGAAATCTAGTCTGAATTCGGTAGATTTAAGGTAACAAACCTATGGCTCGCTGACCAGATTAGGACAATAACAAAGAATGGTTGGTTTTCTGAAATACTGAAAATCCACCAACAAATACATAGGCAAACACATCAGCAAACCCCAAACACTTTAACCGAGACAATAAATACAGGGAAGCTAGAGACTCCTAACCAAAGACACTACATGACAATGAACCATTCACCACAAACACACAAACACAAACTCTGACCCAAGAGGAAAAAAAACTAATATAGATACCATTAGAAGAAGCATATCTGAAAAGAAAACCACATTTATTTCTCTCAGGAACCAAGATAGGATGACAGTCAAGTCGGAAACCGAGAAAGTGAACGGTGTTGAACTATTTGATGTACGCTGGAGCAAAACTAGTATGTGGGAAAATCTGGGACCCCCCTGAAGACCACAGACAGAGAGTCAAAACCCAGGTGGGAAGCCAGACTTGAATCACAGATAAAAAGACTACGACAAGCAAGAATACAAAAACAGAACATTAGGAAATTTTCGGACGAAACTGAAAAAGCACGGCAACTAGAACTAAAAAAAAAAAAGGTTGAAGAAACCAACCAAAAAATACAAGCCCGAGAAGGAAGACTAAAAAGATACGGAGACAAGGCCAAACAATATAGATAAAACAACGAAAAAAATTCTACTGCCAGTTAGGGGGAGAATTAGCAAAACCATATCAACAACCGGATACGAGAGAGGCCAAAAAAAATTGGGAGCAAAATATGAGAACGAAAAGATCATAACAAAAAATGCCAAAAGGATAAGCAACATGAAAACAGAGTTGCGAATGCTCGAAGAAAGCCCTCAAGTAAACACACACCCTGATGGGCTGAAGTCAACGCTTAAAAAGATTGCAAACTGGAAAACCCTCGGCATACACAGATTTTGCTTTAACAAAGTACACTCCATAAACGACAGACTTACAATTGAAATAAATAAATGCACACAGATAGCCGAGATACCCAAATGGATGACCAAACGGAGACCATCCTAATCCCCCCCCCAAAAAAAAACCACAAAGGAACTGTCCCAACAACTATAGACCCATGATGTGATTACCGATGATGTGGAATATACTAACGGCAAAATTTAGGGAGAATATATTCTACTCATTGATAAGCCGCGGAATCTTCCCCAAAGAACAGATAGGATGCTGCAAAAGAAACACAGGCACGGAGGAACTACCATATATAGATCAATACATCATCTACGAAAGTAAAACGAGACAGAAAAATTTAGCTATGATCTACAAAGAAGCTACAAAGAAGCTTACAATGCGGTCCCTCAAAGGTGGATACTACACTTTCTCAAAATGTATAAAATACCCGACCAAGTTGTACAGTTTATCGAGAAGACATACAAATCTTGAGAGTGGAATTGAGGAGGACTATGCTTAGCAGAGGTAAAGATCGAAAGAGGCATATCCCAAGGAGAATAGTTATCTCCGTTACTATTTGTCATAGTCTTGATCCCACTCAACTACATCCTTAGGAAATGAACAGCCGGATACAAACACAGTAAATCACTGGAAAAATGAACCACTTGATGTGTATGGATGATATCAAACTTTTTGCGGAAAAAAGAAAAAGAATTGAAGATCCTAATACAAACTGCCAGGATATACAGTCAAGATATAGAAATAGAATGTGGCATAGAAAAATGCGTCATACTTGAAATGAAAAGTGGTAGATGACATATGATGGAAGGAGTCGAAATAACAAATTAATTCGTAATCAGAATGCACGGAAAAAAGGAAACCTATAAATACTTGAGGATATTGGAAGCAGACACCAGCAAACAAAAGGAGATTAAAGGCATGAGCATAAAACAATACCAACAGGAGAAAAGATAATTTAACCGTTTTTTTATGAGTGAGTTTTATTTGAATGAAAATAACAAACCAGATCATTGTGGACGTTGCCAATCCAATGAACAGAGAATTCATAAGATTTGAAAGAAGCATTTTCATATGAATCGTATTTGTGATGTAAAGAAAATGTATGAAAAACCGAAGAGATGATTTTATTCCTCGCTACGGAAGATCGAAGGACAATTTGAAAGAACTTTGAAAAATGTTTTATAGAGCTCAAAATCTGAGGAATTATAAAACTAGCAAGACAGTATAATGTCTAAGATAAGCAAGAATACTTGGAATTCGGCAGATTTGATGTCAATTGATCTTTCATATTACTCATCAAATTCCTTTAGTATGAGAATTCAGATGGTTCAAATAATGATCTTAAAGTAAAGAAATGGAATCCAGTGCTCTTGAGGAGAATGGGATCACAGGCTTAACACATTGGTGATTATGAGGTGGTTTCTTAATTAGTATATTTCTATGTGGCGGAGTTGCTGGTATAGTTAGTTATTATTATGTTCAAATGATAGAAGAGATGAAGATTTCTCCGTACCAGGAAAGGATAGAGAAATAGATGGTTACACATAGAAAAAGAACATGCAGCTTTTCAAATTCGATCTTCTTCTAATCGGTAAGCAGAATATTGAAACTCGTGGAGCGATTTTCTATGTCCAATCGTTGCCACACCAATAGTGAAGTGGTTTCCTGCAGTCCAAATATTTACAACTTCAGTCTTCATTGTCACTGTACAAATGCTCCTTTTTTTCAAGTCTCGCTTGATCGCATATAGCCTCAAATAGGGGACTTAACGTGATTCAAATTTTGAATTATTCCTGTTGGTAATGTCCGCCTTTGCATGGCACTGAGGTTTTTCGAGGGAAAGTTGACACCACATTACGCATATCTGCTAAGTTTCAATGCTAGTTTTCTTTCTCTTCCGGTTTCTTTACTAAGGGTATAAATATCAACCTCCCCAACATTTTACACATCGATGGAGAAGAAGAATGTGGTCTATTTTTTCCAAGGGTATTAGCGTAAATGTGAAATGCAAACAGTCTCCTAAAAACTTTGTAATTAGCTCATTGAGACAATTAATCATTTTTGTTATTTATCTATTTACTAAAAACCGTGACACCACATTCCTCCGATCAGAAGCATAATTCTAAGAATAAATACCGAGGCTTCATTATTAGAAACAGTCAGGACCATTCTTAAACTTAACAGAAAAGAAATGAGGAATCTCAATTACGAAACAACAGAGATTATTTAAAAAATGGCTATCGGAAAAGAAAACAGAGTAAGAATAATTGTTGCTTGTGTGCACTGATTCCGTTAACAAAAGGCTTGCGAGTTTCACAAGCAAGGTTAATAAAAAGTTAGATTTCCTGAATAAAATATCACAAAATAACAAACGGGAGGATAAATAGAGAAAGAGGAAATTGCTAAATCAGAAGCAAAAAATATAGAGTGCATGTTATAAAAAGAAAGATAAAATCAAATCTTATCGAAATGTTGGCGAAGAGAAATTTGAAAAGAAGAAACTGATATAATATGATTGGTCATACTGCAAACAACCAAAAAATGCCATGAAAATAAATTATATATGTATAAATTATATTCTGGCGAAAAATTCATAAGAAAATGGCATTACAGATTGTGCGGTGGTAGAGGTGATAGTAAGCTATCACAGAAAGAGAAAATAGATTTAATCGAATAGAGGTGATTGATCGGTTGGGAACTATGTAAAAGATTTGAATTTGATCGTATAGAAATCATAATCTCACATAGGAAGTAGAAACTCTTCTGACACAGGAAATATCCTGGTATTTTTTAAAGAAGAAAACTTTTCAGATTATGATCGTAGCAGTTTCAGCTGGTAGCAGAATAAAACAGAAAGAAAATAAAAAGATCTGTACAAATATGTACAACTTGCAAAATAAGAATATATAATATACTGGCAAGATATGTTTTCAATATTGCTGAAATATATGAACTGACACAAAGAACGAAAAAGACTAGAAATCCTGAAAAGAAACCATTTATCTAAGTTTTTTAAGTCTTCCATTTTAACAATATAATTTTGCTAACTTTAGTAATTCATAAATTTATTCAAAAGAGTCGGTTAATATTTGTTATATTTTGGTTTCGTTTGTTTTATTTAACAGCATAGGTTATTTAATGCCAAAATTCAAATTATTTGTAAATATCTAATTATACACTAATATTTTAAACACTCAATATTCCTGTCTTTAATTGGAATCATTTTGAGATGAGGCTTCTTAATCTGAGAATTAATTTTTATTGATCGCGGACTTTTTGTCCTCATCTTGGTAGGTTTTTTTTTTGTGTGTGTGTGTGTGCGTTGTTTCTTCTTTCACTACGTTTCGGCCAAATTTCACCTCTGGCCTTCTTCGGGTGATTTAACGCGATCTCGGATAGGAATGCTGATTCCATTGAAATCATTTTAAGATGCGCTTTATTGTTTTTAATGAGGATCATTTGTTTGCTTATACTCATATGTTATCAATATTACAATCTAATGATAGGAATTGTCACACAATTTTACGGCTTCAAGTAACTATTTTCTATCAATAATAACAATCATTTATTTAAATCAGGCTATATGGTTTCAATGCTCTTTCTACAGTTTTATTCTTTCTTGTTAGTTTGTAACTTTCACTTTAGATTTGGTTGTGCTCTTCCTTCTTGTCACTTCGTTTATCGTTTGCCAGGCTATCCTAGATTGCCTATCTTCCACTGTAGTAAGCAATTGGACTTTACACTAGGACCGTTCACTCAAGAAGAACTCGACTCAGTTCTTAGAAGAATTAAAAATAGGAAAGCTGCTGGGCTTGACGAGATTCCCCCATAAGTATGGAAGAACAGACAATTCGACGACATACTGCTCCGACATTGTAACGCAGTCTATAATCAAAATCCGATAGACAGATGGATGAAAGGATGCATCCACCCCTTACTTAAAAAGTGCGACATCGGATTAGTCAAAAGCTACCGAAATGGCTTCCGAAAAAATAGATCCACGACCTTACAAATATTGATTATCTATAGAATCCTTGAAGGCATACGGGCAAAAAACTACAGGCGACAATACTATTTGTCGACTTTACCAAGGCATTTGATTCCATTCACCGAGGGAAAATGGAACAAATCCTACAAGCATACGGACTACCAAAAGAAACCGTTTCAGCAATAACGATTCTCTATAGAAACACAAAAGTGAAAGTACGTTCACCGGATGGAGACACAGAATATTTCGACATTGTAGCAGGAGTACTGCAAGAGGACACACTAGCCCCTACCTCTTTATCATCTGTCTAGACTATGTGCTTAGAACATCGATTGATAAAATCAAAGAAAACGGTTTCGAGCTGACAAAGAAAAGAAGCAGAAGGTACCCCGCAAAAACAATTACCGACGCCGACTAAGCCGATGACAGAGCGATACTGGCAAATACAACCCACTAAGCCGAAACACTACTGCAGAGTTTGGAATAAGCCGCCTCAAGCATTGGCCTCCATGTCAATGCACACAAAACGGAATACATGTGATTTAATCAAACAGGCGACATTTCCGCACAAGGCGGAAGCTCTCTGAAGCTAGTAGACAAGTTCACCTACCTAGGAAGAGTGTCTCATCAAGCGAAAAAGACATAAACACGCGGCAAACGAAGGCATGCACAGCTACCGATAAGTTATCGGTCATATGGAAGTCATACCTGACCGATAAATTAAAACGCAGTTTCTTCCAAGCAGCGGTCGTATCAATACTGCGATATGGATGTCCTACTTGGACGCTAACAAATTGGCTGGAGAAAAAAGCTAGACGGCAATTACACAAGAATGTTCCGAGCAATATTGAACAAGTCCTGGGGTCAACACCCTTCAAAGCACCAACTATACGGCCACCTACCTCCTATCACGAAAACTATACATGTAAGACGAACCAGACAAAAAGGACACTGCTGGAAAAGCAGGGACGAGCTCATAAGTGATCTACTCCTATGGACGCCCTAATATGGCCTATCAAAAGCAGGACGACCAGCTCAAACATACATACAGCAGCTCTGTGAGGATACGGGATGTAGCCCTGGAGACCAGCAAGATGCGATGAACGATAGGGAAGAGTGACGAGAGAGGGTCAGGGACATCCGTGCCACCGGCACGACATGATGATGATGATGATATGGTTTCAAGCACTCCTATCCAATACAAATAATTTTTAAACGCATATATATTACCAACAAAGGGGACCATAGAATATACTAGCAATCCAGATCTGAGTGAACTGCGAAGAAATAGAATTGCTTGCTTTGAAATCCTGTTCACTCAAAATTTTTATGACTGGTAGGGATTACGTAATCATTTCATAAATCAAATATATATATATATATATATATATATATATAAAGAGAGAGAGAGGGCAGAAAGAGAAGAGAGGGATAAATTGATACGCGAAGAGACACGGTCTTACAGAAAAACACACATATATATAAAGGAGAAAGGGTGAGATATATATATATATATATATAGAGAGAGAGAGAGAGAGAGAAGAAAGCCAAAAGAGACAGACTCATTGTTGAATAAGCAGATAGACAGTGGACGAGAGTCAGACTGATTGACACACAGAGTAATTTAGACATTAATATGAAGCTTAGTCCAGCAGAATGGATCATTTCTTAGAAAAAAGTATTTTTCTTCTGTTAAAATTATACCGGTAATTGTCTACCTACGATGGAAATTACATTACAAGACCCGATTTCCAAGAGAGTAAGTTTTAGCATGTCCGTTTTACAAGTTATTTTTAGTCGTAATTATCTTTAAAATGGGTTTCAAGAAACGGAACTTATGCTTAAGTTGCCTCCATCCAATCAATAACTTGCCCCCAGAACAATCACTTGCCTGTCAAACATTGTTGTACAATCACTGACGTCAAGATAAATTTTAAAATACATCCATAATCTTATCTCTCCCAATGGGAAATGGAGTCGAGGAGCTTTAGTCGTTGGTGAGAAGGAAAGGCGTCATAAACGCCATTTGTCGGGTTTTATTAAGTCAAAAATCTTGGAGTCTGAAAGATTTTTCAGTTATTGTTATTGCTATTTGCGTACAAAGACATAATTCTTAGAAATGGAAAAATAAATTCTGGATACTTTATCCAGTGAATAATTCACCATGTCAATTTTTATGTCAAAAGCATTCAGATAGCAAAAATTGGAAGATTTCACAATAAAAATCTGAAAATTATTTTTTGATGTTAAATCCAACCTGCCTTTCCACCATTGTAGTTAACCCAACTTCCCAGACAAAACAAACAACGTATTGAACCAATTTCTAATTACACAAGAAAAAAATCAATAAAAAATGCAACATCAATATTCAAAAATCAATAAAAAAATCATAACAAATGACGACTTTTGTGTTAATGTGTTCCTTAGAAGGTGTCGATAAATTTGTGAGTTTGGTTTTGATAGTTTCGTTTGGTTTATTGGGTTTTATGGCATATCAACTCTGGTAGGTTATTTAACGCCAAAACCATTTTTATTTAAATAATCAGTTCTATTTCAAACAAGGCAGCTTAGCATGAGTACTCAGTTTAATTGTCAAAAACATTTATATTTCAAACTATTCAGGCAGTTATATATAACAATTCAGTTTTGTGTAAGTACAGTTTGAATGTCAAAAACAGTTCTATTTCAAATGATTCAGTTTAGAATAAGCACGCAGTTTAAATATAAGTACACTTTAAGAGTGAAAAACATTTCTATTTCCAGCTATTCAGTTTACTCAAGCAGTTCTAATTCAGCTAATTCAGTTTAGTATAAGTACTGATTTTGTTTACACACAGTTACATATCAAAACAGTCCTATGTTCAACAATTCAGTTTAGTGTAAATACAGTTTCAATGTCGAAAAACAATTCTATCTGAAATAATTCAGTTTAGCATACGCAAGCAGTTTAAATGTAAGTACAGTTTAATTGTCAAAAACATTTCTTTTTCAATCTATTCAGCTTAAGTATGCCGTTAATTCTATTTAACCCATAGATACGGCTCTATCGGTTGCTATCAGAGTGGACTTGGGAGCAATGGCAATGAAGGGGTGCTCCGTATTTCCCAAGGTCCCAACATTACTGGGACCTCGCCATCAGACTGTTTAGTGTCAAATCCAGGACACTCGTTGGGGGGGGGTTCTTACTCCTCTGCAGAGGTGCAGTCAGTTTATTCTACAGCTCCAGCCGACTGGGCAACTATCATTTTGAAAATCTAAATCAAATTTAGAAATAAACAGCAACCACAAAGGTGTGTTGAACTGACCAGAAATGCCTTGTAGAATTTGTTGACAGACCAGCACTTGAGGAAGATCACTCAGTGATTATTCACTCAATCATATATGTAGTCATCAGTATATAATTAAAAATGTGAAATGTTAAACGATGAAAACGTCTATACAGTTAGATATCTTCTATCTATATAATTCGATAAAATAAAGCCCACATTTTGCAAAGCAGCAGTCATGTCAGTTCTACTATATGGATGCACCACATGGACGCTGACTAGGCTTATAGAGAATTGCACAAGAATGCTACGGACGTTATTGAACAAATCCTGGATGCAACATTCAGCAAAACAGCAGCTGTATGGGTACCTAACTCCCCTCTCTTAAACCATCCAAGTAAGACGAACAAGACATGATGGGAGGGCACTACTGGAAAAAGTAAGCCCGAACTCAGAAGTGACGTTCTCCTACGGACCCCTTCACACGGGCGTTTGCCAACCAGATAGAACTAATCTACAACATCTCAGTACGGACACACGGTGGAGTCTAGAAGACTAGCTAGAAGTGATAGATGATAGAGACGAATGTCGACAGAGAATCAGGGAAATAGTTGCTGGCAGCATGACATAATATATATATATATATATATATATATATATATATATATATATATATATATATATAAGTTTTAGATATATAGACGGAGACAAATTAGTTATATAGCGAAGAGAACCTACTGATTGAGAGTGCTTAAGATAAATTTGAGCAAAAGAATATATATATATATATATATATATATATATATATATATATATTTGGGTGTTAGAACTAAAACATATATATATATATATATATATATATATATATATATATATATATATATATATGTGCATATATATTGTGACATATTTATTTGTTTGCAACATGCATTGAAACCTATGCATGAGAATATAGCTGTTTTTTTTTTGTTGTGCATATATACGCGCGTCGTTGTGGATAATGTGCTCATGAAAGGAAAGTGCGTTCACTTTTCTTTTCTCTTTACCCTTAGTTTTCTTCTGCAAATCGTCACGAATCACATAAAAGGCTTAAAGACAGAATGGCAAGTTCATTCAAGAATCTTTCGCTTTGCCTTATTAAGCATTGCGCATGCGTGCAGGCCCACTTGCCAAGAAACGCGACGCGTTCGACGAAGCAATAATAATAATAATAATAATAATAATAATAATAATAATAATAATAATAATTCGATGGATTTAAAATTAATTTTATCACTGTGAATACGGAAAGAAAAAATGCGAAAAATGATATTACTGAGCAACTCCACCAAGGAAAGAAACAGGTAAAAATTTAACAACAATACAAAACAACAAAAAATATTGAAAGCAGATGTTAGCATTCCCATTTGACAAATAAGAATATCAAAGGAGCTTTGTCTCATAGTATTGGTAAACTTATACATTCTGCAAATGCTATCAGTCAATAGATATATGTGTGATGTTCATTTAAAAAATAAAGAGGAAGCAATGAAAGACAAAATATGTTAAGCAAACATTGAATTTTATTCACTTATCGGCAAGACGCCCCCACCACTCTCATCATTATATTCAAAATTCAGTTTAATAATACAAAAAAGCCTTGAACTCATTACAACATGCCGTGTTACAAGAAAAATGTTTATATTCTTATGAGAGAAGTTTTATGATATAGATTAAAACAGATATCATACGTTAACCATCCCTGTCAACACATTCGTATTATAGGATACATGCAATTAAGAAAATTTGATGTGATTATCTCTATTATAAAAGCATTATAGAAACCACATGGGGAAGTTTCCATTAATGTATTGACAGCGATAGTTAAAGAATGGAGACTTTAAAATCATAATATCATAAGGGAACTATCATATTGTTTGTTTGTTAGGGTTTTATGGCATATCAACCTTTGTAGGTTATTCAATGCCAAATCCATTTTTATACGAATAAGCATTTTTCAAACAATTCAGTTTAGCATGAGTATAGTTTAATTGTCAAAAACAATTTTATTTCAAGCTATTCAGTTTAGTCAAACAGTCCTATTTCAAAGAATTCATTTTAGTATAAGTATAGTTTTTGTTTACACACAGTCAAATGTTAAAACTCTACTATTTCAAACAATTCAGTTTAACGTAAAGTTTCAATGTCAAAAACAGTTTTACTTCAAACAATTCAGTTTGGCAAAAGTACAGAGTTTAAATTTCTAATCAGTTCTATTCCTAGCACTTCAGTTTTGCATAAGTACACAGTTCACTTCTATTTGACCCATAGATAGGACCCTATCAGGTGCTGCCAAAGAGGACCAAGGAACGGTGAAGGGTTACTCCACATTCGCAAAAGTTCCACTATTAGATTGTTTCGTTTCATATCCAGGACACTCGTTGGTGTTGGTCTTACTCCTCCGCAGAAAAGAGGTCGATGTATTCCTAAGAAACTATAGTAATATTTATATCCTTTTAAAATTCCCAGAATGAAATGTTATTATATTCTATATAACAGTGGGCGCCTCGATTGGTGTAATGCTTAGCAAGCTAGATTAGTAAACCTACCAAAATGAGTTAAAGTCTTACTGAGTGCCTAATTCCTGCAGATTCATTCCACATCTAAGCAAAAAGTTTAATCAACTACACGAATGAGTTCGAGTCTCATTGGGTGCCCAATTCATAATGCATTTTGCCACATCGAAGTAAAAAGCTTAGTAAATTACTATTCTTTATAAAATATCAATGACTTGTCGCCTCGCATCAAGTGACACTAAAGTAAAAAGTAAAGTTGGCGACCTTTGCGGAGGGACACTAGAAGGCTCCCTTTTCAATAGCTACTACATTGTGGTGTAGGGGAGGGCACTACTCCTATCCCTGGATTGTTCCACTTTACCCTTGATACGTACCTTTTATTGCTGAATGTTAAGCAAGGAGGTATCAAGTACCATTTTTAAAGTTGTTGGTATAATGCGACCTGGGATTGAACCCACCTCTCCCGGACCATTGGCGAAAACTCTACCCACTAGACCAATGAGCCGATTACTTACTATGTGACACTAAGTTTCCTTAAATCTGTTCTCTCTCTCGGAGACTCTACAGAAAAATTTCTCAGGAATATTGAGTAACTTTACCTGAACAGGATGACAATAATCAAAATTTCTGTCAATTTTATGGTAATGTACAAAAATAATTTCTGAGAAATGAAATACTGACATTCACTTTTCAGACAAAACTGAATTTCTGACATTCATTTTATTTTCAGTTTATTATGATTGTATCTTCAATTTTCTACAATTCGCCTATCGGCCATATTGCTTTAGCATTTTCCTTCTCTACCCATTAAGAATGTATTGACTTAAAGCTGCTGGTGGTCATAGATTTTTTGTTAATAAAATTTAATCAATCAGAAAAAATAAAACCGGGTGTAAATTAAAGAAACAAACTCTTACGTGGACGGTTTATATAAGATATACATGTACGAGGATCATTAAATAAGTTTCCAGATTTTTTGTATAGTCACTTTCATTGATAGTACACACATGAAACTCTAGTCCACTTCGAAGTTATCTCCTCCAGCTGCAATGCACTTGTATCGTTCCAGCAACTTCTGAAAGGCCCCATGGAAGTCCTCTTGTATGAGCCTGTCAATGACCTTCGTCACAGCCTCTTTCGTTTCATCTCTTCAATTGTCTAATAACGACAGCCTCTGAGCTTAGTGAATAACCAAAAGTCACAGGGAGCATGGTCTGCACTATAAGGAGGCTGAGGAGCTGTCTTGATGCCCATCTTGGTCAAATAGTCTGTGACAAAGATGGAGTTGTGGACTGGTACATTGTTCTGGTGGGAATGCCATTGACCTGATTTGAAGAGTGCTGGCCTCTTCCGACGGAATCTCTTCCAGAACTCCCTTAAAACCTCAACTTAGTAATCCTAACCCTAACTCTCTGGTGTATTGACTTCCTTACTCCTACCACGCTTCTCATCATCCCTCACAGACTCCCTGCCTTCTTTGAATCTCTTGTGCCACTCAAAAACTGATGCTCCATTCATCCAAGAAACTCCAAAAGCTGCCTGAAGCATTCCATACGATTCTGTGGCATTTTTTCCAAGTTTAAAACACAATTTTATTGCATATCGTTCTTCTAAAGTGTCAGATTGCATTTTTGAAATTCCCCAGCTGGGACAATCAGGCTTTAGTAGGGTGTATTCTAATTCCTGCTGTAGGTGTTGATTTGAAGCTGAAATCATATAGATTCGTCAGTCATCTAATATGATGTATAGCAATAACATACTGAATTATCAAGAGTCTGCATCAATTTGAAAAGCCTGTACAAAAATTTCTGGAAACTTATTGAAGGCCCCACGTATATACTTTTTTTCTTTTAAAATATACTCGTGTGTGTGAACGCATAGAAATAGCTTGTGTTTTCTTTGAAATATCAAAATCAACTATAAGAAAATATAATAGAGCGTAGACACTGAGTCAGTGGTAACTTATCAATATTATCATCTTCTGTCGGAATAATTATCTCTAAATCAAATGAAATTCATTGGTTCAACCAACGACACGTTATTTAGTATTTCAAGCCAAATTTAAGAATACAGTGTTTTGATATTTTTACATTTTAGCTGAAATTCATATTAGAAACCAAGACAACAGTATTTTCCAATCAATATATGTTACATAATTATTTTCAAACAATTTTTATTCTCTAGTAATTAAAAGCAGTCCATTGGGAAAATATAAAAAACGTAAATGTTTATTAAGTGTTAGCATACCATTTTGAAGGAAAATGAATTAGTCATTATGTGTCTACTACGTATCTTCAACATTTCGGCCGTTTTATTACAGCTTTCTTCAACTCTTCTTCTTTTCAGAAGAGTATAAAATAAAAGAAAACAGTCTTGTACAAATACAGGGTCAGCACAAAAATTCACTCCTTGATTTGAAATATATATACAATGTAACTTTTCTGGAAAAGTCTTACACATTGGTAGCCACTGTTCCATCATCTCATAAAGTCTCGGGTGGTATCATTTAGTCTCATGGTAAATCGATCTTGGACTGCACACGAAGGCTTCTCTGACGCGGGCAATAACTTGCTCCGAGATCGATGAGCAGCCTGAATGTCCATTTCCTCTGATCACAGATGCATCGTTTCTCAATGAAATTGTATTACCACTTCAAAATGTACTTCTTAGTAGGCGGATCCACATGAAATTTTCGTCTGAAAGTATGCAGCACGCTGACAACACTGTTTATTTTAGCAAATTCCAACACACACCAGCTGTATTGCTGTCGGGTGTATGCCATCTTGGATTTCACAATTATCTAACGGTCATAAAAATTTACTGCTTAGAAAAGAACTATGAAGGTTAATGTATTTGATGTAATCATATATTTTACCCTATTCCATTTTTTTTTCGAAGACAGGTTTTATCCGCATCTTGTATTTTAAATCACCTCTAAACTAATATATATATATATATATATATATATATATATATATATATATATATATATATATATATATATATATATGATAGAAAAATGTGGAAGGTTGGATAAATCAAAGACAATTCAAATTTAGATGTGTGAAATTTAGTTCAGTCTTTTAAATAGAAAAACTCAGAAAACAGTTTCTGTCTTGAAGTTCGTGAAGATGAAATAACGCTCAGACCTAATATCACATATCTAAATTTGAGATAACTGTGTGATCTATCGAAATTTCAACATATTTCTCTCATACTGTCAGATTCACTAAAATCTATTTTTTTAATATATATATATATATATATATATATATATATGTGTGTGTGTGTGTGTGTGTGTGTGTGTGTGTGTGTGTGTGTGTGTGTGCGTGCGTGTGTGTGTATGTATGTAATGGGCCACACACACACACACACACACACGTATATATATATATATATATATATATATATATATATGGGGGGGGCATTTGCATATTGCTTAAAGTGTTCCCAAATTGTCTGAGAGAACAAGGTTTAATCCTAGGTAAAGTCATACCAAAGATTCTAGAAATGGGACTTCATGACTTCACTCACCATTATAAGGTATGGATGAAGGACAAGTAGAGAAATGCAAGGAAAGGAGTAGCACCCTCCCCTATACCTCGGTGTTGTAGCTATCTAAAAGGAAACCTTCGTGTCATCCCCGACTATGGTGGGCTAACATATATATATATATATATATATATATATATATATATATATATATATATATATATTTATATATATATATTTCTCTATTCATTTTGTTGGGAAACTGATATCCTTACGGAAAAAAGATTTTGGATAATTCCATTACTGCTACTACTCTCCGTTCCAGAAGAGTAGTTTAGTGCTGTTAGTAGGTCCTAATAAACCTTATAAAACAATTTACATCTATTTTTATAATGTTTCTGAGATGTTTTTTCTTCCACTCTCTACTACTGCTCTGACGTCATATATCCTTGTTTTGCCATTGTGCTGAGAACAAAATGTCTTGTTTAGTCCTTTTTCCATTCAACTCGCTTGTTTGATATGAAGATTATTTTCTCATATTTTCATCCAATATATTATCATGGTACTGACATCCGGTAAAAAAAAAAGCTTCTACGAAACCGCCTATTTCAGTTAAGTGAGAAAAAGCTCTTTATCAATGTGGCGTCCTCCGTGCAGATTGTTGGTTTGAAACTAATATAACCGACAGCGTTGAGAAGACATCGAAATTCTTCTCAGAACCCGAGGTCCATGTCTGATCACAGCATGGCTTAAACATGGAAAGAAATATCCTGTTCTATTGAATGCGTGTTCTCAGATTAAATTCAAGCACCAAATCAAGCCTCTTTAGCGTTACCCTCTGAAGTGATTGCAACTTTTTTTTATCAATTTCTAATCACATCACTATGACTGTGCAAATTTACTCGGTATAAAATCTATGACCATTTGAAACAATCTTCATTGATCTGGTCATGTTGACTTTATTAAGGAAGCCCAATCGCGAAATGTAATTTTTCTGACATAAACTGAGTACGTGTAAAAGAAATTCATCAAACATCAGATCTGATACAATGAAAGACTGAAGATAGATTTGTCCCTCCCAAAAAAGTTTATGTAGCTGTTTAGGTTATTGATAAAATTAGAAAGATTTGGCCCCGCATCATTACCTGGGGTACTCATCATTTCGAAAATGAACAAATTTTAGATTCACAAGAGTAAGTAGGTGCTATGTAATTCCTATCTTCAATTCATACAAAAAAAATTCTATCAGGAGTTAAGAATTATACGAGCGTAAATTCCCAACCAGTTTAAATTATTGTCAGTAAAAATGATCGGCAGCGTCTGGTCTGTATCGGTCATTCGGTTTAAATTAGTTATCTATCTATCTATCTATCTATCTATCTCAGTTTCTCATTATCTATCTATCTATCTATCTATCTTCTGGGTGTTGTTTCACTGAGTATCATGGCAAAATGGAAAGGCATGAAAACCTGATTTATACATGAATGTTGACTAGAAATACCAACGTAGATTATGTGAAATGAGCTATCAAGGTTATTTAAGGCCACTATTTATCATGATACTATAAAATCTGCCATTTCTGGCCAAACATAATACAACAGAATCTTTGTAACAAAATATTTTTGATCTAATCAATGGAGAACTGGTCAGGATAAGATCTGCATTTTTCTCATCGCTATCAACCTGCGCTTTATTAATGATTGACCAGTGTAAATTCAATCAATGTATTTGCGAGGGAAGAAATACCAAAAAATTGTGAACATAATGACGCTTTCCACAACTAATCAGGTACTTTTTTTAAATTTAGAAACCTCTCTTTTTCTTGTATTTCTGCTACGTTAATTTTTCTGTATTTACAAACTTTTGCTTATATATATTGAGAATTATTTCATCAAAATATATTGTCTTTTAAATTGGCCCCGAACAAAAACAGAGCAGTATGCAGGTATTATTTTACACCACTTTGCTTGCGGTGATCTATCGATCTATCTGTTTGGGCTTGCATATTTTTCCGTGTGTGTGTGTGTGTGTGTGTGGAAAATAACCAATAGCGGTTGCCTTCTTCTCTAAGAAAGAATAGAAGACGTTATCTCTAAATTGCAACTGTTTTTAAAGCAACTTATCCATTAGTAACGTAAGAAGCCAATTCCCATTATCTTCAACGGCTTTTAACTTGTTGAAATATGCATTTGATCAAACCTAATGAAACCTAAGCCGCAATAACAACTCCCTCACCATCGATATGGTCGTCTGTACCTCTATTTTTGATAATTTTATAAAAATTACTTATACTTTAACTAACACCTCGGGCCTTTCTTCGTTAATGACAGTCTTCGCAATAATTTAATTGTATGCAGCAAACAGCCATTTACTTGAATCGAATGATAAAGAAAGAGAAAGAGAAAGTGGACGAGAGGGGTTTAAAAAAAGAGAGAGAAACAAGAGGTGTTATCATCGCCATTTAAAAAAAAATATTTTCGAATCTATTTAGATAGAAATTGCAGCAAATATTTCCGAACGGAAAACTGAATTTCTATTAGGTTTGCACAAAGTTATTCCGTGCAAATGAAACAAGTGAAAGACCAAGACAAAAACCTGTACAAGTGAGTAAGTAATTAAACTCTATATTAGAAGAGAGAAAACAAAGAATCAAATAAAGATTAAAATAATATTCTGAATTTTACAAGAAAATAAAAAGAGAAAAAGCATTCCTGCTAATTAATTAATAAGTGAACTTGTGTGGCTGGGATAAAAAAAAAAAATCCGTTCGATTTTTTTGGCTGGAGATTACATCTCTCCAAAGAAATTTTACTATGAGATGGTTCCAAAGCGTAAAATAAGAGACGGTAATTTTATGAAAGCCCTACATTTTTCACGAACATGGTCGAAAATTTGTCGGATAAATATTGAACGTAATCTTGACGAAAAGACCGGCCAGTTGGAAATATTCATTAAATTAAGTCTATTTGAATGTACATGGGATAGAGTAAAAAATAAAAAGAGGAGGGTAAAATGAATGAAATTCCCTAACCTCTAAGCCTAAAATAATCCATTACGATTTGACATTCCGTTTAAAACAACCAATCAAACAATCAAAATAATAAGTGTTTGAAATAGTTGATCACATCCTCATTTCTCGGACATGTGTGCTTACATAACTCTGCAGTGTATACCAGGTGTAGTTTCTGCACATCTTAAGCTTAGCCACAAGTTTGAGGTTTTTTATTCGTTTTTACTTCTTTTTAGGATATTTTCCCCTCTATCAACGAAATATGAATTTGATTAAGAACATGATACTTCTATATCAACAACTGCAACGTTCCATATTCCCAGATACATATGAACCATTCGTTTCGTTTGGTTTCTTTTGTAACGTAATATCAACCTTCATGGTTTATTTAAGGGCAAACAGTGATGTTACTATTTAACACGGAGCTGGAGTGATGACAGAGTTCATACCTTTCCTTGGGATATTTATCTGAAAGTAACTTAATAGCACGACAAGCGTTTGAACTCACTACGATGTCACGCACATAAAACTTAGTCACAACGCTACGGTGACACTTCCACATGAATCATTCGCATATATATATATATATATATATATATATATATATATATATATATATATATATATATATATATATATATATATATATATATATATATATATATATATATATGTCAGACAAAACATCAAAATATCGTGTTACTGAGTGAAGAGAATATAGGAATATTTCTACTCGGCAAAACTCGCTTCCTTAGAGTGACTTTGATGAAGAAATCAACTCTGAAATATATTTGCTTAATCCAATCGAAATTCTCGATAATGGGGTTATACTGATTTCTATTTAGTTGTAAAGTTAAGCAATCAATCAATCAATCAATCTATATATATAGTCATCCACGGACAGATCTGTTTCGTTCTATCAGAACTCACCAGTATGGCTAGACGTACTAGCTTCTTGTAGCTGGGATCGAAACCCGGTTGACTCAAACGCCAATCATATATATATATATATATATATATATATATATATATATATATATATACGACTGAAGAGATGAATGCAGGATATCACCGAAGGCCGAAGCCATTGTAAAAAGGGACGCCCCATTTTAAAAAACGTGTATCGGCAGAAATGAGTCAGATAGGAGGCACAGGAAACAAACTCAAAGGAAAAGACGGTAAGCGATTAAAATTACTTCCCGATTGACAAGGGAAACATGAAAATATTATGAAGAAGTCATCGTATATTTCTTGAGGTTTGGCGCAGAAAATTAACCCAGCCTACCCTCGACACTGAAGAAGCCTGTAGATGATAAGTTACACTGCTTAAAAGTGGGAAAGTAACAATATCCCCTTTGAATAATGCGAATAAGTAAACATCGATATGAGGCTCCGAGAAGAAAAAGCAATCTCTCTCTCTCTCTCTACATATATATATATATATATATAGATAGATAGATATCGTGAAATGTTACATTCAAATGTAGGATTCGTATGCACAATTACACGCATAAAAAAGAGACATCCAGCCTTTCATGTTGTTATTAATATTTGTGTAATAAATGGTCTTTTCTCCTGTTATAACCTTGGGTCCTGTTCGTCTTCTCTATTTTTTGAAGAATGGGGCTTAGCTGAATGGATATATGCCTTCTGTATTTCTTTTTTTTTTCCTAATGTATGTGCGACGGTATCTCTGGGGAATATTCTAAATTTTTTAGGGGTTCGCCTGTAAGATGCTCAGAAGGATGTGTTTTAACTCTGCGCCGAGAGAATTCTCTGAACTTGTAATTATATATATATATATATATATATATATATATATATATATATATATATATATATATATATATATAAAGAGGTCTATATCCAGAAATGATATGTGTACTGCTTGTTTGGTTAAGTAGGTGATTTTTTTTCATGATAAAAAATGTGTGTTGAACCAGCCACATTTTGATGAGCTGATAACAAAATAACGGTGAACCAGTCTCTAATAGATTCTTTGAAGAACGTTCATCAGATTTTAAATTTAGAATTCCCTTCTCTTATTGGGATTGCCTTATCAAGTCTAAACAGCCCAGCCGCCAGAATTATTTCTCGTTCAAGCAGGTCTTTTTTAGTTACATGGAGGAGTCAACTCATCTTTTATTTGGGGTGGCTATATGTGTCTCATCTATCAATAGGGCTTCTCTCTCTTGACTCTTTCCTGCCACTTAAAATACCTGATTTTGAAAACTAAGTTTGGTGGATTACCAATTACAGTGCATAGGTTTATAGTGCGAATTTTATTGCATTTTGTCTTCCAGCTAAACTTTTAACATTAAAAATCTTCCCTCTTAGAATTCAAGGACTCTTTTTAAATACATATTAATTTGCACTCTGTGACCATTCCATTTTAGCTGATAGTATTTTCAATGTACTCATATGAAATATTCCAGGACTTTAGGCACTGCCATATAAATCTGTTGTTCTAGACATGTTAATGACTAAGATAATACGACAGTGATTTTCTAGAACTTTAGATAAGAGAAAAACGAAAATTGAATGTGAGGCACAGACTAGACCTGGTTACACATTATAGCAATAAATCAAGAGTATTCCAAGCGTGACTTTCACGTGTTGTGAATTTGGATTTTCGGTTGTATTCCTGGGATATTTTTTCTGGTGTTAGGTGGTCATGCATAAGCTGAAAAGACAAAAGTTTTTCCATGCATGCATTTCAGAATGTCGTTGACATATTGATGAGGTATCTGAGATGTGTCATTTTTCTTTTAATATAAAAAGAAAAATTTCAATTGAAACACTTTTTTTTGGCAAATTGATTCCTCGTTTCCGCAAAAAAATTTCAAATATGAATACTTTGAATGTTAAAAATGACCGACGATTTCTTTCCAAATTCGTAATTGGGGATAAGTTTGAATTTTTAACTAATGAAATACACTGTTCAAATAGAATTAATACAAGTTTACTGTGTCAAAAATATCAGGTTGACTGTATTTTCCTCAAAATTTCGAAATTATACACACATGTAAGTAAAAAGTAAAGTTGGCGACCGTAGTCGAGGGCGACCAGAAGGCTCCCTTTTCAGTAGCTCCTATGCCGTAGGGTAGGGGAGGGCGCAACTCCTTAACTGGATTGCTCCACTTTACCCTTGATACGTACCATATATTGCTGAGTGTTGAGCAAGGAGGCATCAAGTACCATTTTTAAAGTCTTTGGTATGACTCGACCTGGGATTGAACCCATGTCTCCCGGCCCATAGGTGAAAACTCTACCCACTATGTAATACACTTATAAATTTAACCAAAATAGTTATACATTCATAGACCCATCAGTTCGAGCTGGTTAATTCAAATGTCAGTATTTTTCAAGCAATGATATTGTTTCAAGTACCAAATGATAATAATCATTTGTATCAATCAAAAACTTCAAGAAACTATTCTTATTACTGACAATTTATACTCAGTTATATGGTTTCAAGTTATTATTTTATCTAATAATAAAAAAGAATTTTTTCGTACACTGTTGTATAGTATAAAAAAGTACCTAAAAATCATAAGACTTCAAGACATAATAATCGTTTGTAAACAATTCAAGATTCAAATAATCATTTTTAATACAAATAAATTTGCATGGTTATAGGATTTATTGTATTCCTGTCTGATAACATTAACTGTCAAACATTTGCTTGACTCGAAGATGGAACTCATATAGGTAATAAAAAAAATCTGGTCAGAGTGAATGTCAGAGAAATTGCCATGAAGGAATGTCTAAACACTCTGGAGTTTCTGAACTGGAGCCATGCAATAAAATAAAGTTGATTGTTATATCCCGCACCTACACCTTTTAGGAAGATATGTTAACCCCATACATATTAGCTGTAAGTGTATTTTAAGCATTGCCGGTAAAACGGGCAAGTATAAGGGAAAATATTCGAATCGCCGATAGAATCTAGAGAGATGTAAATAAATAATTATTCCACAAAACAAAAAAGGGACATAATCTTCTGAAAAGCTTTATTTTTATGTCCTTGAACTGACTACATGATAAGTAAATATATGCAGCTATAAAAAAAATTACTAAGCGAAAGATGCTCCCAATGAAAAAGCATTGAGGGGGCGCATAAATGAAATAGACAAACAGCAATAATCAAAATGGCTGAAAAAAGAAAGTGGCGTGGAGAGAATCAATTTGCAGGAAGCGATTTTGTTGAAACTAACAAGATCAAATGCAATGAATCAAGCGTAAATTTAAAAGAAAACGAGAAGGAATGCGTATTAGAATATAAAAAAAAGAAGAAAAAATTATCTGAAGAGAGTCAGCTCCGAGCAATAAACTTCGATTACGGAGGCTTTCGGGGCTTTTAAATTAGAAGGGCGATTACCAGAGAAAGAAAAAAAAAGGAAGAAGAAAAAAAGAAAGAGAGTGAAATACGCAGAAAGAAACCTAGGAATACAACAGACACAATCAAAATGGTTGTGTGTCATTGAAGCTGAAGGTCAGCAGTTGATTATGTGTCCATGGCAAACTCTCTTGCGCAAACACGTGAATACACTCACAAGGCGATGACACTTAGAAAGAAGATAGATTTCAATACCTATATCTTTACTTTGTTATTTATATATGATTCTACAAATGCATGCCTAAACATACGTGCATACTGCACACACACACACACACACACACACACACACACACACACAAATATGCATGTATGCTATATTCTTATATATATATATATATATATATATATATATAAAGACACAGACAGACAAACAGACAGAAAGAGAAGCACACACTCTCTCTCTCTCTCTCTCTCTCTCTCACACACACACACACACACATAAATATAAGCACAAAACATATCTATATATATATATATATATATATATATATATATATATATATATATATACGTATTTTTAACTATGTGAAGTTTACAGAATCTAAGAACTTCTCCAAGTTATCTTTAGTAAGCCTACAATTCCGTAGACTTCTTATCAGAATTTGTTTGTAATTCGAAACTGATTTCGTTGATATTTTATCCTTTCTGTGAATCAGTCTTTCATAACACAAACATAATTCTTTTGAATGTAGGATCACCTGTTGATCGTGAAAACTTATAAATAGTAATCTCAATACATTAGTTTAATTTCTATTTTACTACCTTTTTCACGGTCTCTTCATCCATCCCATCCTCTCTTTTCTCTCTCTCTCTCAGTATATGATATATTACAGACAAATTATTATACAAAGTCATGACCATTATAAAGAATGTTCAAAAAAGCAAACAATCTTTGTTTTTTATAGAGGAGTGTCGAAATAATAAGGGGAAAAAGTAGTTAATGTCAACCAGCAGAGGTAGATAGAACTTAAAACAAGCAACATCTACTAAGTCAGGTTAGTATGCAGGATACGGTAAAGTTGTCTACCGGAATGGGGCGGTTGTCTCCCTTGTCCTGATTCTTGTGAGCTGGTCGAATATTGTGTTGCAAAAAGAGGCTTTTATCAATTAGCACAATTTAGAGCCTCCAGACTATCACCTCTTCGGTCCCATGGAGGAAGGTTTAAGAGGTAAATCTTATGCCAGTGATAAGGAAGTCAAAACTGCAGTGATGACATGAATAGATGAACAGACAACAGAATTTTATGTGGCAGGGATACATGCTCCAATTGAAAGATGAAATATTGCTATTCAGAGAAACGCTGACTTTGTTGAGAAGTAGAATGTAATCCTCAGAGGACCAGTTTCATTATGTTTTATGATACATGTTCCCGTGTCGGTAATTATTCCTGCACTAAAGAACAAGGCATTCCTTTGAGACTCACCATCGATTATAATGATATTTCTCAAGTAGTAAAAGTAACCAGTGTAATATAATGGCCGAGGGATTTCGTTTTATGCCTTTGGGTTAAGTTAGGCTGAGAACCTTTCGGTTCAGTGCATGGGTTACTTAGGTGCAACATTAATACAGGTGTTCACACGCACGCGCGGAGCGGAGGTGTCACTCAGAGATGTCACAATAGCCCAGATGGAAAATGGGGCGAGAGAGTGCGAATGACGTCACGCACCGGAAGCGCGCGGAGGATTTAGGGAATTTTGAAGAAAGTAGAGTTTAGTTTTGCCTCGGGAGAAGGCGGTTGCTCGCCGAAGCCAGGCCAGAAGCCCTGTGGTGGGTGCCACTGGTATTGGGGCGGGGCAGATGGAAAAGTCATCATAGAAAGATTGTGCATCTCTCTTCCTTATGTCGAAACCTTTAACTCAAACGTAATAAAAGGTTTCGTACCTGAACTAAGAAGTCGTTACGTGTTTTTCGTGTATTTCGGATTCCTATGTTCAATGTATATATGTTATGAACATTCTACGTACGTTTCGCATATCCGTATCTGGCTATGGTACACCAGGAATGCAGCGTAAATCCAAAAATCAATATTTACTTACTTCTTCATGTCAGTCTCATATAAATTTTCGTACGTTTATTTAATGAGTGGATTTTTAAATAAGATTATGTGAAACTTAGACCTAAGAAGACATTAAGAGATGGGTCCACACACACACACACGCACACACACACACACACACACACACACACACACACACATATATATATATATATATATATCATTTAGATCAAAGCATGCTGACTGGACATTTTTCCATGACACTCTCGCCTTCTGTCCATCGGTATATTGCATTCTAATGTCAGTACAGAGCTGATAAGTTTTAGCTGACCGCCCAACACTGTCGTGCCCATGTTTATTTGTTCAATGGAGAACATCATTGATGACTTCTCCAGCAGAGCAGAGGATGCCTTACGTGTCATAGTTGTAATTTTATATGATCATATATGTGTGCGTATATATATATATATATATATATATGCGTGTGTGTATTTATGCATGTATGTATTCGCGATAATTTCAATGATTTATTTACAAAGTCGACTGAATTGCTTACCCTAAAATGGGAGTAATACGTAATTTCGTATATTTCTATATGAAATAATGGTGTTGAAATGTTCATTGCCTGACCAATATACCTACATGGACTATGACCAAATGAGATTTACTTTTCCAAATAATTTGAATTATTTATTTACATAGTCTACTGAACTGCTTACACTAAAAATAATGCTGCTGTTGGAGAAGGGGAGTCCAGATCTACAGAACGGACCACATAAGAACGTTTCTGGACGCTGGTGAGTGAGTAAAATTGTATCAAAGTATATAATTTAACAGAGTCTGAGTTGAAATAATTTTCACATGTTTCTATATATATATATATATATATATATATATATATATATATATGTTTATGTGTGTGTGCGCGCGCGCTACACTGAGTAAATTGTTGTTATTTCAAATTATTAATTTTATGCAAGCACTTTTTTCTTTTAATTTGTGTCTACTGTGCAGCAAATAAGAGTCAGTTTGTTACTGTCAGTGGGAAAATCAGTATCATAATGCACTTCACTCCTCTTGAAATTTTGAAACTTCATGCTGTATTTTCACATTTTCTTTTTTAAGTTGTAGAATTATATTGGCATTCACGGCGTAAGTTTCAGTACAAGGATTTCAGAGTGTTTGGTTGCCAGTTTGAAGCGAGATTCATATTCATATTGAAAAAAAAAGACACCCAAAGCATATTATAGTTTGGGGTGGTCACTAGAATAAGAAACATAATGCCTTTATTTCATCTTTCTATATGGCCTCAGTCTCAACCCGGAGGCCTACATTAAGAGATTGTATGAGGTTGTGGTTCCCAGGATCGAAAGGGTTATTTCTTAAAAACCCTATGCTGACATTAAAACTCTGCGCCATGCCACACAAGCAGAAGCCAGTGCTGGCTGTCAGGAAATTTCTTTTGCCGCTTCATTTCTAAAAGTTGGCCATCTAAATCCCCAATTGCAATACTTCTTGATTATGTATTATGTATTCAGCGCGATTGAGGGACAGACCAGCAAACTCCATGCAACACCAAAGATTATTTCGTAGTAATTCTATGAACTGATCAATTATAACAACAACATCCACCATCTTAAAAAAAGGACAAATTCGAAAGCCTTCTTGGGGATTCCGGGGTTGTAGGGGGGCCGGGGTTGAAGACAATGGCGATTTCTTTGAATAAATTTAATCCGTAGGATTTCATGATATTTTCATGTAATTTGGGTATATAGATTGGTTCAAGTGAAATCCCCGGGTTATTTTCATTTTTGCTAAAATTTATACGACAGCTCACCCAATGATATATATATATATATATATATATATATATATATATATATATATATATATATATATCGGAGTCGTGTTAACAGTTCATTGGTTGACCAACATACTCTTATTGAATGGTATCAACTGAGTTTTTTTTTTCTCTATATTTGATCCCTTGTTGTAAAAGCTATTCTTATATTGGTGTTGCAATGTGTTATATCGTTGTAAGGAAAAGATACCCTGTGAAAATAAAGTTAATTGTTTATTAACTCAAGTGGTACCGTCCGGCTAGTATTATAAGTCACTCGCTGTTGGTGTTACGTCCGAAGTTGGTCTTACTACAGACCGACGTCCTTTCAGTGCTGTCTCTCGGCTTCTCTTTCTGCTTCTGCTTCCGTTTTACCGTGCTTAAGAAACACGGTGTCTTTTATACTTCTGCGATACCGGAAGTCGCGTGGTACAAGCCACTATACAATACAATGCTTGATACTAACTCTGAGATATATTTCTTGAGATATGGAATATATGAAAAAATGCCGAGATAAGTTGCCCAGAGAAATGTCGATACTAAGGAGAGAAAGACAGAGAGGGAATGAGAGATAGAAATGACTAAGAAATAAGGGAAATAATTCCAAATGAAAGAAAATCGTTGAATGTAAGTCTAGGCCAAAAAAGAATAATTTTTTAAGGTAAGTTTTATTTGGTGAACTCTTTAATCTTTCAATCGAATGTTTAACAGTTTGTTGTTTGTTTTTTTTTCACCCGAGGAAAATAAATGCATGAATTGATTAATATCAACAGTTTTGTCTTATTTTCATTTTAATCAAAATTCGAACTACTTGATTTATTCCTAAATTGCGAAGCTGATTTAAAAAATATCCGACTTTTTTGTAATCAGTTTAATCCATATTTTTTATTTTTCTGTAATTCATTTATTTAAATATTTTCTTCTCTTTTATTATTTACTCTATTCAATTTATGTATTGTATTTCCTGCAATTTAATTTATTTCGTTTTTTTTTAAATGTAGTAAATTTATTTTTCAATGCAAATATATAAAAATGCTCCTAGCAGACATGAGCTTTTGGAACGATTCCTAACTAATTAACTGTTTCAATTCCCTACAGGGAACACATATACGTAGATTCATGCTGTTTGAGTATTGATATTCCTATAAAGAACAATTCTCTGTTGCAGCTTCCTAGTCCGAAAATCTTGGAAAGAAAGAATATCTCTGTGAAATATGGTCAAAAGATAGCATGGGAAAATCTTTTTAAAACTATTGATCTAACTTAATTATATTTAACCGTTTTTTGATATAAAAAATGTTTTTGAAGACATTTCAACACAATCATTAGTAATTTGTTCCGAACATTTATGCTTTTTTAATTCATTATTATGGAAATATTTAATCACATTTGAGAAAGTGGCACATTATGCGAAAATATTCAATTCAACTTTAAGTATTTTTTATTTGCGGTGAATGTTTTCTTTACGACTCTTCTTTGAAGATAACTGCCAAAAAAAAGGTATTTATGAATTGCAGCAAACAACAAAAATATAACTCTCAAACTAATATTCTCTTTCAACCTGATAAATCCTAAATAATCGCCATTAAAAAAATATCTGTTAAATTTTAACAACAGAAATATTTTCTAAGAAAACTAAATAAAACAAAAATTGGAAATTCATGCTCGTAATAAGTGTCACAAAATCTTTTCACTGCTTCAGAAATATTCTCAATATTCCAGCCATATTAAATGATTTTGATGTCTGTATGTTTTCATGTCATCTAAGATTAGCAAGTATTTTTTATTTTCACATTTATCTTTTTGTCAACAAGATTCAACCGCGAGGGTAGTTTTTCTTTTGCTATTTTTTAGATCAAATAATTATTTTCGGACCGTCCACAGTACCTTAACATAATTTTACGTGTAAATTTAACCTGTTGTTATATATATATATATATATATATATATATATATATATATATATATATATATATATATATTATTTCTGCGGAATTTCGTACTTGTTATTGTCACTTCTGTTGTCAACAATTTTACATTTCTCAAGCAAGATTTCTTATTTTTACATTTTACCGTAAAGGTTATTCGTAGAGCAGCGTACAATCTCGGTTATATATATATATACTGAATGGCTTTTTTATCATTCATGCTCTCAAGACATATATATTACCATATCTCGTCAAACCTAATTTATCGCATGTACTTATATGACTGAGACGATAACTAAAGATTGTATCGGATAATAACTATAGATTGCATCAGATGATAACAATATATTGAAGTGGTTTGATATCTACCATTCTTATAGATAAGCATAATTTCAAGATAATCTATTCCAAACTTATCTAGTATTACAGGACTTGCTGTAAAAACGAATTTCTTCCTGTAATACCGAACTATGTTTTTAATATTACAACCAATAATTCATATCAAAGAACAGGTATTTCTTTCATATACCTACTAACACACACACTTATGAATATTCACTTGAATACAATTTTCCTTTTAGTGATCCGAGAGTATTCGTATTTTGGTGACATGTTAGAATGTATATATTCACACACACACACACATGCATATATATATATATATATATATACAGTAGCCATAACTTTGTCAGCGAGCGAAACAGCAGGGATCCCTCTGTGTCTCGGACTAATTACATGAGGAACAAACTGATGGATATCGTGTAATGACTTTGTCGTCTCTTGTGGGAAATACTATATATATATATATATATATATATAATTTACTCCCCGTTCACGATATGGTCCTTAAGCCTTATTATGGAGCCGCGTGATGTATATGTTTAAATAAAATGAATTACGAATGTCAGAATTCTTCTTTGGAGATTTATGGCTCCATTTCAAAAATCATTCTTCGGCCCTCAGCTTTTCAAGAATCGTAGTTGCTCCGGCGTAAGCTTTCACCACGATTAACAAATCGTAAATATAGGAAGTCTAACGGTTCTCACTTGAAATTGACGGGAGGGTCCATCAATCATGTAATAAGAGAATATTTTGTAAGTTTATAATTTTGATGTAAAATATTGATGTAACAGATTCCCAACATAGATCTTATCCACCATCAATAATTCAAAATCCCATGCGATTCAAATTCATTACTCAAGAAATGAACTTTTTGAAATCAAATGACTGACTATATGTCAAATCAAATACACACACAGACACACAGACACACACACACACACATATATATATATATATATATATATATATATATACATTCCCTCAGGTTATTATTTCAAGTGCTCTCAAAATAATTAAGAAAATGGAGTCATGACTCGCACTGAATGATGAAAGAAAAGTAATTATAAATATATATATATATATATATATATATCATAAGAATATTTTTTCTACATAGATAATTTTTGTTAAAGATGAAAAGAGAAATAAAAGTGTGCAATAATTAAAAAAATCAAACACCTAAAAAAAACTGCCGACAAAGATTTGATTGAGAAAGACAAACACACACACACACACACACACACACACACACACACACACACACACACACACACACACTCGCCCACCCAAAAACACACACGCGCACACATACACGCCTTAAATTTGTATATGATAAAGTTTATTTCTATCCCTTGTCTCCAAGCTGAATCAAACAGAATGAAAACTTAGATTGATATTTAAAAATGTTGTCAAATTAGTATTTTAAATTTAAGCACCCTTTTCGAAATGTCACCTTCAATAATATAAAGCAACATACGAGCCAAATTTTGAGGTTGTTTGAAAAATTATGAGTAGAATTTTCTCTCTTGATTTTATGAGTATTGACAATAGATAATAGTGTTCAGATATTTATTTGACAGTGAGGATTAACTTATAGCTGAAATGATTCTTCTGGTCAACAACATATATATATATATATATATATATATATATATATATATATATATATATATATATATATTGTAACAGTGTTGGTTGTCACTAAATCACTTTGTGGGTTTGTATGGAACCAAGTGCAATATAATATGGAGAGTGCTCAATATCTAGGATAGAGCTATTATATAATAATAAATAAATACATATTAGATAGATATGTATATTGTGACGGCAAATTGACTAAAATCCCCAAAACGGGACTTTATTTTCGCACGTGTGAAGACGGGGCAGGTTGGCACTTGATCCCCTATGGAATAAGTCCTCGTTCAGAGTTTTTATCTCAGGTATATAAGAACTGGCATATTACGTGAGGGATTAATTTAGAGCCAGACTGACCGCCGCTGGCAAAGGGGTTCCAAATTTCACACTATCACACACCCTCAGGCCGCTAAACTTCTTTCCCTTAGATAGCAGAAGAATACGGGCCTATAGGTCTTAGTCGTGATAATATTAATATTGTAGTAGTCGGCAACTC